>JAJHSJ010000013.1:49271376-49516376 GCA_021015155.1 Magnolia officinalis | reverse complement strand
AACAGTGGTGGGTCGGTTTCTTTGCCATTCTGCTGGACAGGTTCAAAGTCCTCTTGGGCATAGATTCCCTAGGCAAGGCAAAGGCAGTTCTAATGTCCTGCCTTAGGATGATCTAGATCACATATGAAAGGCATCCATTTATGGTACCAATGGTGCAAAAAGGGAAGGCCAGGGTAAAAAACGATCTCAATGTTACAAAAAATCGAGGGAGACAAGAATAGAAAGACATAGCACGACAATTGGAGGAATCGACAAGGAGGATCATCAACTGGGGTTGACAAGGGTGTCAACGCAATACGTGGCGGAGAGTTTCATAAACCGACCATCTCCAAGGAGCTTTCTAAGGGACATGTTCATTCTCTACTCACCTTGAATGCTAGAGGTTGTGTACATAGTGTAGAGAATTCTAGAAAATGCTAGAATTGTGTAGTGTAGAAATCTCTAGAATATTCTCCAATAGAATCTTGTAAAGAGAGAATATAGAGCATTCTAAAAGGTTTCTAGAATGTTCCGGGTCATTGGATGATCGACACATGGCACCATCCTAACCATCCATGTAAAGTTTCTAAATGGTTCTTGGGTCTATTCAAGGAGGGATCCTTATTGTATCCATCCTTAGAAAGCATAAGCTTTTAGAGCTCTTTAAGTAATACAAAACATTCTTCCATCTTCTGGTGTCTCTCTTGCATCCTAGTGGTTTTGGTGCATAACACTTGGTTTTACTATTGAGATATAGGCCTATTCATTCATGACATGACTGTGACTGTGAGTCAAATGCCACATGGTCTATATTCGGGGCAAGCACTTAGGCCTTGAGAAGCTGCTCTTGTTGACTCCCCTTCACCGGTCAACTTAAAGACAAATAAGAATATCTCACCTTTTGCATTCATCATCATCATAATCATCTAAGCCTTGTCCCAATTAATTGGGGTCGGTAACATGAATCTTGTTCAGCCATTTCCCTCTATCAAGGGCCAGACCTTCAATTAGACCATAGTTTATCAAGTCCTTTCTTACTACCTCCATCCATGTCTTCCTTAATGCAATTCCTATTTTGATAGGTCCAAGAGGTAAAATAATAAAGAGACTTATACTTTTTCATGAAAACAATGAATATGTGTGGCATTTGTAAGCCTACAATGCCATATAAGGGAAGATTTTAGAAGATCTATGATGATTTTAGAGATTTGTGAGACTACATACAAAAATGTCACTATTGTATATTTATAAGAATGCCACTACACATTTACAACAATGGCACAATAGCACAATTATCCCCACAACACTCCCCTCAAGGTGAGCATCTCTAGTGATGAGACAATGAACTTGCACTTGAGCCACTGAAAATGGTCCTTTGAGATATCTATGGAAGATATTGCTAAATTAGTGCAAGGTGATAAAAATCATTTGTATTCCCACAAAAACTTCTCCACAAACAAATTGATAATCAATTTGATGTCTACTACATGAATGAAAGATAGAATTAAATGCATTATATATGGGTTGAGTGTCACCAAACTAAGAAATGTGATTTGGACCAAGATAAGCACAATATAGAGCAGTTGATCATAACTATAGGACCTTCAACAATAAGTTAGCCGCACAAGCAGCAGTTTCTACGAAAGTCTATTTTGGGCCTTAAGGGTTGTAAAAGAGGAGCTTTGGATAATTAGGTATTTTCCTGTAATTGCTGAGCGTTGGACCTTAGGGTGATTGCTCACCACCCCTTCCCTCTGTTTCTTGTATTTTGCTTTGGTTTTTTAATAAGATGCTGATTAGATCTCTCTCTCTCTCTCTCTCTCTCTCTCTCTCTCTCTCTCTCTCTCTCTCCCCCCCCCCCCCCCCCCCCCCCCCCCCCCCTCCCCCAAAAAAAAAAAAGAAAAAAGAAAAAAGAAAAAAAAGAATTGTTTTTTATGGAATAACGAAAGCGGTGGTTGGGGTTCAGAGGACTAAGGAGAGATTCAATATCAAGAATAGCTCTCTCTCTCTCTCTCTCTCTCTCACACACACACACACACACACACACACACACCAAAAAAACTCCACTATACCCCCACTCGAAGAGACACTTCACAAAGAGGAATGTGTTATAAAGCACAATGATGCAGAACCACAGCTCTAGGGCACAGTTAGGTTTTGAAACTAAAATAAGTGAACTTCTTCCTCTCTGATTAGAGACAAAAACGAGTGGAACTGAATGAGGAAGATCTCTTCATGTGGTCTCACTTCACCACCACCTGAAATGTGCGAAACTTCAATTGGTGGCAGCTAGTCCATGAATATTCTCTTTGGGACTCGAACCAGGCATAATCTAGCCGTCTATTAGAGATCCAAGACCATCAAATGCAACATGAGTTGCGTGCCCACCTACTGAACAACAAGTTCAACATCTACTATAAAATGGAGAATCCACATCAAATAACCATGCCTCTACTAGGCAGCATGTGGAATGGCCAAGAGAAGACCTTTTTGGACATATAATCCAAGTCAACTGCTAGTGAACTTCTTAAGCAAGCGTTACAAGATGTGTGCCAGCAGCGAGCAAAAGTAAGGTTATTAGATACGCCCGTCCAGAAAGCTGTATCACACAAGGTGCTCACGTTTTTTGTCTGGGTATGGTTTTGCAACTATAGATTGACTCAAATGTCCCGGGTTCCCGGGACTCATTCTGACTAAAACAAGGGGTGGGTCTTTACCAACTTCAAAATCCAAAGATTTCAAGGAAGAAAAAAGAGGGGCATTCATACAATTGAACAAACGATGTTGGGTTTGCTTGATCCATCGGTTCGATTGATGCCTTCCTTTGCTTATGGCTCGGAGATCCAATAACATCATTGTTAGTCGGGCTGGGGTAACATAGAGGGCTATCACAGTCAGGTGCAAAGCAATTGCCCCCTATTTGTAAAGTAACCCTCTTCCTATTTAGGGGGTTGAGCGAGAAATGGATCCTCCCTCACCTCCCAATCCTTACCATCTTTATCAATGAAGTGAGGCCAATATATCAGACTAATCATCAAGCTCGGACGTGATAGGGTGCTTGTGCTTACATTGTTTAGCTAGATACTCTTCTTAGTTAGTGTCTCTTTTGGCCCTTATTCACATTATTTAATACATTGAATGGTGTGGAGTGGGTTTATGTTTATCCCGACTACTACCTTCAGGCCTATGCGGACAGGTAGCTGGATAGGTTTGAGGAAGCAAAGGAAAGCTGTTTGGCAGAATGGAAGACAGCTTCAAGATGTGACACACAAGAACCACTTCTGAACAAAAGTGATTGAAGCACGGAACGAGCCCTTAAAACGTTGTAGCAACGAGCTAAAGGAATGACTTATTTGGAATGAGGTGCCAAGTTTCTAGCAAGGAACAAAAACAACTTGTGATGCATTGATATAAATTCAATACCCGCTTTATCACCTTGGATGTCTATACTTCCCTACAACAATAAGTCAAAGGCTCCAAATAATTCATCCCACCAAAATTTAGAATGTTTCTTTATCATAGCAAGACGGTTTTGCAAGAAGTTCCAACAGTAACCAAACACTAACCAGGACAAGTCAAATAATCATAGCAGTATCTTAGACAAACATTAATAAACATGATTATAGTTACTGAAGTGGTGGTATTTAGAGAAGTTACATACCCCTTGGTAGAAACCAACTGCACCACCGTAGTACACCAACAAAATTAGGTTTCCTCGTTCGTAAATGTGTGCCAAAGGAAGATAGGAAAGATAACTGTCCAATGCAACAGATGACATCAAATAACCAGCAGCTGGCATTGGAACATGATAGCAGTTACTAAAGAAGAGAAAACAAGCACCATATGTCAATGCGTAAAACCAAATTCAACAAGAACTTACACATCTGAAGGGAAGAATTTCGTACAAAGACTAGAACCAGCAACACTTGCAATCAAGTTTCCATGAGTCAATACAACACCCTAACAATTCAACCAAATCAACAGCGGAAATTTCTACAACTAGACCAAAGATCTGATTTTACAAGACCATTTCTACAATACCTTTGGGGTGCCAGTCGTGCCACTTGTATAGCAGATGGTTGCAATATCTTCAGGTTTTGGAGCGCAAAACTGCTGAAGATTACTGTTTCCCTGAAATGAAATCACCCAGTAGTGAAAACACTGAGATAACATCGCCAAACCTCAAATTTCACTAGATTCTATAAATTCAACTATTATCCAGTTTGAAGCCATGCACATTAAGTAGAGATATACAGCAATGGGGCAGTCTTGGTGGTTTTTCTGGTCTGATCATGATCAAAGACTCCTATGCTGCGGAGGCCACTGTCTTTCTGCAAGCCGTTAAAGTGGGGTCCTAGAATTCAACCTCTTCCCACGGATCATCATTGGGGACTCCCCCAACACTACCCTGTGGACAGTCTAAAGGGTGCCCTTGGAGGGAATGAATCTGTTGTAAGAAGCTTTCGACCTATGTGATCAGCATCCTGTATCATTTTCCAATGCCCCAAGAGAAGCAAACAACGAGGCAGGCTGGCTCACCCAGAGATGTGCTATTAGCTCCATTCTTCATGTGGAAGATAGAAGCTGAGAGGAATGTTGTTTTATTTTCTCTATCAGTGTAATTGGTTCTTGTATGTTGGTGTTTGGTTAGGGACGATGTAGTTTAGCATGTTCATATTCTTGTCTTTTTAGCATCTTTTGACAAAATTTTGGTCTGTTCATCAAATATACATGAGGGTTGTAGCCAAAATATGATTAGAGTTTAAGGTGTAATAACCTTGAATTTTACTATGCATACATAATTACATAAGTTCACACATGTGCATTCACCCATACACACCTACTCTCTTACCCATGTGCCACATACACATACACACACCCATTACACAATACTACTCACACTCTAAACCTACAAACACCTCCATTGACCATTGACCGTTGACTTTGACTATGGAACCCACATGCCACATATACCTCCACATCACCTCCCTTTACACCTCACCCCTTGACCTTGACCTTAACTAAGCAAGGCCAAGCCCTCTCACACCCCCAACCACCCTTACCTATCCTCATGGCCCCCCTCTCCTCTTCCATGCTATCTCCTCTCCACTCCGATGCTCGCTCCATCCCTCCCCTCTCTCTTACCTCATCACACCTTACCTCCCATCCCTAACTCCATCCCTCCCCTCTCACTTACCTCATCACGCCTTACCTCCCATCCCTCTCTCCATCCCTCCCCTCTCTATTAGCTCTCATCCCTTCCCTCTTTCTTACCTCGGAAGATCTTACCTCCCCTCCCTCTCTCTCCATATAAGCAAGGCCCACTCCCCCATTGCTAGCCCTTCACACACCCAAGCTTGGAAAAGAGAGAGAAGAAAAGAGAGAGAAAAAGAGAAAGGAGAGAAAGAGAGGAGGAGGAGCCACATGACAAGCCACCCAAACCATTCATCAAAGGGACCCTCATTGTGAGGAAACAAGTGAGTACATCTCACTCACTCTTCCCCATTTGTTTCTTCTCCTCTTTGCATGATCCAAGGCAAGAGGTGGCAAGCTAGATAGGATGGCCTAGTGGGCCCAAAATAGTCCACTTGGATGTGTGGTAATGATACTAAGATCAACTCATTAGAACATTTGTTTATGTTATGATGCTTAAATCGGTCCACTCGGATGTGTGGTAATGGTGCTGAGATTAGCCCACTAGAACATGTGTTTATGATGTTTAAATCAATCCACTTGGATGTGTGGTAATGATGCTAAGATCAGCCCACTAGGACATGTGTTTATGAGTGTGTGGTAATTATGCTAAGATCAGCCCACTGAACATATGTTTATGATGCTTAAATCAGTCCACTTGGATGTGTGGTAATGATGCTAATAAGATCAGCCCACTAGAACATATGTTGATGATACTTAAATCAGTCCACTTGGACATGTGTTAATGATGCTTAATTCAGTCCACCAGAACATGTACTCACGATGCTTAAACTAGTCCACTTGGACATATGTTTATGATGCTTAAATCAGTCCACTTGGATGTGTGGTAACATGGTATGCCGTAAAGGTGGTTACAGGGTTGTAAAGGTTGTTACGTAAAGGTAACAGTGGCAACTGTTACACGTTGCGTTACGTCTTAACAGCCTTAACAACTAGTTATGGAAAAAATGACATGTAACTACATTAACGGCCCGTTACACCATCTATAAAGGCTGTAACGGTCCTGTAATGGTCTGTTACGGGGCAAATACATGTTTTTCAGATTTGTTTTTCAATGTTATGGGGCAGATACAAGTTTTTTGGGCTTTTTCTGTAATAGCTGTTTTGGGGGCTGTAACAGCTATTACAACTCGTATCGTAAAGGTAATGATGGTGGCCATTATGACCACCGTTACCATTACAAAATACCTTGTGTGGTAATGATGCTAAGATCAGCTACTAGAACATGTGTTTATGATGCTTAAAGCAATCCACTTAGACATGTGTTCATGATGCATAAATCGGTCCAGTAGAACATGTGTTTATGATGCTTAAATCAGTCCACTCGAATGTGTGGTAATGATGCTAAGATCAACCCAATAAAATGTGTTGATGATGTTTAAATCAGTCTACTTAGACATGTGTTTACGATGCTTAATTCAGTCAACTAGAACATGTGTTTATGTGTGTATGATGCTTAATTCAGTCAACTAGAACATGTGTTTATGTGTGTATGATGCTTAAATAAGTCCACTTGGGACGTGTTTATGATGCTTAAATCGATCCACTAGAACATGTGTTTATGATACCAAAAACAGTCCACTTGGATGTGTGGTAATTATGCTAAGATCAACCCACTAGAACATGTGTCGATGATACTTAAATCAATCCACTCGGACATCTGTTTACGATGCTTAATTCAGTCCACTGGAACATGTGCTTATTATGCTTAAATCAATCCACTTAAACGTGTGTGAATGGTGCTTGATTTAGTTCACTTGAACATGTGTAAATGATGCTTGACTTGGTTCACTTGAGCATGGGTGTATAGTGCCTATGTTGATCCACTTTTTAAAAAAAAAAAAAAAAAAAAAAAAAAAATTTACACACGCACACACACCACCACACACTCACGCTGTAGTGGGATTTCACCACCTATGGGTACTCAAACCCTCAACCAGGTGTTGAAACTCCTGAGAGTCTACCACTGGAGTAAGAGCAAGGACCCGCGTATGTTGGTCCACTTGACTGTTGGTTAGTAGTGTAAAAACCAGTCCACTCAACCTTTGTGTGGTGGTGACTAAAACAGTCCACTATTCGAATGTGATGTGTGCAAGATAGACCAATGTTCAACTGTATTAGTGTAGCAAGTTAGACCGATAAGGTGCATACTATGTGTATGTACAAGTTAGACTCTTGCTCAAGTGTACAAGTGCAACAAACTAGACAATGGTGCATGCACAAGTGTGTGCAAATTAGACCTTGTATTGAATGTGGAATCCTCTGTAGATTAGCCCTTTACAAAACTAGCAAATCATGTGTAAACTTGTCATTTGATAACTTAGTAACATGAAAGAACTTCATCTCGAATCATGCATGTGCACCATGGAATTGTTGGAAGTTGTGAACTAATGTGGATAGTTAAAACCACTTTTGAGGTTAATTTTTGAGAAGATAGTAACATAGGCCATCATGTCCAATATGTCATCAAGACGCGGTATGGGAAACTGATACTTGATTATGATTTTGTTGATGAACCTACTATCAACACACATCCTCCATTTGCCGTCCTTCTTAGGTGTAAGAAGGGCAGGCACGGCACACGGGCTCATGCTCTCTCAAATGAAACCTTTTTCTAAGAGCTCATCTGTCAAACAACCATTTACTCCAAAAGCTTAAGCTGTCAGAGTGTGGTGTATCAATGTATATCAAGGGACTTTATCACTTCAACACCCCCCCGCACGTGCGGGGTGGGAACTCCGCACGGGAACATAATGACAAGGGTGGAGGGACGCTCACACCATAAATAGGCCGGGCTTAATTTCCCGGTCCCTGAGCCGGACCTGATTTTTCCTGACCCCCCATGGGAGAATAATATATTAGCGAGGCATATTTGCTGCTCTCGAGATTCGAACATAGGATCTTCCGCTTTGATACCATGTCAAACAACCATTTACTCCAAAAGCTTAAGCTGTCAGAGTGTGGTGTATCAATGTATATCACGGGACTTTATCACTTCAACATCATCAACCTGCCTCTTCAGCTCTGCATGCTCCTTTGGGTTCATTCTGTAATGAGGGAGGTTTGATAGAGTCGCCCTAGGGACTAAATCAATAGCATGCTATATATCCCTCATAGGGGGAAGCTCATCCGGTAGATCATCAGGAAAGACATCACGAAACTCATCCACTACCAGAATGGCCTCAGTAAGTAACTCTACACTAGCCTCTGGTGCATTCTCCCTAACCACAAGGGCGTACACCATCGAGTCCGACTCATCTCTCTTGCTCAAAGTCTTTGGCATTTAGAATATGGAGAGGCTTAGACTTGGACTTCGATTCCTTCAATTCCTTCGAGCCGCTCACACCACTCTTTGTAGTGGACTCCTTTCCAGTCGTATTCTTGGGTGGAAGTGGATTTAGCTTGACTTTCTTGCCCTCAAACCAGAATGTACACACATTCGAATGACCAAATATAGTGACATTTCTGTCGTAAAGCCAGGGCCTACCCACAGTGATATGGCCAACATCCATGAGAACAACATCACACCAGAGTGTGTCTATATATGATCCAAACTGAATAGGAACAAGACAACGGTGCGAGACTGGAATGAAACTCTCATCAACCCAAGAAAGTCTATAGGGTTGGGGATGGGCTTCAAGCTTCAAGCCCAAACGGCTCACAGTGCCAGTGGATGCCACATTGGCACAACTACCACTATCCACGATCATCTTGCAACCAGTGTTCGAAATATCAGTATCGCACTATGTATCATACCCTTGGGATACAGATACGTATTGGTTATCGCACAGGATATATCGTTTGTATCGCATAATTTATCACACTTTTTGAAAAACATGGGGAAACATTGGGAAAATGGTTGAATTTTTTAATGAAACTTTGGGGATTGTTAAAAAAGCCCTTAATACACACTTTTAAATCATAACATCTCAGAAAAAAGATGCACATAATAAGTTTCCTTTGTATAGGGTCCTAAGCTATGCGATGTTTAACTGAACTAATGCAACTATATTTAAATTGGATGCATGATATTTATAAATATATCATAGTCATGTATGAAAACACAACCAATTCATTGAAAAACAAAAGAAGAACTGAAGAAGTAAAATTTGAGAAATATACATATTAATGATGGGGACTATTTGTGGTCTAGACCCACATAGAGTTGCGCAGTGGCTCGTAATCATCATCTCCATCTCGATGGGGCTGGGCATAGTACTATTGCTCCACAAATCGACAATATTGTGCCCAGGTCATAGTAGAGTGGTACCAGTTAAGAAACTCCCTAACATAACGCTGGATAATATTTTATCTATCCATCGAGATTGGATAGAGCCAAAATTAGATAGATCCACCACTCAGATGGGCCACACCACATGGAACAATGGGAATTGATGCCAATAATAGGTTAGTAATTAGGGGCCACCATGATGTGGACCTTCAATCAAAGTCGTTAATCAGGTGTAACTCACTAAAATAAAGAGAAGGTACAAAATTCATCCCGATAAAAGAAACTCAGGTGGGCCTCACAGCATGAATTTATCAATTTGGAAGTAGTTTTACATTCCTCCCATTGGTGTGGCCCACAATAGTTTTTAATCAGGCAACTTTTGTATGTACGGATCACCGGATGAATGGTGGATTTTACATTTACAGTATGTTTTACCTTACAGAGCTGTCACTGTTTTATTCCCATCATATTTTCACTTCATACAGGTGTATATGAACATATCAACGGGTAGGATGGAAAATAAATGACATGGTGGACCCTGAAGTGACGTCACCAAGTTCTGTAGGGCCCACCATGATGTATGTGTTGTATCCACACCGTCCATCCATTTGGAGATATCATTTTAGGCCATGAGAAAAAGAATGAGTCAGATCCAAAGCTCGAGTGGACCCCACCACAGAAAACAGTGGAGAGAGTGACGCCTACCATTAAAAATTTCTAAGGGCCACAAAAGTTTTAAATCAAGCTAAAATTTGTTTTTTCCCTTCTTTTCATGTCTGTCTTAACTTATAAACAGGTTGGATCTCAGATAAACATCATAGTGGACCTTAGGAAGGTTTCAACGGTGGGCATCCCTCTCCCCACTGTTTTCTGTGGTGGGGTCCACTCCAGATTTGGATCTGACTCATTTTTTGTCTCATGCCTTAAAATGATCTAGCCAAATGGATGGACGGTGTAGATACAACACATACATCAGGGTGGGCCCCACAAAACTTGGTGACATCACTTCAGTAGCCAGTCTAGCTACGCAACCTATCAGTATCTAATCCACGTCCTACAGATCCGTGCGGGGAGACGAATTGGCTACTCCCCCTGACACCACCTGTGGCTGGTGGTCAGTGCTCTGTGGGCCCCACCATAATGTATTTGTTTCATCCATTTCGTCCATTCATTTTTACAGATCATTTTAGGGATTGATACAAAAAATAATAGGGATATAAATCTCAGGTGGACCACACCACAGGAAAACAATAATGATTGGATATCCACCATTAAAATCCTCTTAAGGCCTACTGTACTGTTTATTTGACATCCAATCTGTTGGTTGGGTCATAAAGACCCGGACGAAGGGAAAAAATAAATATCAGCTTGATCCAAAGCTTTTATGGCTCCCAAAACATTTTTAATGGTCAACGTTCATTCAACACTGTTTCCTGTAATGTGATCTTAGATTTTCCTAAATTTTGGGATCAACCCCTTAAATTAGATGGGAAAACGGATGGACGGCATGGATAGACCACATACACTAAAGGCGGGCCCAAGTGAGTTTACTGAGTACGATAAGAGCATACTGAGTAACGCACCATGCAATCCGATCCCATTTTCACCCCATCCGCACCCCCCTCTTTCACTTTCCCTCTCCTTCACGAACGCAAGGGTTCCGGAGCGACCTTCGCAGCAATGATTCTCGTTCCGGAGGAAGGGGTTCCTCAATCCGGCCTGATTTCTTGCCGGAATCTCCAAGAAATCCCCACAGACACTCTCCAATCAGCGAAGAAAGAGGGAAATTGAAGAAATTTGCGAGAAAAATCATCAAAGAAAGAGGGAAATCATACTTACCTGTCGAATGGCCCACCTCCGATCACCAATCTTCGCGGGTACTCTCCGATTTCTCCTTTTTTTTTTCTAATTGAATTTTTTTTTTTTTAAATTCTCCACATACGCATGTCTTTTTATGGTCGGATGTGGGTTGTTGGCTATAGTGGGACCCGTGAGTCCCCTGCAATCAACCCGTGAGCGTCTGATATCGACAATATATCATGCGATATCGAATATATATCGTGCGATATCTGGATTTTGGGATTTTTTTTGTATCTGCCAGGGGTTATCGCGCGGTTTCGTCTCGCTGGGGGGGCGATAACGATAATATTGGCCGATATATCGGCCGATAGTATCGATATTTCGAACACTACTTGCAACTCCTATCACCACATTCTGCGTAAGGATAGAAGATCGTGTTGCGGCGCCAATCGTCGATATTCTTTGCTTGTGCAAAGGCGCAACGATCAACTACAAGTGTCGCAGTCTCTTGCGCTCCCCCTTTCTCATCACTAGGGCTCTCCACTGGCTCGTATTCTTCCTCCTCACCGTCACTTATTGGGTGCACTACTACTTGCCCATCAATAAAGAATACCTTAGTGTCCTCTTTCGTGCCACACTAGTGAGCAAAATAACCAAACCCTTAACATCTAAAACACCTAGTTGCATCGCTTCTATGCGAGCTAGACCTAACAACTACCCTTATCATCCTAGGGCCTAGACCGAGAACTGCTAGAAGGCTTGTATTGATATCCAATGCCAGGCTTAGCCCCAGAAGGGTTGGCCTTAACGCCAGAATCACGGGACTCAAACCGCCTTCCCATAGATGTCTTGAGGTATTGCTCGACCTCCAACACCACTTGATACATCTGTTCAAGAGTGTCTATGTCTTTGGCGAGCAACTCTCTCCTAATGTTAGAACAGAGGCCCGTCTTAAATCAAGCAAGAGTGAGTGCGGGATCCTCCTCGACCTCACACCGACTCAAGTACTCTTCGAACTTCTCAATGTACTCAGCCACACTCATGGAACCTTGCCGAAGAGATTGCCAGTCTTCAACCAACCTCAAGTGATAAAAGAAAGGGAGTGACGCAGGGGAGGACGTGAGGTCGAGCACCGTCTTCCTCAAGAGGATAACTATTCCGAATCCACGGAACTTCTCTGAACTCCTCACAGAGACTTCTCGAATCCATGAGGAAAGAAAGCATAAAATAGAAATAAATTCGAAATTGATTAATCAATGAATAAAAACGAGTTCACAACCCTTTAAATAGGGATACCAAGCAATGAGAAAGAAATCAGAATCAAACTACAACTAAAACTCTTAGAATTCGCGACTTACTATAAATAGTAAACTTACTATTTATAGACGGTCGTGATGTCTACTAGTGCACAAGGTTTTCGGCCAAAAATACTAAGTGTCCTATTTGGCTTCACAAAACCGTTCTCCTAATTATTCTAAGCTCTTTTCACGTTGGGCGCAACTCCTAAAGCCCAATGGATGAAGAGTTACAATCAAACTAAAACTTACTATTTATAGTAAAAACGAAATTAAAATAGGGAAACGACCGTCGATCCAGGGGTTTTTTGCAATTCCGGGCGTCGCAACCCGGCATAGCTGGGTTGGTTGGCTAAAGTAGCTCGTTCTACCCCAAAATCATATATTTTACGTCAGGTAACTCATTCCGGATTGCGAGATACGCCCAATCTAAGGTCCGATGGTCCAGATCACTTCTGTCGTCGACCGGGCCTTTTCTGATCCATCTTAGCCATGAAACTGTCCGCGACCCACTCTACATCAGGGAGGTACTTCTCTTTTAGAATTTCTTTCATTTCTTCCCAATGGACTATTGGGAGTTACTTCAACCTTTCTTTCTTTCGTTCCACAGTAGTCCAAAACCTTTTTACACGGCCCACAAGCTTCATCTTGGTAAATTGGACTCGGCGAGCATCCGACATGTTGTACTACTCAAAATAATGGTCCTTATCCGCCAACCAATCTAAAAAAGCTTTAAGGTCCAAGCGGTCATTAAACGTAGGGCCACTACCTTAACTCCCTTGAGGAGTTACGCATCTGGGTCATAATGATCATGATGCCCCTCGAGGGGTGGGTGCACAGGTGCGCGCCCACGACCATTTCCTTGGCTACTCCCATTCCGTATCTATCCTCCTGACCACCTGCCTGAGATTGAGTATCTTCACCAATGGTGGTGTTTTCTCGGGTAGAGGTTTCGACTTCATGGATGCGTGCATCTAATTGGTCTAAACAATTATTAACCTGTTGCGAAGATGCTTTGATGCTCGCATCCATGGTGTCCAACTTTTGAGTTATTCTCCTATGAGACTCGGTAAGTTGCTCGGTGTTTATGATGGGGTGCAAACCAAAGTCACGTCCAGTACGTGTGGGCATGCACTACACAACTCAAGGGGTCCTAAGATGCAACTATATGCGCCTAGACTCCACTATACGCACCCTACTGACATTAAATGAACCTATAGGACGTTGTATGAACGACATTACGCAACTCTTCAAAAATTCAGCAATATAGCTGTCAAAATAAATGGATAACAGAAAATTCAGCAATGTGAATTGCTAACTATCTGATAACAGAAATTTCAACAGCTTATATCATGAATTATGGACCTCTAAACAGCCCTAAATGAATGAGTGGTATATCAAAAAAAAAAAAATTTTAAATGAACTAACCCCTAATCATGCATTGTATTCCCCTATGAAAACGTTGTGCTATGATACCAAATTTGATGTAGGATATGAAATTAAATATGACATGCAAGAGCTCAAGCTTTGGATTATACCAATTTAAACTATCACAAAATTCCACATCCTATATACGATCAAATATTCAAAAAGGGGAATCTATGGGGGTCTAAGCCTAGACAACTTTAGGGCTGGATCAAATTAAAATTATAAACCAAACAAGCCCAAAGGATTGTAAGAGTCATCCATTCTTGCAGAGGATTGTTCCCCAATTCAAGAGATTCACCATTTTCAATTTGGGGGAAAATCTAGGGTTCGAAAATTGGGAATAATTAGGATTTGGGACTCTTTAGGGTTAGGGATATGGATTAAGGTGTTGATTTAAGTCTAAAGAGAAGGGAAATAGAGGAAAACAGAACCTGAGATGAACCACATGCGCTGGACAACAGATGGCCCTGGGCGCACGTGCACGCCCAATCGTCCACACGTGTGTGGGGCCCACAGTCAGAAACTAACTTCTAGGATAGGATCGGCCAGGGTAGGGCTGCCTCCATGCCAAATTTTGCATTGATTCGTCGCAAGGCGTGTGCGTGGTACTCCGCCGAAGTTTCAGCCCTCTAGATGGGCCAGAATCTGGAAATCTATTATGCACTGCTGTAGAAGAGAACTTGGGTACAAGAGATGGTGAATCTGAAGATGGAAGGGATGTAGAAAATGATGGATGTGGGGTGTAAAGAGGTGGGGGTGATTTGGAACGGATATGGCTTCACACCACGGTAGTTAGCCTGTCGAGGGAGGGTTTCGCACCCAATTTGATTCTTCAACCCAAAGAAATAGAGAGGAAGAAAACGTAGGAATTTTATTCATAAACTTCATACCAATACCTACATGGGGTTGCTTTATTTATAAGAGAACCCTAACCCCAAAAGACAATTTTACCATTGCGCCATGTGCGTGCACTAATACCAAAACGTAAAGCAAATAAATACTAAGCAATCAAAACCGTTTATGAAGTTCCTAATAACGAAAGTAATCAAAACTCAAAATTCTAAATCATCTAAAGTAGTGGGCCATGATCATGAGATCTGATGGTAGAATCTATGTGATGATCGGGTTCACTCCAAAGCCCCATAGCGCAGCCCCTAAATGTGAGGCCTTCCAAAGATGTCGTCGATCCAGATCGAAAGCGGGGCCCGCCTCCTCCTCGAATACGTGCGTAGGGTGGGGGCGTGCGCATGATGTCCCCATCACTTTTTCTAAATTCTCTTTTATAAATTAAAATTCTTTTTCTTCTTATTTTGAAAAAACCCAACATTCCTAGCCATTCCAACACCACTAGAAGGTCATTCAATGCTCCCAGCAGCAACAGGAGCCATTTCAAATGACCTCAGCACCACCAAAAGCGTTGCTCAACGTTCCCAACAATGTAAGAAGCCATTTCCAACAAGCCTGGAACCCACCGGAAACGTCGTCCTACGCTCCCAACAGCTCCACAAGCCATTTTTGGTGGCCTCAATCCTCTTGGAAACACTAGACGACACTCCCAGCAGAGCCGAAATCTATATTCAATCCCTCTAGCCCCACCGAAGCAATTGTCGGTGATTTTTGTCATAATACAACTCCCTACATGCTCCTTCTACAACTGTTAGACCACTTCTTTAGGTTTTCCAGGTTTGGTATTATCAAATCGAGCAGTTATTTTCAACAAAAACCAAATTCTTCAATTTTCTTTTCTTTTTTTTTCCCTCTTTTTTTTGGCAAAAGGAGATCTTTTGGGGAATGATTAGAAAGCGCAGATTTTGACGAGACAAAAGTGATAAACATGGGCTGACCATCACCTCCACCAAGCTTGACGGAACAAATCACTTACAATTGTCACAAGCCACACAAATGCATATTGGTGCTCGGAAAAGTTAGATATATTACCAACACCAATAAACAACCCAAATCCGATAACCCCAATTATGATGATTGGGAAAGTGAAAACTAGCTCAACATGCCCTCCCTCTTAAATTCAATATAACCCAACATTAGTAGAGGACTGTTCTTCCTTAAGGCTGCCAAAGATGTATGTGATAAGGTTTCAAAAATGTCTTCCAACAAGAAGATTTGGCCCATTTAGACCAGCGAAACACTGGATTCAATAACCTTCAACAGGGTGATGGAACAATGGAAGAATTGTAGGTTGTAATTTTTTTATTTTTTTATTTTTTATAAAAGAGAGAGAGAGAGAGAGAGAGAGAGAGAGAGAGAGAGAGAGAGAGAGAGAGAGAGAGAGAGAAGAACTATATAACAATCAAACAACTCTTCTAAATCTAGAAGGCATGAAGAAACAAATATGGCAACTACACATGCTCAAGTACCTTGCTAGTCTCCACTCTGATTTTGAACCTCAATGGGTACAGATTCTCAGGAGTACCCTCCTTAGAATTTGTATACAGTTATATTTTAGGAGAGGTGCCCGTCACACTACTATAAGTAAAAATTTTGTGCTTCCCAAAAGATCAACCTCAACAACAAATTCCAAACTAGTTAAAGGACAAGGAAGTAAGCAAGGAAATATAGACAGATATACTCCATTGCACTCATCGTGGCAAGAGGAGACATACTTGGGAACATCGTTGGATCTTGAATCTGACTCTTCAACAAAAGATCTTGGGTCAAAACCACATGCCAATATGACTACTACTGAGGGGAAGTCTTTGGCCAATAATTATCATAACTCAAGGGATAAAGCAACAAGTGACCTTCAACAAGTAGCAGCACTTCCAGCCTCTCTTTCTACCACTAATCCAGGAGGGCAGGCAGGTACATTTGTATTTGCCAATCACATCGCTCAAACTTCTTGGATCTTTGACTCAAGAGCATCTAACCAAGAAACCGGTAATAGTAGGTTGCACTTCCAATTCTTCTTTCTAGCAACATTAGGCTTGATTATGGGTCTTTTTCAAAGGCCCTTCACAAAGGAACCTCTCTTTCAAATTCCTGATCTATTTCATCTATTACTCATATCCTATCTTTTCCATCTAATTTGTTATCTATCAGTGCCTTGACGAAACAACTAAATTGTTGTATTGTCTTTTACCCGTCTCATTGTATTATCCAAGATCTGACAACGAGAAGAAGATTTGTAGTGATCGTGAAGATCAAGGGCTTTTGTCTTCTTAATCCAGGAACTCCTGGTTTTACTCTTGTTTCTGCTTCCGGTGTTAGGAATAAAGATGGACTATATGGCATACTCGATTAGGACATTTACCATTTTACCTTTTATTGTCTCTTTGTTTATTATTTCTTGAAAATTTTAATAAATATGAAAGTTTTCAATGTTAAACATGCCAACTATCTAATTATTTTGAATCTTTGATAGTTTTTTATGTGAGACATGTCAACTAAGTATGATAGGAATTCCTTTCCTCCCAAGTAATATAAAGATTCTTTCATCTCAATCACTCTTATGTGTGGAGATGACCCCAGTGTTTTAAATATTGACGATATTGGCCGATATATCCCACAATGTATCTTGTATCCCACCAGTGCGATATGAAACACACAAGTAGTGCAATATATCCCACACCTTCGATCTAGTGAGCATTTTCAAATTTTGATCATTTTATCTTCTGTAAATCATGTTAAATTAGTGTCAAATTGTTACAATACTATAAAATTTCATGTTTTGCATGAAAAATCATGGATTGGGAGTTTCAATTTCGAGATTTGGAGATGGGTTGAGTTGCGGAAAATTGAAAAAAAAAATAAAAAAAATTCTCAATTTCTCATAAATCGTTTGCGATCTGCGTCCAAACATCACATCAAACATGTATATAACCTAATCTAGTAATTTTTCTTTTGCTTTTGAATGTATTGCTTGTGTAAGACCTGAGGCCTCGAAATCTGGTTCGTACACTGGATAGCCGTTGGCTGTAGGTCCATCGGCCCCGAGAATATTTTGACTTGATCATAATGTTGTTCTGTTATTGAGCCGCAAGCCGTATTTCAACCCGATGTCCGAATTTTAATATACGGACTTAAAATTAAACAATCTGAGAAATGACCATTATGTCCTTATTATCTGGCGGAGCCCCATCATTGAGTTTTCAAAATCCGTTAGGTCCGAGAGCCTAACCGTTGTGACCGTAGTCGAGTGACGAAGTTACTGGCGAAAACGGCATGTCAATAAGACACCCGGATTGTAAGTTATGAATAGATATGCACATGTATATTTTGATAAAATAACTCAAATGACGTCGATGTTTTTAAAATCCTTGGAATACTTTATTTCAAATTACTTAAATAACATTGTTATATTGTTACCATAAACTTACACTTCTCGAAAACATCAAAAAACACCTCCTAAACCTTCTTTTTAGACAAAAACTAATTTTAAAACCAATTTCAAGTCTATAAACATAAAAACCCTCTTTCAACAACCCATTTCCAGCACTCTCTTTCTTGTTGAGTTTGAAGTTGAGAAGAAGAAGAAGAAGAAAAGGAAATAGAAGCTGAGTTTGTAAGCCAATCCTCTGATAGTTACAAGTGAGTGCATAGATTAGGAGCACGCATATATGTGCGTTAGATTTTCCTTGAAAGCCCTATAAAAGACTAGATTTTCTGATTTAGGGTTAGGTGATTGCTGAATTTTCTGATTTAGGGTTAGTTTATTGCTGGATTTTCTGATTTAGGGTTAGGTGATTGCTGAATTTTCTGATTTAAGGTTAGGTTATTGCTGGATTTTCTGATTTAGGGTTAGGTTATTGCTGGATTTTCCCTGAAAGCCCTATAAAAGACAAGATTTTCTGATTTAGGGTTAGGTTATTGCTGAATTTTCTGATTTAGGGTTAGGTTATTGCTGGATTTTCTTAAGGTTATTGTTGAATTTTCTGATTTAGTTGGTTAGGTTATTAATGGAAGGTTGGATGATAGAGATGATTTAGTTTTGTTTAAATTCATACGTATTTCCATCGGTTTCTCTCTGTCCCTTACAAAGTCTGCCCGCTACCTGTTTGACAAAACGTTTAAAAGAATTATCCTTCCTCCTTTTGATGTAGTTAATTCTTGAGAAAAAGCATGCTTGTGGCATGAAGTCTTATAGCGGAATGAATCCTAAATTGGATTTAGATTGGCTAAGTCATGTGCATATCATATGCATGGTTCATAGTTGTTGTATCATTGTATGATTGAGAGTGAATGATTCATATCATGGTATGGTGATCATAGTGGGTTGTGTTGCGACAAACGATGTGTCTATGACTAGTATGTGAACCGTCTAGATACATGATGCATTACATGAGACCCCTATGAGAAACTTAAAATTCATGAGGAGACCACATGAGGAAGGTCATCTATGCTTGTTTTGAAAAACATGATATATTGTGATTGTATAGACTCATGCATACGGTGATTGTAAATGCAATGAAACATACTTTGTTATGACTTGAGTTGGACACCACACCGAAAATGTGTAATTCAACAGGACATGATTAGAGGGTCCGTGGGTGAAAGTCCCTAAACCCCGATTAGTACCATTGGGAACAATCAATGCCTAGACCGGGTGGAAGAACAGAGCGCTGGAATGCCGAAATACCAAATTAGGCAGCGACTCCCACCGACGCGTGTCGATTGGTTGAGAGGTTTGAACTGACTTGCTTATGGGCAAGCAAAGTTAGGTTGTGTGTGACAAGCTCGTAAATTATCTACTATCGTTTTGCCAGGCGACTTATGACTTTTCGCTGTTAGGCAGATAGTGAGGGTCAACACAAGTGGGTTAGACTAGTTCGGCCCGTGAACTATGTAGTCTCACCTCTGTAGTTGACCACGGTGGAAAAAGTCTATACAAGTGGGTAGCAATCATATGCGAGTCTCACCTCTGTTTCAGACCTTGGTGATCCAATTGGGAAATGTGAAAAGTTGTGGAAACGTTGAAAGAGTATGTATGTTACAAGTGGGTAGAAGTCCCACCTCTGTATATAAACATGATTTGGAACAAAAAAAAAGTGGCATAATGCATTGTATCTTTATTTTATTGTTATCGGTACAGCAGGCCTGTGCATTATATGAGCATGACATGAAACATGCATTTTCACTGCACACATGCAGTCACTGGGCTTAGTAGCTCAAGCTTTCCTTTCTATTTTTTTTTTTTCAGGTGAGAGTAGGGAGCTGCAGGAGTAGAGGCTACAAACTCCAGTTGTCCTTTCTATTTTGTACATATCAGTGTCTATATTTTTTTGTAATACCCTGAATATGTACATCAGGTATAGTAAATATGACATGGTTTATGTTTTGGTTTTGCCTTGATGTACTCAGTTGTACACAGTACTATATGTTGAATATGATGAAATTTTGAGAAATGATGTGTTTGTCGTCTTTACTAACAAAAATCCTCCTCGTGGAGCCCCACTTATGGGACTTAGTATGTGATAGTTGGAAGTCCCAAAATCGGAGTTCTACGGAGGCAGTCACCCAAAATTTGGTGTATAGTAATCATGGATTACCAACACTAGATTTGGGGCCTGTTTGATTTTCAATTTCCGACGGTAAATACACGGAAATACATAATTATTACTTACTCCACGCGTTTGAAACTAGCCGGGAATTACGTTTTGAAAATCGGTCCATACAAACCCTTTTATTACTGATTTAAATATGTGGGCCCCACCATGATACATGTGAGTTATCCACACCATCTATCCTTTTAAAAAGTACGTTTTAAGGCATAAGCCCAAAAATTCGGAAAATCAAAAGCTCAAGTGAACCACACCACAGGAAACAATGATCATTCAGACGTCAATGGTTGAAAGTTGTTTTCTCCCCTGGGCCCACATTGATGTTTATTCGTCATCCAACCCGTTCATAATGTCACACAGTCATGGATAAAGTGGAAACAAAAATATCAGTTTGATTTAAAACTTATGCGTCCTCAAGAAGCTTTCAATGGTAGGAATTCAATTCCCACTGTTTCCTGTGGTGTGGTCCTCTTGATCTTTGGATTTGCCTCATTTTTCGGCTCATGCCCTAAAATGAGTTGGCTAAAGGGATGTACTAACATGCCAAGTAATAAGGATTGGATTATCTCCAACAAGTGTTAGTACCAAAAGCATATTGGGATGAAGCCATACTTATAGTTACTTATGCAATCAATCGAGCTCCAACTAATGTCCATGAAGGTAAATACCCATTGCAAGATTTCTTTGCTTGCTCTTCCTCCCAAAGTACTTGGTTGTACTTATTTTGAACATGTACTTGGGCAATCTCAAACCGAACTTTGACCTCAATCAATCAAACGTGTCTTCTTAGGGTATTCTAATTCTCAGAAGGGTTACAAGTGTTAATGTCCTGTAAATAGGAAAAGATGTTTCAAGGGCTATTAAATTCTTTAAAAGCATAACTTATTTCAATTTACAAGAACATACACAGGACTTGTCTCCCTGTCTTCCTCTCGAGTTATTGGCAATGCTCCTAACGAAGAGGTCCAAACTTCTGTTCCAAATAAAGCCTAAAAGTATACTCTAAATAAAATAAAACTCTAACGGCTCTACTCGAACACCACCCTTCTTTAACTTTTGAATTGGAACACCCAGATCTTACCATTGCTCTAACAAAAGAACTTGATCCTACACCTCCCATTCCATTGTAATTGTGTCTTACAAAACTTTATCTCCTTATTAGTCCTATTTATCCACCATGTCTTCTATTATGTTCAAACTTGTTAACGGATGTGAATGTGAGCTATAGGAGTAGTAGCAGCAGGAATAGACTAATTTTGCATATTGGTCAACAACTTGGATTACTCTTGAATAAGTGTAACCATCTCTCCAACCATACGTCGTTGTTGCGTTGCAGAAGTATAACCAACCGGATGAAACTCGCTACTCTCTCCAATGTGAGATGCCTGATTAGCACATGTTGACTTTCCATGAGGTCACAACATTTTTCAACTGAATTATTCCTAAGCCCGCAATGAGTGCACTTGCTAGATCCACGACCTCTGCCTGACCTCCTCCCACTTCACCACAACTGCTTTAATTACTTATGCCACTGCAATCACCTCCTCTACCTCATCCAATAAAAGATGCAAGAGCAAAGCAATCATTGGCTCCACTTGTAGATCCTAGGGATACACATTGAATGTTTGCATATACCTCGTTCATAGATTGCACATCCTTTTCACCCAAAATTTGTGCACAAACTGGCTAATACTCAACTTTTAAACTAGATAAAAGCTTAGATACCCGAAACTCTTCACCTTGTTGACATTGCCTTCTCAAACCAGTAGTGAGATGTTGGTACACATTCAGTTTCTCCCACATTCTTTTAAGTTTTGAATAATATACACCCAGGGATTTATCTCCTTGTTGAAATCCATATATCACTTCAAACAGCTAGTAGGTACGAGAGATGTTTTTTGTCAAATGAATACATCTCTCATAATGCATCTCACACTTCCATTACAGTATCCAAAAACATTATGTTCGCATTGATGGTTACATACTATTTCACAACAATGGCATAATTTGAGCATTCTCCTAGATCCATTGATCATACGTACTAGCACTTCCATTGGGCTTTTCAATGAGCAAATATTTTAATTTGCCCTTGGTAGTTAAAAATACTTGGATGGATTTAGACCACTGAAGATAGTTCGTTCCATTTAATTTAATAGAGGCTATTTGCACCCCTAAAAAATCAGATGGATTTATGAATCCACTTCTCGAATCACTTTTCACTTCCATTTGAGACAAGGGACTAGAATATATACCACAAGCCTACATGAACATGGGTTGCCCTTTTGCAACCAATAAATACGCAATTTGTACACTTCACACGTTATGCATACCACTTTTAAAGAGAATAACTAGCCCACACATCAAACACGTTCCAACCAATCATGCCGGTTGGTGATCATGAACACCACATCCAACAAAGGCAATTAGCCCACACATCCACACATGAGAGGTGATGATCATGAATACTTCCATCCCCTTCTTACACACGAACCAATAACAAAGGCCTAGCACAATAAAAAGAAAAGAAACCTAGATTTCTTAAAACATTTTCAGCACAACAGGGATGAGGGAGACCAAAAATAAAATACGGAAAACGAATTATAGGATTGAACGCAGAAAGATGGATTACATAATTTTTTTTTTTTTTTAAAAAAAAAAAAAAAAAAAAAAAACAATGATGCTCTGATACCATGTAGTTTTTGTTAGATTAAGAGTAAAAACAGAGGGGAGAGAGAGAGAGAGAGAGAGAGAGAGAGAGAGAGAGAGAGAGTTGGGAGATTAGAGAGAATAAGGTTGGACGTCTCCTCTCTCCCCTTTTATATTACACAAAAAAGAATATGACAAGAATACCCTTAAGTAATATACATAAGAAAATATAAGTCCTAAACCAACATAACAACTAATTAACAAAGGAAAAAAAAACTAGGATCAAAGACTAGGTAGATCATACAGTTGTACAGCCCACCACATTCACATCTGTTAACAAAACTAAATTTGCAAATGCCCTGATTGATCCCAACTGGAAAGCAGCAATGATAGAAGAGATGCCTACCTTGAAAAAACAAAAGATGTGGGATCTGGTTTCTCTCCCCCTTGGGAAGCATGTTGTTGGTTACAAATAGGTTGTTACCCTAAAGTACAGAGTCTGATGGTGATATTGACTGATGTAAGGCTCATCTCGTCACAAGGGCTTTACACAACAATATGGGGTGGATTATGAAGAAATGTTTGCACCAGTAGCAAAATTGAACTCTATTCGTATTCTCTTATCAGTTACAACTGATCATAACTGGCCTCTTTTCTAGCTTGATGTCAAGAACGTGTTTCTTTAAGGTGATCTTCACATAAATGCGGTGCTTCTCCAGGAAAAGTTTGTAAACTCCAAAAGCACTTTGTGATCTCGAATAGTCATCATATGGTATCTCATATTGGCTTTGCACGGAGTACATTTGATCATTCCATGTTTGTAAAATGGGTAAATGGTCATACGACTATTCTCATTGTCTATGTTGACGACATCATCCTCACAGGGACCACACAAGAAATTGACTACTTTAAAAGGAGTTTCTGGCTACATCCTTTGAGATGTAGGATCTTAGGCATCTCAAATTCTTCCTTGCAATTTGGGATGCTAGATCAAAAAGAGGGATATGCTTATTTATCCCAACGAAAGTATGTTTTGGATCTTCTTTTTGAATCTCGATTACTTGATGGGCGCCTGGTTAATATCCCCATTGAGGTAAATCATAAGCTGAATGACTGGTAGTCCAAAGAAATTGATAATCTTAGCATGCATTGGAGACTTGTTGGCCGTCTAATTTATCTTAACATTTACATATCCTGACATCACTTATGCCGTTGGGATTGTCAATCAGTTCATGAAAAAACTCTATCATTATCATCTTCAGCCTATGTACAGAACTCTCCGATACTTAAAAGCAGCTCCCAGTCGAGGTCTTCTCTATTCCAATCATAGTCACTTAAATGGCAGTGGTTTTTGGGGTATTGATTGGGTCGGATCTATGTCTGATTGTTGATCCACAACCAGGTATTGCACGTTTGTGGAAGGCAATCTTGTCACATGGAAAACCATAAAGTAGTTGGTCATGGCTCATTCTTTTTCCAAGGTTGAATATCATGCAATGGCTCAAGCAGCATCCTAATTAATTTGGGTCAAATCAATTTCGTATGATATGGGTTTCAATACGTTCTCGTCTATTCCGCTACATTCTAATAATTGACCAACGATACATATTGCCTCCTTTTTTTTAGAACAAACCAAAAATATAGGGGTAGATTGTCACTTGTTCAAGAGAAGCTGGCGGCCAAGATTCTACATTGTTTGTTCAGAAGATCAGTTGGAAGACATTTTCATCAACACATCCTCGTCCATTTGTTTACAAAACATTATTGACAACTTCAGCATGGATGATATACATGCATCAGCTTGAGGGGGAGTGTTAGGGTACATTGCTTTTGGGATATGTGAAGAGCATGATTTTAGAGTATGAGCATATTGTTATGTGGATCTTCGAAGTACCATACCTTAGAGGACATTTGGTGCAGAGATTCTTCGCTTCGATCGTCTTTTCCTTCCTTGGCTCATCTATGCCCTTTGAAGGACATTTCGGTGGCCTATTGCTTCTTGGGTCAGGATCCGAGAGCTGTCTAGCTTTCTCCATGTTGTTAAAATCTGGCAGAATCTAAGAACATTGACATGGTGTGTTTGTTATCTCGTTTGCAGGGGTTTCTTCCTATTCATGGAGTCAACATTCTTTATTTTGGCGGCACAGTAAATTGAGAGCCTTCACGGTGCGGTCCTTCTATTCAATCCTGGCATAGTATGGTGTTTCTGGGGATTATTATCATACGGGCCCAATTTGGTACTATGGAGCTCCTCCTAAAATTGTTGCATTTGCATTGCTTGCTAGCATGAATAGAATTCTTACAATGGATAATCTTTGGAAAAGAGCTATAATGTTGCCTAACATTTGTCTCCTTTGTTTGAAAAACACGGAGTCAGTTGATCATCTATTTATTCATTGCCCTTTTTCATTGGAAGTTTGGTTTCATATTCTCAACTGGTCAAAGGTCTCTTGGGTTATGCCTAGTTCTATTGAGAGTTAATTTCGATCGTGGCATGCCGATGGAGGGGGTTGCTTAGGTCTAAGAAAATGGAGGGTGGCGCTATTAGCAGTCCTATGGGCTATATAGGGTAAGAGAAACAATCAATGCTTCTATAATAATAGTTCTGGCTTAGGGGCTTTCAATCTGGCTATGATGTTCATCAAGGTGCTCTAAAGGGTTGAGAGTGAGGGATTGGGTGGCTTGCGAGCCGTTCTTGTATTTGTTTCTGGTTTTTTATGTTTGTTTTTCTGTGTTTTTAGTTTCTGGCCTTTTGTCTTAATAAATTGCATCATCTTTCAAAAAACATAGGTGGTTTCAGTAAACTGGTGGAATTTTGGTTTAGGAATTTATGAGAAATTGAAATTTTTGGGGTTTGAGATTAGGAGATTTCAGTGAAAATAGCAGTTACAAGCGAGGGTTTGGAGAGAGATCGGTGCATTGGTTAAAAAATCTGAAGTGGGAAGAGGGTAGAATTAGGTTTTAAGTATAAAAAGGGTTGAAATTAGGATTTGGGGTGGTATGGTTGAGGTACTTGGACGAAGTTGGACCTTAGAATTAGGGCTCATTTGGGAGCTTGTAATTGGAGGTAAATGGAATCCAATTCACAATTACACTTGAATCACGTGTAATTAGAATCCTCGGTTGTGTTTGGTAACATTTAATTGAAATGCATTGGAGTCAAGTATTCTGTTTTACAGCTTGTAATTGGAATGCATTGGATTTGTTTAATACTCTGAGGGTGCATGACGCTGGATACGCTGGCACGTCAGAATGGTAGATGTGGCAGATGTTAATTGAAATCAAACCGAAATCATTGTGGAAACCATTGTGGATAACTTACAATCCAAAAACCAAATTGATTAAACAATCCTGACCTTTGATTTGTGGACACTAGTTTATTGAAATAAGACCACTAGATGATTTTCAATGTCCACTAAAATAAGACATCATTACTGTATCATTTATGTTTTATGAACAACCCAACGGCCCACCATCTAGACAGTTTGATTTTAGAGTCATGATTATTTCACGAGTACAATTTCTGGGTGCCAGTTTATGAACCATGAAACTCCACCAGAGTGCAAAACTCACTAGAGAGCTTTCACTCCCCATTTACACCCAAATCTCACCTTCTACAAAGGATTTGAAGTCACTCCCACTTACACCCCCTTCAATGCATTTGAAATCCATTTACACTCATTTACACGGTGTCAAATACACCAAAAGTCCCATTTACACCCATTTACCTGTAAATGCAATGTAAACGGGTCATTATGACCTTTGACAATTGTTTGTTTTTTGAGAAATTACTGCCTCGAAAATTGTGGGAATGTTAATTGAATTTCATGTATTTGCCCGCAGTGATGAATATGTTATATCCATGCCATCCATCCATTCCACAAGCTCATTTTAGGGCATGCGTCCAAAAACGAGGCAAATCCACAACTCAAATGGACCACACCACATGAAACATTGGTTATAACGGACCTCAACATTGAAAGTTAATGCCTTCGTAGAGCCCACACTAATGTTTATTTGTCATCCGACCTGTTCATAAGATCATACAGACATGGATAAAGGGGAAAAATCAGCTTGATCCAAAATTTTTGTGGTCCCCAAGCAATTATCAACGGTAGGCATTTAATTCCCACTTTTTAATGTGGTGTAGTTCACTTGAGCTTTAGATTTGCCTCATTTTTGGACTCATGCCCTAAAATGAGCTAGCGGAATGGACGAATGATATGGATATGATCTATACATCATGGTGGGCCCCACAGTTTTTGCATACCAAATTTCTTACCACCTCTGTTTTGCGCCAAAATTTTTAACTTGTCAATGTCAACTTTGGGATAAGAGGAGGAAATACAAGTGCAAGTAA
Organism: Magnolia officinalis; assembly: GCA_021015155.1. Taxonomy (NCBI): domain Eukaryota; kingdom Viridiplantae; phylum Streptophyta; class Magnoliopsida; order Magnoliales; family Magnoliaceae; genus Magnolia; species Magnolia officinalis. Next base: position 49,488,908 of record JAJHSJ010000013.1, on the reverse strand, counting down.
TGATAACTATTTACATTGTAATATAGAAATGAAACAGGCCCTTATGGTTTTGGAAGTAGGAAGTGGAAGTAGAAAGAAATCCGAGAATCCACTTCCTCTGATACCAAACTGATGTAACAAAATTCCGAAACTGAATTGTATTGAATATGTACCAGATCTCAAGAACACACACAAAGGAAAGGTGAGAGAGATAATAGGCCATGTGTAGCACTCAACAACCTACTAGAATATTGACGCAGGGGAGGACGTGAGGTCGAGCACCGTCTTCCTCAAGAGGATAAGTATTCCGAATCCACGGAACTTCTCTGGACTCCTCACAGAGACTTCTCGAATCCACGAGGAAAGAAAGCATAAAATAGAAATAAATTCTAATAAATTCGAAATTGATTAAAATGAATAAAAACGAGTTCACAACCCTTTAAATAAGGGTACCAAGCAATGGGAAAGAAATCAGAATCAAACTACAACTAAAACTCCTAGAAATCGCAACTTACTATAAATAGTAAACTTACTATTTATAGACGGTCGTGATGTCTACTAGTGCACAAGGTTTTCGGCCAAAAATAGTAAGTGTCCTATTTGGCTTCACCAAACTGTTCTCCTAATTATTCTAAGCTCTTTTCATGTTGGGCGCAACTCCTAAAGCCCGACGGATGAAGAGTTATAATCAAACTAAAACTTACTATTTATAGTAAAAACGAAATTAAAACAGGGAAACGATTGTCGATCCAGGGGTTTTTGGCAATTCCGGGCGTCACAACCCAGCGTAGCTGGGTTGGTTGGCTAAAGTAGCTCGTTCTACCCCAAAATCATATACTTTACGTCAAGTAACTCATTCCGGATTGTGAGATACGCCCGATTTAAGGTCCGATGGCCTAGAGCACTTCTGTCGCCGACCGGGCCTTTTCTGATCCATCTTGGCCATGAAACTGTCTGCGAACCGCTCTACATCAGTCCCCTCCACTTCAAAAGAACTCGTCCTTGAGTTCTCATCCTGCACTGGTTCATGATACTCGGTCAGGTCCGCGACGTTGAAAGTCCGTGAGATCGCCATGCCATCTGGAAGATCAACAAAATAAGCATTGTCATTGATCTTTCGAATGATTGGTACCGGTCCAATCTTTTAATTCTTCAATTTGTTGTACGTTCCGGTCGGAAATCGTTCTTTGCGCAGGTGGACCATTACTTGATCACCCACCTCGAACACTTTTTGTCGCTGATGCTTGTCCGCTTGCTCCTTGTACTTTTCGTTCGAGGCATATAGCTTGGTTTGTACCTCCGCATGAATGCCCATGATCTTGTCAACCATATGTTCTGCTACAATGCTCATGCCTGGGAGCTTGGGCAGAGGGACCAAGTCTAGTGTGTGGCAAGGTATTCGTCCGTAAATAACTTAGAACGGGGATTTCCCTGTCGAGCGGTTCACCATGTTGTTGAATGCAAACTCCACTTGAGACAAAGCCAAATCCCACTGCTTTGGTTTTTTTCCTGAAATACATCGAAGGAGGTTTCCCAACGTGCGATTTACAACCTCAGTTTGACCGTCAGTCTGTGGGTGGTAGGCGCTGCTGAACTGAAGTCGTGTATCGAATTGATTCCACAAAGTCCGCTAAAAGTGGCTTATGAACTTCGTGTCACGATCAGAAGTAATAGTCATGGGAACCCCGTGTAGCAACACAATTTCTCTGAAGAATAGATTCACCATGTGTGTTGCATCGAGAGTCTTCTTGCATGGAATAAAGTGCGTCATCTTGGAGAAATGATCTACTACCACGAACACCGAATCCATGCCGCGTTGTGTTCGTGGGAGACCAAGCACAAAGTCCATAGATAAATCCTCCCAAGGGCCGTCAGGCACGGGTAACGGGGTGTAGAGGCCCGTAGTATGAGATTGCCCCTTGACGGTCTGACAAATATAATAACGTTGGACTGCCTTTCCCACATCACGTACCAATTGCGGCCAGTAATACCGTTCTTCCACAAGAGCTCGCATCTTGTCTCGCCCAAGGTGTCCACTGAGGCCACCTCCATGTAGCTCTTGGATTATATGTTCCCTTAGCGAACTGTTCGGGATGCACAGTCGATTTCCCTTGAAAAGGAACCCGTCTTGCATATGTAAGACGTCGGGGTGACCTTCTTGGCATCTAACCCATGCGTCCTTGAAGTCGTCGTCATCGGCATATATATCTTTGAGACGCTCAAACCCGACAACCTCATTGCTCATAGTGACTAACAAAGTTGCACGGCGACTCAGTACATCAGCTACTTTGTTCTGTTGCCCTGACTTGTGTTTTAGTACCAACGTGAATTCCTGCAAAAACGAGATCCATCTAGCATGCACACGGTTAATGTTAGCTTGACTATTAATGAATTTGAGAGCTTAATGGTCCGTGTAAAGTATGAATTCCCTTTGAATCAAATAATGTTGCCAGTGTCGCAGTGCCTGAACCACCGCGTATAACTCGATCTCATATGTAGACCACTTCTTGCGTGCATCGCTAAGTTTCTCACTGTAGAAGGCTACCGACCTACCTTCTTGAGACAAAACTCCCCCAATTCCGACATATGAGGCATCACATTCGACTTCAAACAGTTTGTCGAAGTTGGGAAGTACAAGAACCGGGGTCGTGGATAATATGCGCTTGATTTCGGCAAAGCTTCGGTCGGCTTCGTCAGTCCACTGAAACTGTCCTTTCTTCATGCAATCTGTAATTGGTGACACAATGGTACTGAAATTTTTCACGAACCGACGATAGAATGTCGTCAGTCCATGAAAACTTCGCACTTCGTGAATATTTGTGGGAATCGGCCATTCTCTGATTGCCTTCACATTTTCCTCATCCACCCGAATGCCCGTGGATGTTACGACAAAACCCAGAAACAATAGGCTATCAGTCATGAAGCTACACTTTTTTAAATTGAGATACAATTTATTTTTAGTGAGCACTTGAAGGACCTTCTTGAGGTGTTCTATATGGGTGGTTTCATCTTGACTGTATATCAAAATATCATCGAAATAAACCACAACGAACCGCCCAATGAAAGGTTTCAGAACTTGGTTCATCAATCTCATAAATGTGCTAGGCGCATTTGAAAGACCGAAGGGCATGACCATCCATTCGTATAATCCTTCCTTGGTCTTAAAGGCCGTTTTCCACTCATCACCCGACCGTATTCGAATCTGATGGTAGCCGCTCCTTAGGTCCAATTTAGAAAATATTTTTGCACCCTCTAACATGTCCAGCATATCGTCCAACTGTGGTATAGGAAACCTGTATTTTATGGTAATTTTGTTGATGGCTCGGCTGTCGACACACATGCGCCAACTCCCATCCTTCTTTTGAGTTAATAGAGCTGGTACAACACATGGACTCATGCTTTCTCGAATAAGACCCTTATGGATCAACTCTACTTGTCCCTGCAGAATCTCGCACTCATTCGAACTCATTCGATAATGAGGACAATTAGGTAAACTGGACCCAGGGACAAGGTCGATATGGTGTTGGATATCCCGCATGGGGGGTAACCCATCGGGAAGGTCATCAAGCCAGATTTCTTTGAATTCATGTAGCAGGGGCCTTAGTCTTTCAGGGATGATGGTAGGCTCGAGTTCTTCCCCTTGTACAATTAATGCACAAGTCTGTCCTGTTTCTTTGGATTCTTCCACGAAGTCCCGTATGGTTAAGAGAAAACGGCCCTCCACTTTAGAAGTTTCAGGTGGTCCCTCTGGATCCATAGGGGCCAATATGGTCTTCCGGCCGTCCTTGACGAAGATATATATGTTATCTCGCCCTTTATCAGTGGCGTCACGGTCAGATTGCCAGGGCCGACCGAGTAGTATGTGACATGCTTTCATGTCAACCACATCGCATGCTACTTCATCCTTATAATGTTTGCCAATTGAAAAGAATATGGTATACCGTTCAGTTACCTTTGTTTCGCTGACCTTCTTGATCCAACCAATTGTATATGGAGAGGGATGACGCTCCGTTTTCAATTGCAATTTGTCCACCATGACCTTGGATACGATGTTCTCGCTGCTCCCACTGTCAATGATCATATCGCAAACCTTTCGATTCACCGTACACCTAGTGCGGAAGATGTTATGCCGCTGTGGATGCACTTCTTTTCTTGGCGCATATAATAGTCGCCTCACGACGAGCGACTCGCCGTGATCTTGCTGAACCCAACCTGAATCATCTGCCTCGTCCTCGGTGGTATGCCCTTGTTCGTCAATATCTGGATCTTTATAAGCGTTATCAGCACTACCATCATTGATGGCGAGGTTTGCCACTTTTCGCTGGGGACAAGTATTTGATAGGTGGCCCGGTTGGCCACAACGATAGCAGTTGTCGGGCCTTGGCCGAGCATAGGGGTTCGGGATTCTACTTGGACCAGCAACAATCGATATGCCCCTTTGGGGTCTAGCCTGATCTCGGTTCTCAGACGTAGGAGGTTGAGTGCGTGCCCATACGGGCTCCTTCTCCTTGGGCTGTGCAGTTCTCTGGAGCGGACCTGCCACAGGGATCCTTGCAGTAGGATAGGTCCGTGTGTTAGGACGTTCAAGTTGCGCTTCTGCCCGAGTAGCCAACTTGATCGCATCATTTATCGTCCAGACGGACTGCATCTGGACCCGATCCTGGATAGTCATACGCAATCCACCGTTGAATCGGGCGACTTGCTGCGATTCAGTCTCGACCAAATCGTTATGCGCCACCAGGCGGTAAAATTCTTGTGTATTCTCTCACCGACCGACTACCCTGTCGACAATTTTGGTATTGTTGGAGTAATACCTGGTCGTAATCGCTAGGGAGGAATCGGGCACCTAGTAGCTGCTTCATCCGCTGCCAGGTGCGGATTGGTACTTTCGTCTGCCTGGTTCGCGCGAGTTGCAGTTGTTCCCACCAAGCTGAAGCTCCTCCTTTCAGCTTGTAGGCCACAAGCTTGACCTTCTTTGCTTCAGGGATGTCCATATAGTCGAAAAATCGCTCAACATCAGAAAGCCAATAGAGGAAATCCTCAATGTGTAGTTGGCCATTGAAGCTAGGAATATCAACCTGCATCTTGAATTCTCGATCCGTTCGATCTACTCGATCGCCGCCTGGTCTGGGGTGTTGGAAGATTATGTCATCGATTTCCTCCTCGCTGGAGCCCCCTTCCTCAGGAATGACCCTTGGATGCACTGCCGGTACTATCTTGCGATCAGGGCGATGACGAGTTTCAGCAATTGGCGGTGGAAGATTACCACCAGGAACACGGAGTTGCCTTAGGTTTTCCGCCAAGAGATCCGCTATGCGGTCGATGGAAGCCTGCAGCCCTTGCATGGCTTGCCGATTCTCTTGTTGCGCTACTTCGAAAGCTGCCGCCGTTAAAGGTAAATTCCCTGGAGCACCGCCCATGGGATTGTTGCCCGACCCGTCGTTAGAAGCCATCGATCCGAGGAGAAACCTCGCTCTGATACTAAACTGACGCAGGGGAGGACGTGAGGTCGAGCACCGTCTTCCTCAAGAGGATAAGTATTCCGAATCCACGAAACTTCTCTGGACTCCTCACAGAGACTTCTCGAATCCACGAGGAAAGAAAGCATAAAATAGAAATAAATTCTAATAAATTCGAAATTGATTAAAATGTATAAAAACGAGTTCACAACCCTTTAAATAAGGGTACCAAGCAATGGGAAAGAAATCAGAATCAAACTACAACTAAAACTCCTAGAAATCACGACTTACTATAAATAGTAAACTTACTATTTATAGACGGTCATGATGTCTACTAGTGCGCAAGGTTTTCGGCCAAAAATAGTAAGTGTCCTATTTGGCTTCACCAAACCGTTCTCCTAATTATTCTAAGCTCTTTTCACGTTGGGCGCAACTCCTAAAGCCTGATGGATGAAGAGTTATAATCAAACTAAAACTTACTATTTATAGTAAAAACGAAATTAAAACAGGGAAACGATTGTCGATCCAGGGGTTTTTGGCAATTCCGGGCGTCGCAACCCCGCGTAGCTAGGTTGGTTGGCTAAAGTAGCTCGCTCTACCCCAAAATCATATATTTTACGTCAGGTAACTCATTCCGGATTATGAGATATGCCCGATTTAAGGTCGATGGTTTGGATCACTTCTGTCGCCGACCGGGCCTTTTCTGATCCATCTTGGCCATGAAACTGTCCGCGACCCGCGCTACATCAAATATACTCACATTCATGCCCAACCCCCACCCACTTCCTTTACCACATAAAAGAAATGATCTCAAAATTCTATTCAAACATAAAATATAATCCAAGTGTTGATGTGCAGAGCTTATAGACCTATTTACAGCCTTGAGTACATAGCATTCCTCATGGGATTCAAATTAACTCCAATTGGTGCAAACACCTCATCATAACCAGTCCTGAAATAAAGAAAGCAAATAGAAGAAAAACCAAAAGACTGCAACTAAGACCATCTTTCAAAAAACACAGAAAAAAATGCAACTAAGACTTGAAGCTCATCTAGACTTCAACATACATCTTTATCATCATCACCAAAGCCTTATGCCAACTAATTGGGGTCGGCTACATGAATCCTTTTGTTCCACTCTATCAAGGCCCATAACTTCAGTTAGACATAGGTCAAAGTCATTTATTACTGCCTACTATTACTGTAAGGTTGGCATATGGTCATTAAGTCATCACATGCACGACATTTTCTGACACGACTGAATTGTGGGGCCCATAGTCCATATAGTTGACACGTAAAGGCTAGCAGACACATTCAATCAAGTAGGCTCAATTTAGGCTCTCCTTAATGCACGTACAGTATGAGACTTGGCCATAACAAAGATCCATTGAAACTTTCCAAACTTGTTTGATAAGTCAAATTTTAAAATGGATTCTTTGTTATTATTTTGGGAAGTTTACAACAAACTACCTTATTAATATGCAATTTACATTCCCGTACCTTTTCAAAAAGCTACATCATTAATCGATATAATTATCATTCCACTACCTTTCATCAAGCCGCCCTGAGAACAAATGAGTGGGTGGCTCAGGTGGGCCCCACCATGATGTTTTTGTAAAATCCTCCTGGTCACCAAGTGCATCACGCCATGTTCGGCCAAGAGACCAAAAATCAGCTCCATATGTGATTCAGGTGGACCACATGATTGGAAACAATGTACATGGCAATGCTCACCCTCCAAACTGATTCCATTAGTGTGTCTAGTGTGAAACATGGATGGGTATGATTCTTGGGGTGCAAGCCTAAATGTTTGTGTGGAATCTAATGATTGAAGTGGATTTCATATAATTATCACAGTGGGCCATACAAAAATCAAGGGTGGTCGTCCCTCTCCCAACTGTTTCCTTTGGTGTGGCCCACCAAAATCACAAATCAACTTGATATTTTTCCTCTATGCCTAATATGTTACTAAATATCTAATGGTTAGAGTGGATCTTACATAAACATCACCACGGTGAACCCTGTCAAAATCAAGAACGTCGTCCCAGACATGTCCCCTTCTTTTTTCAAAATACCCTGCATAGTTGGAGAGGGATGCCTACTATGTTTTTTTCGGCGGGGCCCGCCGCGATTTTTATGTAAGATCTACTCCAACCATTAGATGCATAATCCTAGTTTAGGCCTAGAGACAAAATTAATAATAATAATAATAATAATAATAAATAAAAATCAGGATAACTTGCGATTGAAGTGAGTCGCACCAAAGAAAACAATTGGCAAAGAGATGTCCACCCTTAACTTTTATAGGGCCCACTATGATGACTATATGAAGTCAACTCCAACCAGTAGATGCCACACAAAAATTTAGGCTTGGGGCCTAAAAGTCAAGCCCATCCATGATTCATGTGGGCCATAACAAGGGAAATAGTATGGAGGGTGACGACGTTGCCCTATACAATGTTTCCAATATATGGTCCACCTATGTCACGGAAGGGGGAGAGTTTTGGGCCATTAGCCTAACATGAGGTGACGCACCTGGTGGTCAGGATAGATTTTATATAAATATCATGGTGGGGCCCACCCAAGCAGCCGTTCCATCTACTTGCATGCTTACCCAACTGGCCATTAAAAAACTGTAATAGAAGGTAGTGGAATGACAGTAATGAGGTGTAACACCCCGGATTTTTGCCAACTTGGCAATGGACGCCCTTGGACATAGAACTGCCCTAGGACCTTATTCTGTTGTAATTAGGGCGTGATTTAGGTAAGTACTAATAGCTTGGATCACTTTATCTACAAACTGCAAAGGCCCAAGTACCACCTCAGGCAGTAAATCAAATAGGACCAAATCCTTTAGGAATTGGACAAAATTAACTAAGTGTTAAACTAGATTAGCTACGAAATCCGCTTGATCCACTTTAAATACGATCTGCAAGACCCAAAACTTGTAGAATCAGTGACGCTAGGATACCCTAAAATCTAGGATCAATCTCATTACCCGGTTGCTCTCGGGAGCACATTGAAACTCCGTATCGGATCTGGACCGCACGTCGAAAATCCGAATAATACGAAGTTATATAATTAGGACCGCCTTGCTGGGCTTGACAACCATCTCGGAAATCAAATCCAAATAGTGTCCCGAAGCTATTCGCTTGAACCCGGAGCGAAGAGTGTGAGAAAACGTGGTTTCCTTTAGAAATTAATTCGAATCTGAGACTTGTCGCTTGCGGGCCGAATATAAGCAATCAGACCGTCAGAATCTGACCCAAATACACCCTCGGATCAGGAGACATTTCTCATACATGGCAGTGTACTTGTGGCCCTGATCGGTGATCGTGGACCGTTGAACTGAAACTGGTCCGCCACGGGCAATCTGTAAATCCGATCGGACTGAAAACTTAACTTGAGCTAGATCCATGGTCAGGAAGCTTAAGTCCGACCTTTGGCTCAAGGGAGGGCTCCGGAAGTACTCCGTTGAGCTGAAACAGACTCCCTTTGGCTATAACCTAAGTATACCTTGGCCCTGGGGTCATTCCCATCAGTTTTGGGCCTATATAAGGGCCTTAAGCCCTCACTCTCTCATCCCATACGAATTTGGGAAACCCTAGGAGAGAGAAGAGAGGAAAGAGAGAGAAAGAGAGAGAGAGAGAGAGAGAGAGAGAGTTGGAGTTCATTCCTGGGATTCAATCCCATCGTTCCACATGCTTAATCACCGCATCTATATCACTCTTCCGGCGATTCTGATTCCGTTTTCGGGTAAGAAAACCTAACCCTAATCTGTTCTGCGGTTTCAATTGTTACAAGTAGCGAAATAGCTAGCTTAACGCGTGATATAGGTTGTCAATCCGCCGTTGACAGACTTCGTGTTTAAAACGAATTCGTTACGCTTCTACGGCATGAGGTGCGGACTATAGACGCTTAGGTTATGATTTTCAATGCTTTCAATGTCAGATAATGATAGATTCATAATCTGGATGCTATTGCACATGTACAAAGTGTTGTCCGTTTCGTTTTTCAATTATACGTTAACTATGTTGAATATACTGTATTCCATGTATTTATAGAAAATACCATATACATATAAAATTTGAAATTGTGTTGGCCATGATTAACTGTTGTATATGTATGCTAGACTTACTAGTATTAACTTCTGGGTGAACGGATTTGCCCTAATGCATGTTATATCAACATACGTTGTGTAGCCTATGTGTTTGTGAAAATGACTGAATGAGTATAGAATTCGCATTCGTGCTCGCCATGACCAACAGTCATGGATATATGATGGTTGTATAGGCGATAACCCTTAGCGAAAGGATTTGCCCTAAATCACGCCATGGCTAATGCACGTATATATGTCTAAGTGTGTAGCCCACGTGTTTGTGGAAATGATTGAATGAGTATGGAACCCGGATTCATGCATGCCATGATTATCCGTCATGGGTATATGCGTGTGGTATACGGGGCAACTCCCTAGTGAAAGGATTTGGCCTACTACCTGTGTGATCAACATACGTCATGTATGTTAATGTATGTGCAGTCTAAGTGTTTGTTAAAATGATTGAATGAGTAAGTGATTAGTAAAGTATAATTTATATGGGTGTTGAGCTATGATTCCCAACTTCCTTAACTATGTGTATGATTTCCTCCATGTACCGTATATTATAGCGTTTGTTTTATCTATGGAATGCATGTGTGGATTTATGTTCAAGTTGTAGTCCATAAAATGCAGAAACAAATCCGTGACGGGTGATGGGGGAGTGGTGTAACGATTCCGTGCAACAGCCCTGACAGCCCTAAAGCGCACATTATTGGACCTTTGATTATATGATTTGCAATCTTGATTCATAACTGCTTTAACTATCTTCTAGGATATTTTGTTGTAATTGAATGTGATTGGGGCTATTGTATAGTCTAGGCAATCGGTAACAGGCCTTGATTTTGTGGCTGAGGTTATGTCGCCACAAAAGACACGTTCGATGAATCCGAGTCGTACGATGGTTGTCGACAGTGGTACCTTGTCGGTTACTTCAATGTACGCTCGTACCAGTCGAACTTGTCTAATAACCCGATTGGTCATTGTATGTTCACCATGTTTAGACACTACTGCTTGAACCTAAGGTACCAAACTTACCAGTGAAACCCCATGAACCTTGGTACCTCGATCCGCTAAGACTCATGAGCCGGACATGGTGGTATGGGACACCGTGGTCGAGCTGTTGGCCTACGCTGGGGCGACGAGCCTCCCCGTAGTGACCAGTGAGCAACCCAAACTCGTGAGCCAAACACGGTGGTATGGGGCACTGTATTCGAGCTGTCGGCCTGCACGATTGGTGACGAGCCCTTTGTAGTGACCGCGAGCATACTCTGAGTCTACGTTGAGGCGACGAGCCTTCCATAACAACGAGAGTATAAGCTAAGCCTACCCCATCACAGCCTGGCTGTGGTCCCCAGTCGGGTCGGTGACGCGCCTTCGAAAATAGACTGCCAGTTGGTAGGGCGTTGGTGGTAGTGACCTAGAACCGCAACTTCGTATGAGATTTACTAGGATTGACGACCCTAAAATGGATCATTGTTTGGGAATTGATATAAGGGAAGTACCTTAGTTTCCCAACCCTGCTGTATGAAAAGGACTAATAAGAACTTGATAATCATATGCATGCACCACATTACGCGTGCAGTCAGGCTTAGTAGGTCAAGCACTGAGGCAGTGTTGTCATGCGTCATGCGCGAACGTGAGATGAAGTCGCTGAGGGAGCGTAGGCGAGGGCATGCATCATACATTCATACCATTTGCATTAACAAGAGTACTTAGGGATGTGTGATTTACTGTTTTATCATTACTGCTTGACTGAATCGATAACATGTTAACCATTGCTTTATTGTTCCACTGAGTTGATCACTCACTCCCACGTTACGGGACGGTGTTGTACACACCAACCAGACCCTGTTTGAGTTTCAGATGATGGCGATGCTTGCGAAGCGGAGTCGGACTTTTATGATGATGAGGGTCCCTCCTTTATGCAGCTACCATCTCCTGATCGACGGGATTACAGGGATTACTTTAGTTTGCACTTTTGGAACACCCATGTATATTCCTTCTATTCATTTTTTGTGTATACATGTCTATATTTAACCTGGTAACATGTTCATACTCTGGAGACTTACAACAGTTTATATATTTTATATATCTATCACAGTCTTCCGCTTGCGTAATTTAATTGTCTCTGGAGTATGATATGTTGTTTTGGTATAATCCCATTCATGTTTCAATGCATGCATCATAATCAGCATTAACTATGTTGCATAAGTGATGTGTTGGAACTCGAGAGCTGAGCTTTGCTCGACCCCCGATTTTCAGGGCGTTACATGAGGTAGTTATTTGAAAACCTTTTTGGAAAAGGTACCGGAATGTAAATTCCATATTAATTAGGTAGTTCTTTGTAAAATTCCCTATTATTTTTTCAATTTCAGTTCCCAATAAGAGACTTATTAGGTCCCCAGTTTTGGATTTTATACAATTTCAAGAAATAAAATCTCAATGTTTTACCTTGATTAAGGTAATCCATCTTGAAATGCAAAAACTTCCCAACACCTCTAAAAGGGGCTCAAAACTCACCAATTCGGCCAGGATCATATTCACACAAATTCTATGCCTATACAAAACCCAATTCATTCAAGGAAGGGATCTCTGCTAAATGCCTATATAATTAGCCATCTTTTAGATAGTGTTTTAAATAGCTACACTATGTAGCGTGTAGCTTACGCTACGTAGTGTAGCATGGCCTCTTTTTTTTTTTTTTTTGTGAAATGGTCGTGTATTGTGACCTGATTCAGTTGAATTTATCGTCTTGTTTTTTTTTTTTTCAACCGGTAATCGTATATTTCATTCTGAAAACAAACTTACAATTTCGGGTCTTCTCAAGAAAAAAGGACCTGAAGAAGACCTATCGTAACAACTTCCTGTCCATACGGATCTAAAAACCTATAAAATCAGACACTCGACTAAAAGGAACCTGAATACCACTACCTCTCCCTAATGTTTCCTAGACCCACCCTGTCTAAGAAAATAAGACCACGCACCTGCTCGGGAAGCTCGGTCCATGAACTACTAGAAAACTAAGCTTGGGACATACTCCCGTCACGGGCTAGCGCATCGGCCGGGGCGTTGCCTTCTCTGAAGATGTGCTGAAACTCCATCTGTCCAAGGAGGCGAAGTTTCTCCGTCCTTGCCATCCAACCTTTCCATTTCCACCCAAGGCTGAAATTTTCTTTGAACACCTTGATCACCAATTCTGAGTCCGATTCTACTACCACCTTAGAGAAGCCTTTCTCTATACACATTTCTAGGCCGTCGTGAGCCACGCGCACCTCGGCCCCAATGTTGGACAGAACCCCATATCCGAGAGAGAAAGCAAATATGAATTGACCTTTGTCATTTCTACAGACACCGCCGCCCCCTGCTAGGCCTGGGTTACCTCTAGAAGAGCCATCCACATTCACTTTGACCCATCCCATAGGTGGTCTATGCCAGGTAACTATAGAGTGACAACCCTTCCTCGTCCCGCCTGGGCCAACTGGTCGCTGAGGAAGACGGATAGAGATAGAACCTGACCGATTTCCTACTTCTTTGTTTCCCATTCTGGATAACCACCAGGAGACTCGAGTTATCACTGGACCCGCTGCAGGGGGTTTGCTCTCGAAAACCTACATGTTTCTTGCTTTCCACAATTCCCACCAAATGAAAGTTGGAACTAATTGCATGTTGGTGTGGCGTGCATTACTGACCGAATAAGCCCTCCTCCATAGCGTAAACCTAGCTTCTACCGTGGAGGCCTGCAAAATATTGATACCGAAAGACCTCCTAAATTGGTCCCACACTGAAGCAGCTAACTCGCCATCCAGAAAAAGGTGAGACACAGACTCATCGGCTGGGCCCTGATCCGATCCGAGTCTGCAGCAAACGCATATCGATGCTAACTGAATGCCCCTAGATTGAATAGCCATTTCCACCGGAACCAAATTATTTAGCATAGCCTTAACGCTACGTAGCTCATGAAAATAGTTGAAGTCGCATGTAGCCTACACTACATAATTTGCATACGTTACACACTATGTAGCTCACATGATGTTTTCAATGATTTGTTACATTTTTCCATTTCTAATAAAAATTAGTTAACATTTTTAATGCTTTCAGTAAAATAATATAAATAACAATATTAAATCAATTTCATTGCTCTTTCTTTACCTTTATATTTAATCATTTCCCTTTCCTATTACTTAAGGTTGCATTTTATTGACCAAATATCATGAAATTTTGTTAAATTTCATTATTAATCAGTCTAATCTGGTATAGAATATCATGACATTGGTGCAACCAAGCACCTTGATTAAAAATCCAGAAGTTGTGTGTAGTTTATGCCTCACGCTTCAAAGGGGTGAACGCTATGCTACACGCTATTCTCGCTATTTAAAACACTGCTTTTAGATGATATTCTCATCAATGTAGAACCCACAAACCAAACTTTCGTGAATTAGTTTATTATCTAAAAAAGAATAAGAATTGTACAAGCATCCAACATATATACATCAAATAGTCTAATGCCAGCTTAAGGGATTTGCAATACATCCATAAGAACTTACATTAAAAGTAGAAATAAAAACGAACAAGAAGAAGAATAAGCAAGTACCTGATGGAGTAGCTTTGAGTATGATATAATCTCTACTCCAGTTGCCGATGGAAGTGATGGAATATGCTTGTCTATCCCTCCAACTACCTATATAACAAGTAGAGGTAGTACCAGTTAATCTCGAGATAACATCAACTTTCCTTTCGGTCATTTAAGGAACAGAAAAATAAAAAATAAAAAATGGCAGGTGCCTTCTTACCACCATTAGACGTAAAGATGGAATCTCGGATAAGAAGCTTAACAACTGCAAATTACAGAAGTATAAGAACATTGTAGAAATTCAATTTCAAACCACAAACTAGATAATAATATCCAAAATTGAACAAACAAAATAATAGTATGGATAACAAACATAACAATGCATCGACGCCACATCTGACGTGTGTGTACCAAAGTAGGTCCATATGATTGCAAGGTCCAGAGTTCCAACTGGACAGCTATATTGATCTGTCGATTGGACCGTGGGACCGACTAATATGTGCTCCAATTCCCGCATTCTATATTCTATTTGTAGAAAGAATCTATCCTCCTACACGAAGAATCTACTTCCTGGAAATTTGCAAGCTAGCTTTTATAAAGGGAAAGAAAAAAAAAAGCCCATTTTAGACCATTTCCAAAAGCATCTAAACAAACCCCTTAAATTTTAGCTTATATTTGTTTTCTGGTTTTCTATTTCCCCATTTTTCTTGATTTTTTATGTTTTCTGGAAGGAAAAAAAAAAAACTTGTACACTTGTTGAGTCATGATAACATCAAAGATGGCCAAGATGCACCACAAAATAGTGTGTTAACTCGGGTCATAAAAACTAGTTACTTTTTATTCAACAAACATGAGAATGCCATCTTACATACCTTGTGTTCCAAGCTTGATATACTACACCCATAATTAGATTGTTTTCCTTCACAAAGTAATGTGAACTACACATTGTAGGACCCAGCAACTTAAAGCCAAATCAAAACCACTCAACCATCATATCAGAAATTTATTTACACCTCAACAATAGATGATTAAAAAAAAAAAAAAAAAAATCAAGGACAAACCCTTGACATAGTGATGAGGACATCACTACACGTAAACCTTTGCATACGTATCAGAGGAGGCGGCGGGCCGCATCGATTTTCCTGTGGCTAGGCGAGTACCCGTGATTGTGCTGAAGACCGCATGTACATGTGCGAGCATCTGGAAGACCCCACACTGGGAAGATGTGCATAGGCTGCTTATGGAGTGATTCAGACCGTTGGATTGGATGGACGTGAGGAACGGGCCATTGGATCACATGATCGGGCCATTGATCGTGGATTGTCCGCACTAGTTTTTCTTAGATTTTATCAACTTATAGGTTTTAGTTTTGTTTATGTTATGTTTGGACACCATTATAAGCTTTTTTTAGTTGATTTTAGTTAGACTAGGGTTATTTTTGTCAAATTTCACAAAATATGGTGTTTATTGTAATTTTTGAACTTTCTTGGAGTTACAAAATAAGGTGGGTGTGTGACCCTCTCCCTCATTGGATTTTGGTGATAAAAATAAAATAAAAGCTCTTGCTTTATTCTTTTTCCATTTTCATTCGATTTGAAGATACTTCCATGCGATTTGGAAAGGAGATTGGTGCGATGCTAATCTTCATCAACAAATGTGCAAGGTCTCCATCTATCCCCACACCATCATCTCTTTTCCCATCCATCAAGGTATTTACTTCAAGTTCTTCGATTCTCCCAACTTAAGCCTTCGTCTTCTCTTAAACACATCTTTCATTTACCTATCTACAATCTCAAACTCTAACCAACCTAAACACATCCATCCCACGCCACACGTGTGACCGTACGACCACATGTGTGAATCCTTCGGGTTGGTCGTACGGCCACACCTTGCCCCTTTTGGTTTTCCATCATCCTTATATCAAAACCCCTTTATTCCATTCCCGAAACCCTAACCCTAAATCTAAAATCCTTAACTTTCCAACTTTGCCAAATTACCCAAACCCTAATTTTTACCCTAGGTTATATTAGGTTTTTTACTTTGAAATAAACTATACCCTATACTAATTGGATGTCCCTACATCCATTAGATCCTAGTTTCTTTTATTTAATGATCTTATGTGACGATATTGGTAACTTAGGCTAGGATTATGCATGATGTTTTTTTGGTTTTCATGGGATTCGTGATGATTATGGCAATGCTTGTGTTTTTTTGTTAGTTTTTTTAATTCCACTACTTGATCTCACATGTTCTTTGGTTCATGCATCGGTCCTGCATCACATAGCTCATGCTTTATTCATGATAAATTGCCTATTACCGTATTGCTTTTATAATTAGACATGTACTAGTTCATTTACCTGAATCCTCTACTCAACTGCACTCCATGATCCGAATCGCAGTGGGATAGATCACCGTCAGTTCACTTTGGAGTCACAAAGTGAGAGCAAATGTGCATGAGAGAAGTGGGAAACTTTTTTTTTTTTTCTTTTCTATTTCTTTTTTGAAAGGCGAAGATTTTATTAAAGAGCCATAAACGAGAAGTCCACGCCAAGAGGAAAAAAAAAAACAGAAAGGTCAAAACGGCCAACAAATCCCACCCACCCAACATGAGATTTAAATACAATCTACCTAAAACATAACATCCGAGTAAGCTTTCTGAAAGATTGCCTCTAGCTACTTGCCCCGATTTTGGAAGCATCTATCATTCCTCTCTACCCATATTGCCCAAAGACCAGCTAGAAGGGATAGCCTCCATTTTTTCCTTCCAGCTATGACCCCATATCCACTAAGCCAAGCAAGAAACAACCCGCCAATGATTCTAGCATCACCCAATGCATCTAGATAAGACCAAGAAGCATGTTCCATGGGTCCTGAGTGAAAGCACAACGGACGAAGAGATGATTAACTGATGTGCATTACGCAAATGTTGGAGATCATTATGTGTTTGTTCTAAAAGTATGATTTTAAGAATATTGGTTTTACACGAGCCAGCAGAAGCTACAACCTTCAAGGGACCGCCATAGGACCATATGAAGTTGGTAGACACTTCAACATTCCTTCATGCCGCAAATCCCCCTTTAAAGGAGCATACTAAGAATTTTCTCGATTTTTCCCATTTCCATTCCCACCCACCCTTGTCATGGGGTCGACACTGAAGCATAGAAATCTTATGTCCTAAAGTGTCGTAGAGACTATTATCGCCCAATCCAGGGAAAACCATGTTTAACAGTCTCTCACCCACACCAAGCATCTGCCCAAAATCTAATGCGAGAACCATCTCCCAGCACACAAACCATGCCTTCCGTAAAGCTTCTTGTTACTCTCATGATCGCCTTCCATATCAATGATGTCATACAAGAAGAAGTTTCTTCATTGTACCACCCTCCAACTTTTGTGCCATATTTACTAGCTACCACCTATTGCCATAGGCTATTATCTTTGGTCCCAAACCTCCACAACCATTTTCCTAAGAGCTCTCTATTCACAGCTCTAAGCTCCCTTATCCCTACCCTCCATACCTCCTTCCAATTGAGCTAGTACAATTTATAAGTATACTACCCCTCTCCATAGGAAATAACATCTAGTTCTTTCCAACCTGTTTAACACCACTAGCAGGCATTGGAGTAGCGACATATAATATGTCAGCATGTTTGATAGCGCTAAGTTGATTAATTGATTATGTCCACTAGAGATAAATGCCAATTTTTCCATCTTGAGAGTTTGCTTTTGATTCTCTCTATATAACCTTATCCCACAAGTGTTGAGCCAGTTTGTTGGTGCATAACGGCAAGCCCAAATATAAGGATGGAAAGCTCCCAATTCTACAACCAAACATGCCCGCCAAGACATTTCCTCATCTAACATTCTAATACCCAACATTCCACTCTTCGAGATATTGATCCTCAGCCCCAAAACCACCTCTAAGTAATGAATAATCTTCCTCAAATTATCCACCTTCCTACTATCAGTAAAGTATCATCTATGAACTGAAAATGGGATATCCAATTTGACATTTTCCTCACTTTGAACCCATTAATGAGTTCCACCTCAATGCCATATTCATCATTGAACAATAAAGTATCGTGTATGAACTGAAAATGGGATATCTGATCCGCCATTTTCCTCACTTTGAACCCCATTAATGAGACCCACGTCATCACCTCTTTCCAGCATTCAGCTCATAGCTTCCATCACCACCACAAACAGAAATGGGAATAGTAGATCCCCCTATCTTAAGCCCCTCGATGTTTAAAAAAAATCATAGGTGACCCGTTAACCAAAACTAAGAATTTGACCGACTTAACGCACTCCTTGATCCATTTTTCCCCACAACCTATCCTGGGGAGCATATAATGAAGAAAGTTGCAGTCAACATGATCATAGACCTCCTCCAAATCGAGCTTACACATAATCCCTTTTTTCCTATCTCTATACATTAAGTCAATGCATTCATGAGCAATTAATGCCCCATCCAGAATTTTCCTTCCAAAAACTAAAGCCCTTGAGCCTTGGAAATAACCAAACCCAAGGCCCTCTAAAATCTGGATGGTAGAACTTTGGCTAGGATTTTTATATGGACTCCCAATCAAGCATATAGGTCTGAAGTCCTTCAAGCACTCAACCCCTTCCTTTTTAGGAATAAGAGCAATGAAGGATGCACCCATATCCGCTGACAACCAACCTTGCTCAACAAACTCCTGCAAAAAAAAACAATCAAGTCCCCTTTACCTTCCTCCCAGAACACTTAGAAAAAAGCCATAGGAAAACCATCTGGGCCTAGGGGTGCACATCGAACCGTTGGATCTGTGTAACCGGACCGGAACCGTTGGATCGGTCCGGTTTGGTCCGGTTCTAGGATGCTAACGGTCCGGTTCCGGTTCCCAAATTTCCAAAACCGTTGATTACGGATCGGTTCCGGTTTACGGCCATGTAGAACCAAACCGAACCGTTGAACCAAACCGTAGATCCGAACCGTGCTACGAACCGTGGATCCGAGCATTCGTTTAAAAATAAAAAATAAAAAACCGAAGCGTACCGGTGCAGAACATGCGCACCTTCCCTATTCCTCTTCCAAAGCTTCTTCGTCCTTCCCTGAAGCAACTCCACCTCCAATTTCGCTGACACAAGCGCCTCAATGACTCTTGGGTATTCAACTACCATAGCCTCGAGCCTCTGGTTTTCCGCTCCCATGGCCTCGACCTTCATACCCAAGAATTCAATGTGGGCCATCTCCAATTCCAAAGCATTTTGGAGCTCTTTAAGAGCAGAACCATACTCCTGCAGGCTACAATAATGAAGGAAACGTGCCTCGAGCTCTCCTTCCCTATCTTGAAGAGCACTGACCTGGTTCTTAAGGCCATCGATCTCTTCCTCCAAGTCAGATCCGTCTTTGCCAACGACTTGTCTGATTTCCTCCTCCCCGGCTTCATCTTGACATTGAGTCTGTGAGATTTTCAAAGAATCCGAACCTTGAGTTTGTAGAAGGTAGTGATCTTCTTCGACTTCTTCTTCATCGAGACCGTTCATTTGATGTTGTTGAGGTGATTGGGCTTTTCTTCTGATGACAATGGAGAAGAGAAAACCAGCCAAGGTGAGAGCCAAAGGGATGCCAGCTTTTGACTAACCATTTGATAACCAGAACCACGGAACCGATCCGGAACCGAACCGTTTTTCATGGTCCGGTTCCAGTTCGGTTCTATGGTGCTAACGGTCCGGTTCCGGTTCCAAAAACTGTGGAACCGTTAGGAACGGTTCCGTTCCAGTTTCACCCCAGAACCGGACCAAACCGACCCGTGTGCACCCCTATCTGGGCCTGTTACCTTATCTCTCCCCAAAGTATCCACCACCTCTTCAATTCCCTTTCTTCTATCAGTATTTTCAGCCTCTTCTCAAGATTTTCGGCCTACTCATTGGATATCTGAAAGAACAATAAATTATCAAGCCTCGAACGAAGCCCAACCTCCTCCAAAAGGAGATTCGAGTAGAACTTGACAATGGCATCACAAAGTTGGACCTTTCCTCAATTTTGACCCCATTCACCTTCAAACTATGAATTTTGTTGGACCTCACCCTGTCACTCAAAATAATGTGGAAGAATTTCATGTTTGTCTCCTTCCTTTAACCACATTGTCCTGGACCATTGTCTCCACTTAATTTCCTCCTCCTTTAAAAGTTTCTTATACTCTAAGGTGATGCTAGCACACAAATCCTTTAGCTCCTCCACAGTGTTTCCCTCTCCTCCTGAATATCTAGCAATCGAGTCTTGTGAAGCATGAGATCCTTCTCCTTTTCCTTCTTGCCGAAGACTTCTTTACTCCACTGTCTAAGCTTAGCTTTAAACAATCTTAGCTTACTCATCAATCTATGACATTCCCATCCCTCCACTTGAAGCGATCTCCACCATTCTTCCATGTGCTAAGCGAACCACTCGACCTCAAGCCAACATAGCTCAAAACGGAATTATCTTGGAAGTCAGAACCTAATTTTTTTCCACCACCATCAAAGCAACAGGACAATGATTTTTTTTATTTTCTTTTTATTTCTTTTTATTTTTTTTTAATTTTTTTTTAAGGCTAAGGCCGGCCTCCATGAAACACTAGGGAAAAAGATTCTACCCAATCAACAAATGCTACAAGTTTAGGCATCACCAACCTGTCCTGGCCATTCGACTAGGTGACTTGATGTCTCCCATGGGAAGATCCACCATTTCATTCCTATCAATCCATTCTGAGAAGTCCTTCATGTTCCTATTAATGTGAGAACCACTCAATTTTTCATAAGAGAAATGATTTGGAACCCTTTCCTCTCCTATCCTCTTTTTCGTTGTTGCCTTTGACGTAGTTAACCAAAAAGACCAACCCTACCATCTCCCTTATGCCTTTTGGAGACTTCAGCATAGGAATCACCTGCTCGAACTGATGTAACTGACAGCCCTCTATTAGTTAGAACAAAGCTAAAACATCTTCCTCCCGATCTCCAAATGTGACCACAACTACATTCAGACCATGTGACCCATTGCATACCTTGGGCCATATTAATACATTTGCCTGCTCCTTTCTCTGCAATATGCTCCTTATTTGAACCTAGATCTCTCTTTAGCCACACCAATGACCTTGAACAGGAAGTAAAGATGACATAGCCAAACTGTTTAGAGTATTGATATCTACTATTTAAAGGGGAAGGATCGATGATGAGTCTTCTGCATTAGCTTGTGAAACCACTTCCGAAGTTGAAGCACTTTCCTCTAATCGTTATGACTCTAAACACTAAATAGTGATCTGCTCAAGGGCTGCCTTGAAGCTTGGAGTACCATCAACTTTAGTAACTGTCGCATTGTCATTAGAACCTGGGTCCACCACCACAAGAGTGTCTTGACTCTCTTTCCGCTTCACCGGAGCTTTTCTCAATCAACGGTTGTGAACAAAATGGGTCGTCAGAGCTGAAAGCGCCGTCACTACTCACTATGGTCTCCCCTCCATACTCAATAGCAGTGGTTAGATGCTCCAACACCCCTCGATCTTCTTGCCTTTGCTCCTCAATACCTCCTTCTGCAAAGAAAATATCCTTAGACAAGGGCTCAAGACACTTATTAATAATATGTGCTTCTACTACAGCCAAACCCGTTTTGCACGTGCCATCGCTTAAGAAAACCACCACATGACCCTCCTTGTTAAGAGGAATTCACAAGAGCCTCATCACAGCTGCGTGGGCTAGAATCAAGAATCTTCTCACCAGCTGTAATGCACATTTCTCTAAGGGCCACATCAGCACCTACTGATACCCGTGGGTCTTGGGTTGAATTTGGTGAATTTTGGGAGCACCCAAAACTTGCTCCATCTTCGTCGAAGTTCCTATCATCCCCAACTATTTGATGCACAACCTTTGGAGAAGAAGCAATGGTCTCATCCCAACGACTGTTCACATTGATAATCCACACCTTAACCTTCGCCTTCCCCACGGCAACCTCGATATTAGATGAGACTGATTCGTAATTCACACACTTCACCTTTATTCTGGGAAAGGTAATCTCATCGCAATTAGCCAAGCTGGGATCAATTTTCGCAACCTCGCCAAATCAGGAGCCAATCACCTTCATTACCTCTGAAATCCAGACCTCCAATAGTAGCCCCTAGATATGGAACCATTCCTCCCTTCTCTCAACGGAAACCACTCCGACAACTGACAAATGAAGATAGGCCCTCACTGGACATCTTCCTGATTTGGTAATCCTATTGAGAATGAGGGCCACAGTGATGCAGGACACGAAATTTAAATATTATATGCAAGATTTCAGGCTTAAATCATACTAAATCAGAAACAATTAACATAAAAATTTCACATCCCACACAAAAGTCCAAACACTCAAACAAGGGGAATCTGTGTGGGTCCAAGCCTACACAGGCTAGGACTGGATCAGTAAAATTATGGACCAAACGATGCTCAAATGGAAATAGAAATCATCCACACATGCACAGTAACCAGTCCCTAATCTAAGGGATTCACCAATTCCAATTCAGAGAACCCTAAGGTGAGAAAGGGATAGAAATTGGGGGGATTTAGGGCAATCTAGGGTTAGTGATGCGGACACAAGCGCATTCAAGGTGTACCAACGAAGAAAGCGCCAACCATAAGTGCCGTCCTTGTAGATAGGCGACTATTGAGGAGCTGAAGACCTTTCACATGTGATTGGACATATAAAAGACCCCACTGAGGGAAGAAACATGTGAAGGAAGATTGGAGAAAGAAGACCGAGCGCCCGAACTTTCCTGTACTTATGTTATTTGGGCGTTTTTGCTTAGTTAGGGGTATTTTAGTAAGTTTATGTCTTTATTTGCTTATTCTAGGGGTATTTTAGTAAGTTTATGTCTTTATTTGCTTATTCTAGGGGTATTTTAGTAATTTTATGCCTTTATTTGCTTATTTAAGTGGGCTAAAGCCCTAAATCCGAATGTCAACTATTGATTAATGAAAAGCAAACCCTTTGGTTGCCTCCTTTCTCTCTTCTCTCTAATGGTGCTTCTTCTCTTCCCTTGATCTTCCTCTTCTAATTTCTTCTTGTGCCCCTCCAACTTCTTCAAGGTAATTATTTTCTTCTTTCTATTTTTCAGTTTTGGCTATTCCTTCTTCGATCAAAATCTTGAGAACCGATCTAAACCCTAAACCCCCAAATTCTCAAATCCCTAATCCGAGAAACTTCTTGGTTCTTCGGACTAGTGATCTTCATTGATCGATTGGGTGTGACCATGCAAGATCGGGAGGTCTCATCTCCCGCCGGATCCAACCTAAGTAATAATTGAATGCCATACTCCATGGTTGTGATGATGGCCCGCTCCATTGCATGTTTCCTTTATGATTTTCTCAGTTATGATGATTACTACTAGAATTTTAGATCATTTATTCCTTTTATTTCCGCTGTTTAATTATGTTCATGAGCATGTATCATAATTAGGGCTGTCCTGCATCAAATTTGGTATCAAAGCCTAGGCTTGCATGTTTTTTTTGTCTAGATCGAGTTATCAAATTATGGTTTTGATTTTTAGGCTTAATTTAGAAAGTTTCCAGATTTAGAAAGTTTTCAATTTTAGAAACTTTCCAGATTTCCAGATCTAGAAAGTTTTCAATTTTAGAAAGTTCCTAATCTGAAAAATTTCCAGATTTGAGTTGTTTCCTATTTCAACTTAATTGTGTCAGTTCATAGTAGTTTCGCATTCATCGCATTCATCTTGAAAGTCATAACACCTAGTAGTCTAGTTGGGTAGAGTTTGGTTCAAGTCTTCATTGTATGCCCACGAGAAGAGGTAAAGATTTCGGACTTCAACCTACCATGAATAACGAGCAGTTATCTGAGCAACTTGCTCAATTGATACAAAAGATAACCGCCCTAAAAGCGGGTCAAAAGTGTGAGTTTGCCCGCCTTGAGAACCAAATTACTACTACCATGATAAAGGTCGAGCAACTAGAGGCGTCCCAAAAGGAAAATCCTACTGTAGGGGATGATGCGCACTCCCAAGTGAGAGGAATCATTGAAGAACGCACTGCCACACGTGGTGGTAGTGAGGATAGAGATCGTGGTAATGGTCGTGGTGTGGTGCGAGAGGCACGAGCCACATGTGATCATCAAGACCGCTATGATCCAGATGAGCGTGCGATGAAGAGTATGAGAGTTGAGGCCCCAAGTTTTGATGGGCGCTTGGATCCCAAGTCATTCCTTGACAGGGTTGCTGACATAGACCACTACTTTGAGTGGTATATGGCATGTCAGAAAACCGTCAAATGCGGTTTGCTAAGATGAAGCTTGTAGGTCAAGCAAAGCTCTTCTGGACCAACACCGAGCGTAGGATAGAGAGAGTTGGTAGAGCCCCTATCACACATTGGTATGAGATGAAAGAGAAGTTGAAGGAGAAGTACCTTCCTCTCTCATACCGTCAGAAGCTCCTTGACCAATGGCAATCCTTACGCCAAGGGTCAATGTCTGTCGCTGACTACATCGCTAAATTTGAAGAGTATATGATGCGATGTGATATCCGAGAAGGCCCTCTAGTAACGCTCTCGAGTTTCAAGACGGGCCTTTGTGTGGATCTTCAGCGCGAGCTTATGACTCGGCCCTTAACGAACTTGGATGAAGCATATCAAGTCGTGCAGGAGTTAGAGCAGTATCTGAAGGCTCCTGTCGTTCGTCGTTTTGAGTCCCGAGACTCCAATGCTAGATCTAGTTCCCAGGGAACTAGACCTAATATTGGTAGTCAACCTAAGGCACAGGCAACCATTCCGCCTAGGCCTAGGGAGGACAAGGGCAAAGGGGTTCTTGGTGCCGGTCCTAATAACATGAGCCAAGTGAGGTGCTATGAGTGTGGCAATCTTGGCCACATGTCTAATCAGTGTCCTACAAAGAGCCGTGGGAGAACCTTAGTTATAGGCGAGTCTCACGAGGGTAGAGATGACCAGGGTGACTATGAAGTTGAAGAGTATCACCCTGAAGGAGGACTTACTGATGAAGAAGAAGTGGATGGAGAAGCAACGCTTGCAGTAGTCAGGCGTGTGCTAGCTCAGTCTAGAAGTAGTGCTGACTGGCGTCGAAGCACTATCTTCTACACTATTGCCAAGTGTGGTGAAAAGAATTGTAAGGTGATAGTGGACCGTGGAAGTTGTCAGAATGTGATTTCCACTAGCACCTTAGATCGCTTAAAACTGAAATTCACACCTCATCCAGACCCGTATAAAGTTTCTTGGGTTGACAAGACATCCCTACCTGTCACCCAGCAATGTCTAGTCCCCATCAAGTTTGGGTCATACAAAGAGTCCCTGTGGTGTGATGTTTTACCTATGGATGTGGGACATGTTATCCTAGGTAGACCGTGGCTATTCGATAATGATGTCACGATCTTTGGCCGTTCGAATGCATGTACTTTTATGTATAACGGTAAAAAGATCAAACTTAATCCCATGCCACCTGAGAATACACTAGGGAAGAAGAATGATGAAAAGGCAAGTGAGCCTAGAGGAATGGAGAAATCCAAACCTAAGTCTCTACATATAATCAGCGCAAGAGAGTTTGAAAAAGAGGCTAAGGAGGATTCTATGGTGTATGCCCTTGTGGCTAGAGAGATTACACCTGAGGTTCTATTAGAGTTGCCCCGTGAGGTGACCTCGGTCCTGAAGGAATACAGTGATGTATTTCCTGAAGACTTATCGAATGAGTTGCCACCTATGAGGGACATACAGCATGCCATTGATCTTGTCCCAGGGTCTACTTTACCGAACCTTCCTCACTACAGGATGAACCCTGCAGAGCATGCAGAGTTGAAGAAGCAAGTTGATGAGCTTCTGCAAAAGGGTTTCATCCAAGAGAGTATGAGACCGTGTGCCGTGCCTGCATTGTTGACGCCAAAGAAAGACGGCACGTGGCGCATGTGTGTGGACAGCCGTGCCATAAACAAAATTACTGTTAAGTATAGGTTTCTTATACCTATACTTGATGATATGCTTGACATGATGGCTAGGTCCACTATATTCTCTAAGATAAACCTCAAAAGTGGATATCACCAAATCCGTATACGCCCAGGAGATGAGTGGAAGACAGCGTTTAAGACGAAAGATGGGTTGTATGAGTGGTTGGTTATGCCCTTCGGCTTGACTAACGCACCCAGTACTTTCATGCAGGTGATGACACAAACTTTGAGGCCGTTAATGGAAAAATTCCTAGTGGTGTACTTTGACGATATTCTTATTTATAGTACCACTAAGAAATCACACCTTGAACATTTAAAGAAGGTCTGTAATGTCCTTAGGAAGGAAAAATTGTACGCTAATCTTAAGAAATTTGCATTCATGTCTAGCCAAGTTGTGTTCTTAGGATTTATAGTGTCATCTGAAGGGATGCGCGCAGACTCTGAAAAAAGTCAAGGCCATAGTTGAGTGGCCAGAACCAAGGAACATTCATAAGGTGTGAAGCTTTCACGGCCTAGCAACTTTTTATCGTCGGTTCATTAGGGGTTTTAGCACGATCATGGCTCCCATTACCGAATGCATGAAAAAGGGAGAGTTCGTGTGGTCTAAAGCCGCAGTCAAGGCTTTTAAAGAAATTAAGGACAAGATGGTGGAAGCTCCTGTCATGCGTCTACCTGACTTTTCTAAAGTCTTTGAAGTAGCGTGTGATGCGTCTGGTGTCAGTATAGGTGGAGTGTTGAGTCAAGAAGGACACCCAGTGGCCTATTTCAGTGAGAAACTGAATGAGGCAAAACAAAAATACTCCACTTATGACAAAGAATTTTATGCGGTAGTGCAATCCCTGAGACATTGGCGACACTATCTCCTACCGCAAGAATTCGTTTTGTTTTCTGACCATGAGGCTTTGAGATATTTGCATTCTCAGAAGAAACTCAACCCAAGGCATGCCAAGTGGGTAGCGTTTCTTCAGGAATATTTGTTTGTTTTGAAACACAAGGCCGGGGTTGAAAACAAACCAGCGGATGCCCTTAGTATGAGAGTGGCGTTGCTCAACTCCTTGAGTGTAGAGGTAGTCGGATTTGAGCAACTGAAAGATGAATACCCCATATGTCCTGATTTTGGGGGTACTTACGCGTCGCTCTCTAGTGACCAGCATATTATGGGTGAATATGTTCTTAAAGATGGCTTTCTTTTCAAGGGAGACAGACTTTGTATTCCCGTATGTCCCTTCGTGAATTCCTCATCTGGGAGCTTCATTCAGGAGGGATAGCTGGCCATTTTGGTCGTGATAAGACCATTGCCCCTCGTGGAAGATCGTTTCTATTGGCCAAGCCTCAAGCGAGATGTAGCCAAAGTTTTAGGGCAGTGTCGAACATGTCAGCTGACAAAGCAAAGAAAGCAAAATACCGGGCTGTACACGCCATTGCCAGTGCCACATGCTCCGTGGCAGGACATTAGTATGGACTTCGTGCTTGGGCTTCCCAAGACTATAAAAAAGCACAATTCCGTTTTTGTCGTTGTGGACCGTTTTTCTAAAATGGCGTATTTCCTCCCATGTTCGAAGACGTCGGATGCGTCTCATGTTGCTCGTCTCTTTTTTTATGGTGTGGTGCGTTTCCATGGGTTACCTAAAACCATAGTGTCTGATCGTGATGTTCGATTTACTAGCTATTTTTGGAAGACACTGTGGCACATTATGGGAACTCGTTTGCAATTTTCTACTTCTTACCACCCACAAACAGATGGTCAAACTAAAGTGGTAAACCATAGCCTTGGAAATCTTCTACGTTGTCTAGTGGGTGAACATGTTAAGACTTGGGACCTAATTTTACCAACTGTTGAACTTGCTTATAATGGGTCAGTTAATAGATCTACAGGATTGAGTCCTTTTGAAATTGTAAGTGGTTATAAACCTAGAATGCCCATAGATCTCTTACCTATGTCTGTTACCGAAAGGTCTTCTGAGTCGGCCGATGCATTTGCACGCATATTCATGATTTGCATACACATATTAGATAGCGGTTAAATAAGAGCAATGATGATTATAAAGTTTCAGCTGATTCTCATCGTAGAGTGCAAGAATTTCAAGAAGGAGGCTATGTAATGGTGCGAATAAGGCCAGAGCGATTCTCTCAAGGATCTGCAAAAAAATTACAATCGCGTAGTGCTGGACCATTCAAGATATTACAAAAGGTTGGGTCCAACACGTATCGGGTTGACCTTCCACCTGAAATGAGCATTAATCCAACTTTTGATGTGGAAGATCTAGTCCGTGCCCATATTCCCATTGTTGATACATCGTCCCTTTCATGGCCTTTTTCTGAGTTTGCTACCCAATCCCTTCCACCCCCTCCACCCATTACCCATAAAGAAGAAATTGAGGAAATCTTGGATGACGAGATAGTATCCACAAGAGATGGAGGTTTCCAAAGGTATCTTGTCAAGTGGAAGAACAAACCATCGTCTAAATCTATGTGGTTGTCGGGCGACGCATTGCAGGGTATTGATCCAGATCTACTAGAGCGCTACAAAAGTTTCAACTCGTCAGAGTCGAGTTTTTCTCACCCGAGGGGAATTGATGCGAACACAAGCGCATTCAAGGTGTACCAACGAAGAAAGCGCCAACCATAAGTGCCGTCCTTGTGGATAGGCGAATATTGAGGAGCTAAAGACCTTTCACATGCGATTGGACATATAGAAGACCCCACTCAGGGAAGACATGTGAAAAAAGATTGGAGAAAGAAGACCGTACGCCCGAACTTTCCTGTACTTATGTTATTTGAGCGTTTTTGCTTAGTTAGGGGTATTTTAGTAAGTTTATGTCTTTATTTGCTTATTCTAGGGGTATTTTAGTAAGTTTGTCTTTATTTGCTTATTCTAGGGGTATTTTAGTAATTTTATGTCTTTATTTGCTTATTTAAGTGGGCTAAAGCCCTAAATCCGAATGTCAACTATTGATTAATGAAAAGCAAACCCTTCGGTTGCCTCCTTCCTCTCTTCTCTCTAATGGTGCTTCTTCTCTTCCCTTGATCTTCCTCTTCTAATTTCTTCTTGTGCCCCTCCAACTTCTTCAAGGTAATTATTTTCTTCTTTCTATTTTTCAGTTTTGGATATTCCTTCTTCAATCAAAATCTTGAGAACCAATCTAAACCCTAAACCCCCAAATTCTCAAATCCCTAATCCGAGAAACTTCTTGGTTCTTCGGACTAGTGATCTTCATTGATCGATTGGGTGTGACCATACAAGATCGGGAGGTCTCATCCCTCGCCGGATCCAACCTAAGTAATAATTGAATGCCATACTCCATGGTTGTGATGATGGCCCGCTCCATTGCATGTTTCCTTTATGATTTTCTCAGTTATGATGATTACTACTAGAATTTTAGATAATTTATTCCTTTTATTTCCGCTGTTTAATTATGTTCATGAGCATACATCATAATTAGGGCTGTCCTGCGTCAGCTAGGGTTTATGAAAAACAAGTATGAGAGAATAAAAGAAGAAGGAAACCTGAACCAGAGGACAGCCTCCCCGTGCGGACAACGATTGGGGCCTGACGCACGTGCGCAGGTGGCCAGCTGCACGTGTGTGGGGCCCACGTACCCAAAAATCGCCCAATTGGGGCTGGTCGGTCAGGCCTGGGCTTTAAAACCCCAAAGTTTCACGTTAATCCGAGCTACAGTCTGTGCGTAGTACTCCGCTGAAATTTCAGCCCTTTTAGGGCCAGATTCTGGAAACTGGCTGTAGGGAGACAACCTGCTGCGAAAACTGATGAATTCGAGGCGAGAATGGTTGTAGAAAGTGAGGAATAGGAATGATCGACGATAAGGCGGATTGGGATGGTGTGGCTTCGCACCACGGTAGTTAGCCCTTCGATGAAGGGAGGGCTTCGCACCCAATTGAATTTTTCCACAACTCAGAAACTCAGAGTAGAAAAAAAATGCAAGAATTTTTTATTCAACTTCAATAAATCAAAAGAACTACAAGGGGTACCTATTTATAAGAAAACCTTATACCCCAAAACTCGCACCATGTGCGCAACCTATTACTTGGTGATGAAGTAAATCAAAATAAAAACTAATCAAATAAATCTAAAGCGTTCATGATGTTATAAATAACATAAATAAGCAAAACCTAAAATATGAACTTAATCCGACTAGTGGGCCACGATCATGAGATCCCATGATGGGCTTTACTTGACTATTGGGCCTACTCTTTTGAACCAAAACTCCATCTTCTGATCAGGAGGCCCCCCCTAGACGTCGTCATCGAGCCAGATCGACGGTGGGGCCCTCCTTCTCCATGCTTACGTGCGTAGGGGGGACGGCGTGCGTGCGTGTGTGCACGTGATGTCCCCATCAACTCTCCCTGGCTGCGAAGATTTCGCCACTGGCGAAATAAAACTCCCGAACCGCTCCAAAATGTTAGGATCAAGTCTCTAGAGCTCCTCCTCAGTGAGCCACATGCTGTCTGAAGCTGGGCGTGACTTTCATTTAACCAAGTACTTCTGAAACCCGTCGTCCGACATTGAAACTATCTCATGGTCCAGGATATCCTCTATTTCCTCTCTGGGTGTGTAAAGGCTAGGTATGGGAGGTAAAGGCTGAGAAGAAAGGTCGGGAAGAGGCCATGGATCAAGAGATAAATCTGGGGAATCAGGATGGGTGGGCGAAGGGCCGGACAAAGTATCAGTGGTCCCCTGAAAAGTAACTAGATCCTCCACATTAAATGTGGAACTAATTCCCATGGAAGGTGGAAGATCTACCTCATACGCATTGAGACCGTTTCGTTTTATAATTTTGAAGGGTCCAACGCTACGCGCGTGTAACTTGCAAACGGCCCCCGGAGGATACCTCTCGGGCCTGATGCGGACCATCACAAAGTCCGTCCCCAATATTGAATTATTTAAAACGTTTATGCTCGTCTGCAGAAAATTTATAATATTCATTACTAGTAGTGATCTTTCGCCTGATTTCTTGATGCAATGAATATATGTGATGCGCAAAAGACTCTGCAGACTCTAATGGCCTAAGGGACAATGACATAGGGACAAGATCAATAGGCTTCCTAGGCTTATAACCAGTAACGACTTCAAAAGGACTTGGACCTATGGACCTATTGACAGAACTATTGAATGCAAACTCAGTTATGGGTAGTACGGTGTCCCATGTCCTGGTATGCTCCCCCACTAAACATCTGAGCAAACTCCCTAGGCTCCTATTAACCACCTCAGTCTGACCATCGGTCTGGGGGTGGTAGGCAGAAGAAAATTGGAGCCTAGTATTCATCATGTGCCATAATGTCTTCCAAAAGTAACTCATGAATCGCACGTCACAGTCAGACACTATGGTTTTTGGTAACCCATGCAGTTTGACGACCTCACTAAAGAACAGCTTAGCAACATGAGATGCATCGGAGGTTTTAAAACAAGGAATGAAGTGGACCGTTTTAGAAAAACAGTCCACGACAACAAATATGGAATCGTGTTTCCGGATAGTCTTGAGAAGTCCGGATAGTCTTGGGAAGTCCGAGCATGAAGTCCATACTGATGTCTTGCTAAGGGATGAATGGGACTGGCAAAGGTGTGTATAATCCCGTGTTTTGTTTCCTTTGCTTTGCCAGTTGACAAGTACGACATTGCGCTATAATTTTGGCCACATCTCGCTTGAGGCTTGGCCAATGAAACCTATCCTGCACTAGGGCAATGGTCTCGTCTTGACCAAAATGACCCGCAACCCCTCCTGAATGTAACTCTCATACAAGAAAATCGTGGAGGGAGGTGCGTGGTATGCACAAGCGGTCACTCCTAAACAAATACCCGTCTAAAATCAAGTATTCACTACTAGCTCTTGACGGACTCTCTAATAATGACGCATACACAACTCCAAAATCTGGACACTCAGAATACTCTTCTTTGATGCGCTCGAGGCCCGTGACTACGACACTCATGGAATTGAGTAATACGGCTCGACGACTCAACGCGTCGGCAGGCTTATTCTCTACATCGGCCTTGTGCTTAAGCACAAAAGTACTCTTGAAGGAATTGAACCCACTTGGCATGCATAGGGTTTAATTTCTTCTGAGAGTTCAGATATCTCAAGGCCTCGTGATCTGAGAATAAGACAAATTCTTACGGCAATAGGTAATGACACTACTGGCGCAGTGATTGCACTACTGCATAGAATTCCTTGTCATAGGTGGAATATATTTGTTTCGCCTCATTCAGTTTCTCACTAAAAAAGGCGACAAGGTGCCCTTCCTGACTAAGTACTCCTCCTATGCCGACTCTTGACGCGTCACATGCGACTTCAAAAGCTTTTGAAAAATCTGGAAGTCGCGTGACTGGAGCTTCGGTCATCTTGACCTTTATCTCCTGAAAGGCCTTCGAAGCTGCCATTGTCCATTGAAACTCTTCTTTTTTTATGCAGTTTGTGATGAGAACCATAATGGAACTGAAACCTCAAATAAACCGCCTATAGAAGGTAGCTAAGCCATGAAAGTTGCGCACTTAATGAATATTGCGGGGTTCAGGCCAATTGACGATGGCATTGACCTTCTCGGGATCCGCCAATACGCCCTCAGCTGACACAATAAAACCTAAGAAGATTACACTACTAGACAAAAACACACTTCTTTAAGTTGGCGTACAACTTTTCGGCCCTGAGGATCCCACAAACCTGCCTCAAGTGGTTGAGGTGTTACTCCTTGGTCATGCTATAAATCAAGATATCATCAAAGTAAACAATCAGGAATTTCCCCATGAAGGGCTTCAACACTTGGGTCATCACACACATGAAAGTACTTGGAGCATTAGTTAACCCAAAAGGCATAACTAGCCACTCATATAGCCCATCCTTCGTCTTGAAGGCCGTCTTCCACTCATCACCAGGGCGTACACAGATTTGGTGATAACCACTTTTGAGGTCAATTTTTGAGAAGATAGTAGCATTGGCCATCATATCCAGCATGTCATCAAGACACGGTATGGGAAACCGATACTTGACTGTAATTTTGTTGATGGTCCTACTATCAACACACATCCTCCATGTGTCATCCTTCTTAGGTATAAGAAGGACGGACACAGCACACAGACTCATGCTCTCTTGAATGAAACTCTTCTCTAGGAGCTCGTCAATCTGCCTCTTCAACTCAGCGTGCTCCTTTGGGTTCATTATGTAATGCAGGAGGTTTGGTAAAGTCGCCCCAGGAATTAAATCAATGGCATGTTGTATATTCCTCATAGGGAGAAGCTTATTCGGTAGATCATTAGGAAAGACATCACAAAACTCACATACTACCTGAATGACCTCAGTGGGTAACTCTACACTAGCCTCTGGTACACTCCCTAGCTATAAGGGCGTATACCATCGAGTCCGCCTCCGTTTCTCACTCAAAGTCCTTGGCATTCAAAATATGGAGAGGTTTGGACTTGGACTTCAACTCCTTTACTTCTTTTGAGCCGCTCACACCACTCTGTGTGGTGGGCTCCTTTCCAGTCGTGTTCTTGGGTGGCAGAGGATTTAGCTGAACCTTCTTGCCCTCAAACCAGAATGTACACACATTTGAACGACCAAATATGGTGACATCCCTGTCATAGAGCCATGGTCTGCCCAGAATAATATGGCCAACATCCATAGGAACAACATCACACCAAATTGTGTCTTTATAAGATCCAAACTGAACAGGAACAAGACATCGGTGTGACACTGGAATGGAAGTTTCATCAACCCAAGAGACTCTATAGGGTTGAGGATGGGCTTCCAGCTTTAAGCCCAGACGGTTCACAGTGCTAGTTGATGCCACGTTGGCACAACTACCACTATCCACGATCATCTTACAACTCTTTTTCCCACACTTTGCATAAGTATAGAAGTTCGTGTTGTGGTGCCAATCGTCCGTATTCTTAACTTGAGCAAAGGCGCGACGCACAACTGCGAGGGTCGCAGACTCTTGCAGTTCCTCTTCATCATCACTAGGGGTTTCTACTGGCTCATATTCTTCCTCCTCACCATCACTCTCTGGGGGCACTACTTCTACTTGCCCATCAATAAGGAGTACTTTGGTGCCCTCTCTCGTGCCGCACTAGTGGACAAAGTAACCAAACCCCTGACACCTAAAACACCTAGTGGCCCCACTTCCACGTGAACTACACCCGGCAATTTCTTTACCCTTATCATCTTTAGACCTAGGCTGAAAATTGTTGGAAGGTTTGTTTTGGTATCCAGTGTTAGGTTTAGCCCCAGAGGGATTGGCCTTAGCACTAGAATCGCGAAAGTCAAACCGCCTTCCCACAGACGCTTTGAAATATTGCTCGACGTCCAACACTACTTGATACAACTGTTCAATAGTGTCTGTCTTTGGCGAGCAACTCTCCTAATGTCAGGACGGAGGGCCGTTTTAAAACGAGCAAAAGTAAGTACGGGGTCCTCATCAACCTCGCAGCGGGGTCAAGTATTCTTCGAATTTCTCAATATAGTCGGCAAAACTCATGGAGCCCTGTCAAAGAGACTCCCACTCCTCAATCAACCGCGAGCGATAAGAGAAAGGGAGGTACTTCTCTTTAAGCGTTTCTTTCATTTCTCCCCAATGGACTACTGGGAGTTCCCTCACTCTTTCTTTCTTTCGCTCAACCGTCACCCAAAACCTCTTTGCTTAGCCCACGAGCTTCATATTGGCGAATCAGACTCGTCGAGCATCCGACATGTCATACCACTCAAAATAGTGGTCCATATCCGCCAACCAATCTAGAAAGGCTTTAGGGTCCAAGTGGCCATCAAATGTAGGGGCATCTACTCTAACTCCCTTGAGAAGTTGCGCATCCGGGTCATATTGATCATGATGTCCCTCGCGGGGTGGGTGCACAGGTGCGCACCCATGACTGAATCCTTGGCCGCCTCTATTCCTTGGTCTAATCTCCTGACCACCTGCTTGAGAATGAACATCTTCCCCAATGGTGGGGTTTGCTCCGAGGGAGGCCTCTAGTTGAGTAACGCGATCATCAAATTGATCAAGGTGTTGATCTATGCGTTGTTCCAAGCGCTTACTCAGAGAATCAACCTGTTGGGTTAACTTGGCCACTGCTTCTTGCAGTTGCTCCATGTTTAGTGTAGGGTGCAAACCAAAACCGCGACCTGTACGTGTGTGCATACACTTGCTAACTCCGCCTAAGGACTTTCTAGAACGACTATATGCAACTAAATAGACTAAATAATCCTATGAGACTTTATATGAGGGAACTATGCAGAGTTACAAAAATCCAGCAATATAGTTGTCGAAATAAGGGAATAACAGAAAGTTACAGCAATGTAAATTGCTAACTTCCTACTACCAAAAATTTCAACAACTAATATTAGGGACTACGGTCTTCTAAACAGCTATATGTGATGAACTGGATGCATGAAGGACTTAAACAAACTAAACCCTAAATATGTGATGTATTCCCCTACAAGAACCCTAGGCTCTGATACCAAATTTGATGCAAGACATGAAATTTAAATATGATATGCAAGATTTCAAGCTTAGATCATACTAATTCAGAAACAATGACATAAAAATTCAACATCCCCCACAAAAGTCCAAACACTCAAACAAGGGGAATCTGTGCGAGTCCAGGCCTACACAGGCTAGGACTGGATCAGTAAAATTATGGACCAAACGATGCTCAAAGGGAAATAGAAATCATCAACACATGCACAGTAACTCGTCCGTAATCCAAGGGATTCACCAATTCCAATTCAGAGAACCCTAAGGTGAGAAAGGAATAGAAATTGGGGGGATTTAGGGCAATCTAGGGTTAGGGTTTATGAAAAACAAGTATGAGAGAGTAAAAAAAGAAGGAAACTTGAACCAAAGGACAACCTCCGCGTGCGGACAACGGTTGGGGCCTGACGCACGTGCGGTGGTGGCCGGTTGCAAGTGTGTGGGGCCCACGTACCCAAAAATCGCCCTCTTGGGGCTGGTCGGCCAGGCCTGGGCTTCAAAACTCCAAAGTTTCACGTTGATCCAAGCTGCGGTCTATGTGTAGTGCTCTGCAGAAGTTTCAGCCCTCCTGTAGGACCAGATTCTGGAAACTGGCTGTAGGGAGATGATCTGCTGCAAAAACTGATAAATTCGAGGCAAGAATGGCTGTAGAAGGTGAGGAATAAGGATAATCGACAATAGGGCGGATTGGGATGGGTGTGGCTTTGCACCACGGTAGTTAGCCCTTGGATGAAGGGAGGGCTTCGCACCCAATTGAATTTTTCCACAGCTCAGAAACTCATGAGTAAAAAAAAAAAAACGTAGGAATTTTTTATTCAACTTCAATGAATCAAAAGAACTACAAGGGGTCCCTATTTATAAGAAAACCTTATACCCCAAAACTCGCACCATGTGCGCAACCTATTACTTGGCAATGAAGTAAACCAAAATAAAAACTAATCAAAGAAATCTAAAGCGTTCATGATGTTCTAAATAACATAAATA
The DNA here is from genome assembly GCA_021015155.1 of Magnolia officinalis. NCBI lineage: Eukaryota > Viridiplantae > Streptophyta > Magnoliopsida > Magnoliales > Magnoliaceae > Magnolia > Magnolia officinalis. The sequence goes on along the minus strand of JAJHSJ010000013.1, from coordinate 49,452,395 downwards.
AGCAAAAGCTAAAATATGAACTTAATCCGACTAATGGGCCACGATCATGAGATCCCATGATGGGCTTTACTTGACTATCGGGCCCACTCTTTTGAACCAAAACTCCGTCTTCTAACCAGGAGGTCCCCCCTGGACGTCGTCATCGAGCTAGATCGACAGTGGGGCCCTCCTTCCCTGTGCGTACGTGCGTAGGGGGGGAGGCGTGCGTGCGCGTGTGCACGTGATGTCCCCATCACACAGCGCAGTACTACTAAGCTTCTTGACAACAAACTGCTTAGTCCCCCCATTCCACAAGCCCTATTCAACCATTCATAGAACTCCTTAGCCAGCACACGCCCACAGGAGCTGAAGTAACTAGACAATTATCTGCCACCTGCAGCACGTTGGCCAACCTTGAGTGCACTTTCAATGATCTCCCTTCGGCCGTCTCCTCAAACCAAGGCACCAATGGCACTAAAGAAGGGTCCTTGGAATTCTGCCAATGGCTAGTTGTCCCTCTCACCACCTCGCAGAAGGTTCTTCCTCCTAACTCCTTGTCACCTGCTAGCCCAGACTGCTTGGTGCTATTGTTGGCTATCCCTACATTGGTCGACAACTTAGTGCTGCGTTTCTCCAGCATGTTGTTTACCACCTCCGGGTCATATTTTGCTTTCTGCAGTAAAAGTTACCTTCCTAAATACAACTTCCCATTTATTTGCTCCACAGCACTGATCATTTCCTCTCTCATTCTCATCCTTACAAATGCAAAACCCATAATTTCAGCCAAACCCTTTTTGCAAGGGATGACTATGTCCTTCACTTCCCCAGAGCTTCCAAACATCCTTTGAAATGAAGCTTCCAACCATTCCTCTAAAAATCTCTCAATGAACAATGTCGAGTGCTAGACCACGTTTGACTGAGTTTTGCTATGATTGTTTGCAGTCTCAATTTTGCTTCTGAGTCCTCGCCCGAGCCCATTCGTCCCCCCTCTTGCATGTATTCAAGATGCAAGAGAGAGAGAGAGAGAGAGAGAGAGAGAGAGGAACTTTGCGATTCCAGACATGTGTATCATGTGTAGGAAGGTGGAAGCAGTGTTCAAGTTGTCGGTATCGCTACAAGTTTCGCTGGCCGGAGATAAAGATATAATATCGTTATCGCCGATAACCGGAAATGCAGGGAAAAAGGGGGAAATATGGGGAAAATGGTAGAATTTTTCAGTGAAACTTCGGGACATGCCTAAATACACATATTTACATATTCAGGAATGAAAATTTTGCAAAAAAGAATGCATTAAATTAGAAGTTTCCATTTAATGGGGGCCAAAAAGTATGCGTTGTCGTAAGAAATCACTCAAATAGTAACCAAAATTAGTTTATATAATACAAATGCAAGCTTACAACAATTAAGACATTCAAAAGTAAATGAATTGAAAAAAAATACACATTTCTGGCCATGTTTCATCCCCACATAGAGTGACGAAGTGGCTCGTAATCATTGTCCGGATCCCGTGGCAGTTGAGAGAAGTACTGCTGCCCAACATATTGGCAGTACTGTTCCCAGGTCATCCTCTGCTTGTATCAATTGAGGAACTCTCTTATGTACCTCTAATAGTCATCCTCCCCAAACTGTACGAGTACGCCTAGACGTGGGAATTACGTGACATACAACGACGGCATTTCCTGAGCAGGGTACTGAGGGAACAGATCAAGTCTAACCCCGACTCCTTGATAGTATTGCTGTCAGTCATACGGGTACTCCGAATATTCTCCTGTCAAAGGGTCATGACTCGAAGAACTATCTTCCAGCTGCCTGTACCCATGGGTAGAAGAGCGTGACTGAATGTCAGAGCTGTCATGGCCATACCCGTGATATCCCCCATGAGCATAAGGTGGGACAGAGGTGGAGCTCCCCTGATCTGAACTTATGTCCATAGATGACAAGCTGCGTGTGAGAGCATCAGCCGCGGCGCGTTCGGCTTTCTTTTTCGAACGACACTCGAACATATATGTGGGCTCTGATGCTCTCGCCCCGGATGGTGGACGAGATCCATGATCCTTGTCCTGAGTGGCATGGTCAAAGCTCTGCTCCTCAGTGAACTGGCCAACAAATCGTTGGCTCTGAGCCGTCGTGTACCCCCCACCACTGCCACCCCCACCCCCACCCCCACTAGTACCACCTATATTAGTGTCAGTGCCTCTGTCCCCTCCCTCATCACCGTCGTCATCGTCGTCCCCAGGACCAGTGTCAAGTGGGTTAAGTCTCATCATCATCATCACTCACTACGACTTGATGATGAGGAGGGGGCCGTGAAGATGTTTCCTCACCCTCATTAGAACGTGCCGAACGCCTCGCCAAAGGATCAAAGGAGTCTGTATCCACCTTCTGTTCCTCTACTACCTGATCAACATCAATACCCAAAGCCGCTGCTCTCTCGGCTACCTGTGGAGCAGGGCCTCCCTCCGCATCATCTAAATCAGCTGATTTGACCCACTCATAAAGTGGGTCCTCATCATCATCACCTATCTGTGTCATGTTACTTATAGACAACAGGTCTAACGGGTCTTGATTTTTCTCCATGTCTCGGTCTATCCGTAACTATCTCTCTCTTAACTTCATATTGTAATGACAATAAACGAGCTTTTGCAGCTTCTTATATGCTAGTCTGTTCCTCTTGCTGGTGTGTATAAGTGACCATGTGCTCCAATTCCTCTCACACGGTGAGGAGGATACAGTCTGTACGAGAACACGGACTGCCAATAACTGCAATGCGGGCATGTCGACTCCGTACATCGCCCACCGCTCACCTATATATCCATGAGGAGCTTGTTTTAGTTTGAAGTTTTAAAAGAAAAATGCAATTACCTAATTATGTTACTATACTCACACGGCATCATCGTTTCAGTCGATACTTTTGCTAGTGCGGATGAAAACGTACCCCTCGCATCCCTAAACCGCAACAACTGTAAACACGGATTCACAGGTCATTATTTTTAATCACTCATATTTCTAGAGGCTATAAGGAAGAAATTTTATTGCATTACCTGGTTACCGAAATCTGCTTGTGTTGTTGATTCTGGGAACAATCGTTCGAACGCCTCGTGGACGGCCATCATCAAATCTTGATTCTCATGGAGCCGACGTTTATAATGAAATTTGGGATTCAGATAGTATGATGAAACCCAAATTTAGTTACTAAGTTGTATCAACATGCAAACAGAAGTGATGCTTAAAGTACTCAGTTGTATCAACAAACTTACCAGCTTGGTGGAGTGGATGCTCGAGAGTCCCAGTCCATCGACGATCGATGATATTGATCACCCACTAATACAAAGTGGGGATTGCAGTCATTATCTCCTATCTCATAACTCTCATAAGCTCATACATTGACCCCATCGAAGGCCACATCTCATTATCTACGGCTCGTAGGACCTTGTACATCGGATGTAGGAAGGAAACGACGTTGTGAACTTTATCCCAGAAGGTATCGGAAAGCACTATATTCGAACAGGTCTTTGCACCCTCAGTTTTCTTCTGATTCCACTCCATGTATCTCTTGGATCTAAACAAATTTCTGAGACCCACGTGGTGCCTATATAAGCTGTCGAGTGCAATGAAGTTCGTGGCGAATCGTGTCGCACTTGGTCTAACAATGTCCTCTCCACAACACTCACGCATTGCAACCAACCATGAGTGATTGTATATAAAGTTTGTCACTTTCCTCGCATCCTAGATGGTTTTCTTAACAGAAAACCTCTGACCTATCTCCTCGAGCATTAAATCAATGCAGTGTGCCGCACACGAGGTCCAATAGAGATTGAACTTCTTCATCAATTTCTTCCCCGCCTTAACGAACGCACTGCCATTGTCCGTCACAACTTGAACAACATTCTGGGACCCAACATCTCTAATCACTCCTTTCAGGAGAGCATATATGTATTCATGATCTTTTATTCTGGCCGATGCATCAATGGATTTGAGGAAAACCGGTTGTCCCCTACAGTACACCATGAAATTGATAATGGACAATTTTGTGGGTCCTATCCACCCATCACACATGATTGTTACCCCATACTGCTTCCAGTTCGGCTTGAGTCCACGTACCCAAGCCTGCATCTCCTCGTGCTCCCGATCGAGGTAGACGCCAAGAATCTCCTGTGGCGTGGGAGGCTTCACGCCGGGCCCGGCACGCTGCACCTCCTCAATCATATTTTTGAAGTGAAGACTGGCTGCTACATTTGCTGGTACATGGCTCGAGATGAACCACCTAGATATAGTGCCACCCACTTTCTCCCTGAGCCCCTTGCTCCACACATTTTTTAATCTTTTTTTATTAACGCCTGCGATGGGTGCATCTGGGACACGAGCGCTTTGCGTGCGTTGTAGGCCATGCCCGCTGCCTCCCTCAAATCGTCTGCTGCTCCCACCAGCCTCATGTCGAGACGTCCCAAACGACGGCCTACTCTCATCAATCCGTCTTCTTTGCTCCCCCTCCCATTATGAAGCCCGAGACTCACGAATCACTTGTCTAAAATCACTCCTTTCTCGAGCCGTAACACAGCCATCGGGATACACGATCCCCTCATCGTCGTCGTCATCGTGCTCGTCGACTTCGCTTCATTCAACACTCTTCTCATCTCCTCTCTCACTGGCCTTGTCACACTTGGACAGTCTTTCACATTCTTATATCCCCCTACCAAATGTTCCTTTAGCCTAAACACTCCCCCACTCCATATCACTTGGCCACAATAGTTGCATATGGCTCCATATTTATTCCCCTCCACTGGCCGTCCATGTTTCCATCCAATGTCCCTTGCTCCTCCTTTTCCCGATCCAGACGACATTTTGCTCCCTAGTAATATACAAATTTGCAATAATGGACAAAAAAAAAAGTGCATCGGCTCGTATTCAGTGTAATAAGCCCAAATCATTTCAAGGGCTAAGATGTTAAATCAAATCAAATTTTCATATAAATTACAATTGAGGAAAGAGTCTGCAAATTGCATACTGAGTAAACTTTATGGGGCCTACTATGATTTATACATACAATATGATGGGTACATGTAAATAAATGGTGGACGTTATCTCCCAACTTATTCCCTCTGGTGTAGCCCATTTAATTAACTGATCATCCTGATTTTTGGAAATTTGGAGTAAAAATCACAGTTTCATAGGATGGACGGGTTGGATTTTACTTTATGAATGCATGTGCATGAAAGCCACATGGAGCAATGGGTAGAGGATTAGGTGTGGCCCCAGCCTCATCCACGACAGTGCGGTCCCAGCCCCCACCATGATGTATATGTTTCATCCATTTTTACATACCACTATAGGGCTTTGTACCAAAAATGATAGGAATATAAATCTCAGGTGGACCACACCACAGGAAAATAATAGTGATTGGATATCCACCATTCATCATGGTGGGGCCCACAGAGCACCGACCACTAGCCATTGGCTGGTGACAGGGGCATAGACAATCTGTTTCTTTTCCTTTTTTTTTGGACGTGGATTAGATGCTGACAAGGTCAGTAGCCAAGTGGCTACTGAAGTGACATCACCAAGCTATGTGGACCCACCATGATGCGTGTGTTGTATCCATACCATCCAAGCATTTGCAGAGATCGTTTTATGCATGAGAAAATGAATGAGATAGATCTAAAGTTAAGTGGATCCACCACAGAAAACCGTGGGAGCAATCACACCCACCATTGAAATATTTATAGGGTCCACTGTGATGTATTTTTGAGATCCAACCCATTCATAAGTTAACATCGAGATAAATGAAGTGAAAATAAAAATATCAGCTTGATCAGAAACTTCAGTGGCCCCTAAAAAGTTTTGAACGCTGGACGTCACTGTCCCCACTGTTTTCTATGGTGGGGTCCACTTGAACTTTAGATCTATCTCATTCTTTTTCACATGACATAAAAATATATCTCCAAATTAATGGATGGTATGGATACAATATATGCATCATGGTTGGGTCCACATAGCTCGGTGACGTCACATTAGTAGCCATTTGGGTTAGCCACCCCACTGGGGATCGATGCTAGGTGTTGAAACGAGGTATCTCCACTCAGTCTACGAGTTGAGCTATGGTTCTTGGTGTCTTTGGCTACGGCTTTTGTCAGTAGCCAATCCAAAAATCGGATTAGCTACTGAGTTACTCAATACGCTCTAAGTTGGGCCCACTGTGAATTTATGTGGTTTATCCACACCTTCCATCCGTTTTTTCATATCATTTTAGGCGTTGAGCCCAAAATTGAAGCTTATACAAGTCTCAAGTAGACTATACCACAGGAAACAGTGGAAATAATGATTACCACTCTTGAAACCTTTCCGCCCCATGCAGCGCAGGACTGAGATTTCCTTCTTGCGCTGCAAGCTCAGGTGGGGCCCGCTGTGATGTTTGTGAAACATCCTCCCCGTTCATCAGTTTTGTGAGTTCATTTTATGACATGATGCCAAAAACAAACCCTATCTAAGCTCAATTAAGCCTAAAAAGTGATTATTAAATGTCCACAGTTGAAATATTTGTGGGGCCACAGAAGTTTTGATTCATGCCAATATTTTTGTTTTCAGTTCATCTCAACAGTAATGACGTTATTAACGGTATGGATGGCATCTAAACATCACTGTTAAACCAAGAAGGTTTCAACGGTTGGAATTTCCCAAACCACATTTTTCCTTTAGTACGGCTCACTTTAGCAGTTGAACGTGAACCGGGAAGGTTTCAACTGTGGGGTCCACCATGATTTATGTATTTTATCCACTCCGTCCATCCATTTTAGCAGATAATTTTAGGTCATGAGCCTAAAAACGAAGTATATCCAAACCTCAATTGGACCACACCGTAGTCAACAGTATGAATTGAAATCTACCGTTGAAAATTTCTTGGGGGGCACAGAAGTTTTGGATCAAGCTGATATTTGTGTTTTCCATTCATCCATGTCTGTGTGATCTTATGAACAGGTTGGATGAGAAATAAACATCACTGTGGGCCCTAGAAAGGTTTTAACGATGGAAATCATTATTCCAACTGTTTCCAATGGTATGGTCCACTCGATCTTTGGGTATGCTTAAATTTTGGTCTCAACGCCTAAAATAAGATGGAAAAACGGATGGACCGCATGGATCGACCAGAAACATTCTCGGTTGGCCCAGAAGAATGTGTTCAGTACGTTAACAGCGTACGGAACCACGTACGCGATCCCATTTACGCCCGCCCGATCCCCATTTACACCCGCCCAATCCCCAAATTCCGAAAATCCCTCTCAAATTTCAAATTTCCATCTCCATCCCACCGATTTCTCCAAAATTTCAACCGAAAATCCCTCTCCCTCATCCCAAATAAGAAAAAAAAAAAAAAAAAACCCTCATGATCTCGCCCCGCAAGCGGATTCGAGAAGTTGCATGATTTTTCGACGGAAAAAAGAAAATTTTTGGGGTTGAATCTTACTGGATATTGTCGATCTGCACTCAAGGCTATGAATTCGCGTCTTCCTCCAGATCCGGGCGAAAAAACAGGTAATTTTTCGATTTTTTTTACATTTTTTCGCCGACAACTTCCCCTTTTATCGACAAAGGGGGTTGTTGGCTACAGTTCCCACCCGTGGTTGGTGGGAACAGTGAAATATCGACGATATTTTGGAAAATACCGATAATCCAGCAAGATAATCGGCGATTTTTGGGAGCGAATCAAAAAAACGGGGTTTCGGTCTCGCATAGCCAGCGACACCGATATTATTGGCGATATTTCGATAACATCGCCGATATTTTATTCACTGGGTGGAAGAGACTCTTAAGTCATCTCTTCCTTCATTGTGAGGTGGCTAGGGCTGTTTGGAGCCATTTAAAGGTTGTCTTTCGAGTGTGTTGTCTCAAGTGCTCAGACATGATTTTTCAGTATAAGAACAAAACAACCTTAAAGAAGAAGGGTTTGGAACTCACCGCCGTTAATGTTTCTGGTACACAAAACATAGCCTCAACACCAGCATGATTTACAACAAACTTAGCAGCATCCGGTCCTGCAGAGAGAGATCGTAAGGTTTGCACTGTCTCGTCAAGAAAATAGACGTTAAAGGATCTTCCACACAGCAGCAAACATACCGAGAGTGTCATATAAAGGAACAGAAATGTAAGAATATGCTGAGCAAGCATGATCGATGATGCTCCACTCTGGCCTGTTGATAAAATATAGTCCAATACGAGCTCCCTGTTTGAAAGAAAATGCAGTTTCTTACGTGAGAAAAGATGGCCAGCTGCATCTTACATTGAGATAAAGATGTTTAAAACTCTCTGAAAAACAAGTAGCCCTGTTCCCAAAATGAGGTATCATTTACTGTTTGCCTGAGGATAACTGAAAATAGCATTTAATAAGAGCTTTGCTAAAGCCCATATGCACTTACATCTACACTCAAGAATATGTGCCAACTTAACACTTGTGTAAGACATCCGAGCTGTACATTAGGTGGACCATACTGAGTTGTAGATGATTTGGCCCGAAAATCAGGTTGGTCCACTCATCAAGCAAACAAGTGAGTGTTGAATAAGGACCCTCGTAAATTTTTTGGACAGCGTAGCACTTTAATACATGTGTGGCCCGCTCCTGAGTTGACTGATTATTTTTGAGTTAATGTCTTTACAGTGGGGCCTACCCATTGCACAGCTCAGATGTCCCGCACAGGTCTGATGGGTGATAAACGGTGCTTTTAAGCTTAGAAAAGCTCCTAAACTAAACAACTCACCTTAGTTATCCCATGATATACTAGGCCAGAACCTATTGCAGAACGGGCAGTACCTGCTTCTCCGTATGTCATCCATTTGTACCTTTTAATTGCACAGAGTAAGTATGGCTGAAGGAAATTTCGTGATAACTTGCAGGCTCTGTTTGATAAAAACAACTTACTCGCCAACTGTTCCATCTACCCGAATACGTGTACCTAAATACTTGAAATCTTGGAAAGTGTTGACTGCATGCCTAAATAGACAATCAGAATCAAAGCATTAACTCATGCTGGTGAATAATAGAATCTCAGTGCCTGATAAGCTAATACCAGTGTTTTAAGTATCGACGATATCGGCTGATATATCCCACAATAAATCTTGTAAGATTGTATCCCACATGTGTGATACAAAACACGCAAGTAGTGGGATATATCCCACATGTTCGATCCGGTGAGCATTTTCAATTTCCAATCACTTTTTTCCTGTAAATCATGTTAAATCAGTGTCAAATTGTTACAAATCCATGATTTTTCATGTTTTGCATGAAAAATCATGGATTGGGAGCTTCGATTTCAAGATTTGGAGGAGATGGGCCGAGTTGCGGAAAATTGAAAAAAAAAAATCAAAATTTCCCAATTTCTCGCAAATCGGTTGCAATCTTTATGTCCAAACATAAAATCAAACATATATGTAACCTGATCCAGTGATTTTTTCCATGCTTTTGAATGTATTGCTTGTGTTTCCACACGTCTTCTTACATTTATAAATTATATGAATAGACTTTGAATATACTTACATAAATTCAGCTAGACAACACATAGATTAGGACCTCGTGCAAAGAAAACTGATTAAAAGCACTTTTTTTTTTGTAATATTTTGATTTATAAGTGTGTATTGATCTCTTTTTTAACAATCACTAAAGTTTCATTGAAAAATTCGACCATTTTCCCAATGTTTCCCCATGTTTCCAACAGCATCAATACATTACGAGATACAACCAATATATCCCCTATGATAACCGATACGTATCTGTATCCCAAGGGTGCGATACATAACACGATACCAATATTTCAAACACTGGCCAATACCACCTTTAGATGAAATAAAGTAAGTCGTTCAAATTGTATCCATGAAAAAGATCTAAGAAAAAATGGGAATGTGACCCGTGCCAATTTCCTTTGGTTTGCTGCACTCAAATTGGACTCACAGCACATCAGTAAATGATCCAGACAGTTCATCGGGTGGGTCCCACCACCCATCAATCACAATAGTAAAAAAATTTAGCTGAATGAACAATCATAAGTGTCCAATCAGTCATCCACAAATGGGTGGAAAACAGAATATCAGCAATGAACAACATTAAAGAAAAAGGTTCACCAATCGGATAGGTAGGATCTTTCACCGGTGGGTCACACTACCAATCAATCACAATAGAAAATCTGGCTGAATGAATATTCTTAGCTGTTCAATCAGTCATCTAGAAAAGGACAGAAGATAATATTGGCAACAATCAGCATTAAAGAAGAAAAAGGTCTACGAATTGGATGGGAGGATCATCTAATCCATGAAATTTGGGCTCAATGTTCTATCCACATTAGGCCACCCAATGAACCATCCAGATCATAGACAGTTTCCACATCTCATTTGACTGCAACCACTGGATAAGGAAATCGCTGCACTGCCAAGTTAGACTTCCCCATCGGAAAAAGAGTTCCAATGGAACTAAAATTAGTTATAATGGAACTGAAATGTCCAAACAACTTAGAAATGAAGAGGGCAGCTCACACAAAGTTATCGTGCAAGGTTCCAATGTTGGGATGATCTGGGAATCGACTGACAAGATTCAGAGGAGAGCGTGCAGATCTGTCAAAACAAAAATGTCTTAATCAGCATCAATAGATCAATGGAAAACCAATCCAAATACAAAGGAACTAGTTTACCTGTGTACATTCCACTTTCCTGTTTGCAGTTTTTCTGGAAGAACTACGCTGTAGCCATTCCCTGTACAAATTTGTATAAAATTCAGCAATTTGGTATCCATCTTTGTAAATGTAAAAGTAGAAAAGGAAACTCCATGACCAATTGTGTTTCCTTCAAGGCCACGCTTCAACGAGCAAGTCTCATGGAAGCGGAACAGTGCCAGCAACTTTTTGAAAACAACTTATCCATGCATAAGAGACGTGGTAGGACAAAAAGGAAATTACAGTAGTGCGCAGCTGATGCAGCCCAAAAGTGGGCCAGTATCAAGTGGACAGCTCAGTCCATCAAATGGATCCCACTCATATCAAATAGGGTTTACGTCAATCTGTTTTGGATTTTGGAGGTCTCTCCATTATTACTTTTATTTTATAGAAAGCGTGTCTACAAGGTCGACCTTACCGTAACTTACGGTACGGTAAGGCCAACCTCTGCAGACCCCACCTTGATGTGTATGTGGCATCTAAGCCATGCATCTAGTGGCACCCCTCCTAAACATGGGATGTCCCAAAATCAGCCATATCCAGAAGTCAATCAGTGTAGGCACCTTACAATAAGTTACAGTAAGGCCAACCTCTGCAGACCCCACCTTGATGTGTGTTATAGGTAAAAATGGACTGACCAATAAGACGAGGTCAGGTCGGACATCTGTGCGTGTCACGAGCTCAGCTGCCAGAAGATGAAGTACCCATTTCCATCAAACATCAAGCTCTTCCATAGTCCCATGCATTTTCGAGCTGCCGCTCGGGTCATTTCTTAAGAACAGCTCCTGCCCCGCACGATAAGATGAAGAGGACGGTCATCCCCAATTCTTTCCACATTTCGCTAAGGGAAGGACCTCGGTCTCATTGCTCGAACGAGGGCAGTTCAGCAGGTCAACCATCTGCTTGATACCAAGGGAAGGCTCGACCACGGCTCACTAGAGAATTCAGGTTGGCAAACCACTCTCTGGAACAGCCGTATAAGTCACCTCGGACTCTCCACCTCGGCCTCCTGCCATGTGCTTCTACTAGTTCTCCAACTTAGTACCGACTATCCAGATCTTACCAAAACTACTTGTCCGATATCTCAGCCGAGGATCTCGGGAAATAACTGCAACACGAGTTTGTCTGAGATCTTCGCCGAAGATCTCGGAAGATCATTACGATACGCCTGGGATCCACATCCCTCTACAATACATTCCTACTAAATAGGGAGATTGTCCTTCATGCCACCGCCTTCTCTCACTTATAAATAGGAGCACCCCTAATGGTGAAAGGTACGCACAACCAACTCAGAAAACACACCCAAAAACCTTACGCTCTACTAGACCTAGCTTGCCTGTCTGACTTTGGCATCGGAGGGTCCCCTATTGCAACTTGGGTCTCCATCTTTGTCTTCTTTTGCAGGTCTCAAGTGGTATAAGGAGGACGTCCAAATTTCTACATCAATAATGTGTGTGTGGCATCTAAGCCATGCATCTAGTGGTTTCCCTCCTAAACACGGGATGTCCCAAAATCAGCCATATCCGGAAGTCAAGTGGGCCTTTCCATCTAGAACAACATTAAATCATGCCAAAAAAACTAAAATCACTTCATGGGGCTCACCTAAGTTTTGGAATGGCCTGAAATTTGGTGCAACCCCTCATCTAGGTGAGACGCACACAATGGACGGGTTGGATGCCTGAACCACATCTCTGTGGGACCCACTCGCGAACCTACAGTGGGCATCCCACTCAACCATTTCATTTTTGGGGAGGAGAGGTGAGCTGATGGGAACATTTCCCTTAATTTATTTGGCCGCTTGGAGTACCGCCTTACATCATGATTAGTGAGCTTGTTTGGCATTGCATGCTCTAGACCTTTGCTGCTCACAAATTCCTTCTTTTGGGTAACCTACAATAGTGAGTTTAAAGTGCAGTGTTGGGCACGATCATGTTGGCATGGAAGCGGTGTTTGACGAACGTATCAATAGCTCCCTACTATTGTTGCAGCCAAAATTTCGAGCATGTCCTTCCACTGTTTGGCTAATGGTGATACGGATGTGCCTAGGGGCCAACTTGGGTGTTGCGTTTAGTACCTGTATGAGGGAAGCCATGTGTGTGCATGTGTGCCTTGGGGTCAACCATTAATGCAAGGGCATTTTCACACTGGGCTCGAGTGGGGTTGCTTGTGGGATGCAGGGGCACACTCGGGGTGGGCGGCCCGTGTGAGGCTGGTGGCTCGTGAGAGGCGGACGCCACCCATGTGATTTGGGTGGCTCGTGTGAGGCGGTACCGATGTGATTTGGGGCCCACGTGGGGGTTCGACCGAGGTCCTAACCCATGAGATGTGGAGCCTGAGCTATGAGATAAAGGAATTGATTTGTCATACTCTAACAGTTCGAGCTTTTAGAGCAAGAGATTAATTGTCCTACATCAAATTGGTATCAAAGCGGGAGGTCTCGTGTTCGAGACTCCTCACCGGGGGTGATTAATGCAGGGGCATTTTCACACCGGGCTCAAGTGGGGTTGCCTATGGGATGCAGGGGCACACTTGGGGTGAGCGGCCCGTGTGAGGCGGGTGGCTCGTGAGAGGCGGGCCTCACCCATGTGATTCGGGTGGCTCGTGTGAGGTGGTATCCATGTGATTTGGGGCCCACGAGGGGGGTTCGACCGAGGTCCTAACCCATGAGATGTGGGCCTTAGGCTATGAGATAAAGGGATTAATTTGTCATACTCTAACAGTTCGAGCTTTTAGAGCAAGTGGTTAATTATCCTACATCAACCATACTTCTTGCAATTTCCCCATCGTGACTCACCTTTACTTGGGTGTGCTTGATTCATTGTTTAGGGGGGTGGAACTGGGTGGGACCATGAGCCTCTAGCATGACTGGTTCTCGAGCCTGGGTAAAAGAGGAAGGGGAAATGTCCAGTGGACAGTTGATCCTAAAACTTCTGTCAATCTACCATTTAAAACCTCGAAACCAAATTGTTGGGATACTAGGCTAAGAACCTATTATGATGATGATGAAGATGTGATGATGACAACGACGACGACAGATGGTGACGTTTGGAGAACTATTGGGGGAGTGACAACATAAAGAGGCATTAGAGAAGGCAGTTTCTTTTTGTCTTATCAGTAATTTAAAGTTCAATAAGTAGATGAAGGAAGCTACAACAAAAACAGCTTCATCATGGGAAGGAGCCCGACAAGATGATGCCATCACCTCTTCTTGAGCTAACAAATCTGCAACATCAATGGTGTCTTGCTTAATATGATAAAAAGAAAGATTCATAGTTGAAGCTAAATCATGAGCTTCCTCTAAAATATCTGCCAGTTACCAGGGAATGTTCCTGAAGAAATCCAAAGTATAATTAGAAGAGTCAACCGCCAATAGGCCAGTAAAGATACTATGGGCAAGCTAAAGTTAAGACAATCAATACACGTCTTTCAGCTTCATTAGCATCAAGGTTGGCAAACTCGGGACTTGGACTCGAGTTGGTCAACCAGCAAGAATTTATATTTAAATATTAAAAAACTACATGATTACTTAATTAATGGTGCAAGATTCCAAGTTTTCTCTAAGACCTAGCTGACTAAGAGAGAAAGCGAGGGAGATGGGAATTTGAACCATTTGATGGGGTACAATGCTCATTACCACAATTACCATATGGGCTGAATTTTCACCAATTTTGCATCCAATATGATGATCTAAATGGTGCACATTCCAGACTGTATGTTACATGGACAAATGGAAGAAACATTGGTTGAATGGGTGATTGTGCATGAAGATGAACATGGAAAACGGAAAAGTAACCTTTAAACATGATGCGTCATAGTGGCCGTTACGGGGCCATTACGTAAAGGTAACGATGCTAACCGTTACACATTATGGGGTGGGTCGTAACGGCCATTACGGAAAAAAAATGACTTGTAAAGGCCGTTACAGCTCCCGTAACAGCCCATTACGCCACCCGTAAAGGCCATAATGGTCCGTGATTGAGCTGATGCAGGTTTTTCGGGTTTTGTTTTTCAATGAGAGAGAGAGAGAGAGAGAGAGACCGTAACGGCCATTGCGGGGGCTGTAACTGTCGTTACAGCCTGTATCGTAAAGGTAACAGTGGTTTTAATGGCTCATATTCAAATCTAGGATTCAAAGGTCAGGATCATCCATGATGCATATTGTAAGACCAGAGCTCCCATATGGTAGCAATGAGAACATAAATGGCTTGAACAATCTAAGGACGCAATTTGGGGGTGGAAACATGTTAATGTATAGTATTGTGTTCGGGCATGGTACTCTATCAAAACTCCTATTAAAGAGTGACGACGAAAAGTAAGTCCTTGTGTTAATGAGCTATACAATACTCTAGTTACGTATGAAGCTTGATATGCAAACATAGAAACATGGTATGTGTAGCATATATTAACTCAATTTGACCAACTAAATTGTGCAACCCAGTATCCCCATTGTTCAAAGTGTCCCTGATGTTACGAAATATTCCTGATATTATCCGTATCTCCAGATCGATGACACCAATAACACTGGTAGCGATACCGACACTAGTAATATCAGAAATTCCAAGTATCGGCGATACAACACTAAGTATCACCAATATTTTCGACTATGAAAATTCCAAGAGTCACTTGTATGTCCAATATATCACCATTTTTTTTTACTGTAGAAATTCCAAGTGTCGCTTATATCACCAGTGTATCAACGATAACTAAATAATATCGCCAATGTATTGATATTGACGAAAATATGTTTATTACAAAAAAAATTCCATTTCAATTTTTTTATGGGCATGTGGTTGTGTGCAATGTTCAATTTATCAACGATTATATCACGATATTATCGTTATGCAACATGGGCGATATTGAGACCACAACCTTTCATTTCCTTTTCCAGTTGTTGATGATTTCTTGGCGAAATATTGTGTTGTCGATATACTGAAATATCAATGGA
Source organism: Magnolia officinalis (assembly GCA_021015155.1). Lineage (NCBI taxonomy): Eukaryota > Viridiplantae > Streptophyta > Magnoliopsida > Magnoliales > Magnoliaceae > Magnolia > Magnolia officinalis. The sequence continues at coordinate 49,436,783 of JAJHSJ010000013.1, read as the reverse complement.
TGCTTGGATGGAAGGTTGGATGGTTGGATGGATAGATAGGATGGTTGGTAGATAGATGGGATGGTTGGACTGATTTCTTACGACAACACGTGCTTTTAGGCCCCCATTAAATGGACACTTATTATGTACATTGTTTTTGCAATTTTTTATTCCTAAATATGCAAATATATGTATTATGTATTTAGCATCTCATGAAGTTTCACCGCTTTCCCCATGTTTCCACACATTTTCGGTTATCGGCGATATCGATATTATTTCTATATCCCCAACCAACGAAACTTGTAGCAATATCGATACTTCGAACACTGATTGTTCCTAAGTTGCCCACCATAAATTAGATGTGTTGAACAATCTTAATCACTAATTCGTGGACACTAATTCGTTGAATTAAGACTGTTAGAGTAGATCAAGGTTGTTAATAATGTGATACGGGCCTACATAAGTCCACTTAGATGGGTTATTTTGATCTAGGACATTGGAAATTTTTGTCTTTGTTATCAATGGCATTTTTGTAATTATGAAACTTCCATAATGTAAAAGAATGGGGAGGAGGGTTGCATTCTCTTCTCTATTCCATCTCTCTTTCCACTATTTTACATAGTATCAGAGCTATCTTGTTTATGATCTAATCCATCTGTCTCTCATCTACCCTATCCTTTTTTCTTTCTTTTATTTTTGAGCTCTCACATCCCTTTTGTGCTAAAAATCTTTTAAGAAACATAGGGTTTCTTTCTTTTTGTTGTGTTAAGCCTTTATAATGGTCCATGCGTGAGAAGAGGATACAATGTCCATGATCATCGCATCTCATGGGATGTATGAAAACGTGGGCTAATTGCCTTCTTCAAATGCCATGTTCGTGATCATCAAACCTTGCGATTGGTTGGAACGTGTGGACATGTGGGCTGGTTATTCTCTTCAAGTGTAGTGACATGCCGTATGAAGCATACAAATTGAGTGTTTGTTGGTCACGAAAGGTCATCTCGTATTCATATAAGCTTGCAGTATATATTCTAGTCTCTTATCCTAAATGAAAGTGAGAAGTTATTCGAGAATTAGATTCATAAATCCATCTGATTTTTTACACGTCCAGATAACCTCTATTAGATTAAATGGAACAAACCATCCCCAATGGTCTACGTCCACTCAAATATTTTTAACAGCAAAGGTACTTGACCGCAGACAAACCCTATGAGAGTTCTAGTACATATGAACAATGGATCCAGCAAAATCCTTAAACTATGACATGGTTGTGGAATATTATGGAATCATCCATCAATGTTAATGTAATGTTTTTTAATGCTGCAAAGGAGTGTCGGATGCATTCAAGAGATGTATTCATCTGACAAAAACATCTCTCATGCGTAGCAATTATTTGAAGAGATTTTTAGATTTCAACAAGGAGATAAATCCCTGGGTGAATATTATTCGAAACTTAAATAAATGTAGGATGAACTAAATGTGTACCAACCTTCCAATACAAATTAGGAAAAACAACATCAGCAACATGAAGAGTTTTGAGCTGCAAAGTTCCTATTTGAATTGAAATGTGAGAATGAATCGGTTCGTGCACAAATTTTGGATGAGAAAGACGTGCCATCTTTAAACAAGATGTATGCACACCTCCAGTGCATATATTTGGGCTCTACAAGTGGGGCCAATGGCAAGTTCGCTCTAATACAATGTAAAATAGTAAGATGCAATGGAGGATCCAGGGCGGTGCAAAAGATTGCTTGGAAAACTTATTTACTTAACTATTACTCAACCAGACATGTCCTATTCAATTAGAGCAGTGAACCAATTTCATGAGTTCTCCAAGAGTACCTTTTGTGATTAGGATCCATTGGAGTGTCAACTGGCTTATTCCCAAGAAGCAATGTTCGAAATATCGGTATAGCATTACGTATCGCATCCTTGGGATACAGATACGTATCAGTTATTGCACGGGATATATCGTTTGTATCGGGTAATTTATCGCACTTTTTGGGAAACATTGGGAAAATGGTTGAATTTTTCGATGAAACTTCAAGGATTGTTAGGAAAGACCTTAATACACACTTTTAAATCATAACATCTTAAAAAAGAAGTGTACATAATAGGTTTCCATCATTGTTCGTAATATCGATACTATCGGCCGATATTTGTTCTCCTAAGCCTCAAACTTGGAAACCTCATCCTAGTTAAAAGATTTGTTTTTTCATAATTCCATCCATGTTGCTAATTTTCTCCATATTAGTTCACTCGGTTTATCATCAAAGGTCATCATCATCATCATCATCATCATCATCTAAAGCCTTATCCCAACTAATTGGGGTCAGCTAGATAAATCTTTTTCCACCATTCCACTCTATCAAGGGCCATAACTTGACACCCTAGCATGAGTTTGGAATGTCATATTGTTTGGATTCATGTTGGAAGTCGTGCCTTAAGTTTATGCCGGCTTCCAACTTGATGCAACCTCCTTTATCCGGGTTGGGGACCTGCAATTTGAGCATAAAACTCTTATTGGCGCAATGTAATAGACTACTACAAAGGTTCATTACAATCTAGCGCTATCTAATAGTCTATTACATAGGTTTATAGTTAGAGATAAATTGGAAAAATAAAAATCTCAAACAGTACAAAGAGCAAGGACCTGTTTGGTAGAAGCCTAAAAACGAGGTCATCTTATTTTAGTTAATCATAAATTATGAATTAGAAATCATGATTTTGGTTATCCAGATTATTTTTCATTCTTACCAAAAATAAATACAATAGCTAAGACATAATTATGATTAACTAAAATGACATAAAATTCATTTTTTGGCATCTACCAAACAGGGCCTATGCTTTTTATTTAGCAAAGAAGGAAAAATTCTCACAAAAGCAAATCTTCTAAAGAATTGCGGTGGGCATGACTTGGGACACCCAGCATCCAAGTGAAATTCTTCAAAGCACAATCCCAATCGATTAAAAATAGAACAAAGCTGAAACTTCAAGGTAAAAAGCCCAGTCAAAACGGGCTGATAGTTTGTATATGCTTCCAATCCAAGAATTCTTCTTTGAAAATGGATGTACCCCACATACACTTGAAGAAAAGCAATCAACCAAATCCAATTTGGAATGAAAAGGATTCATGAATAATAATAATAATAATAATAACAATAATAATAATAATAATAATAATAATAATATACAAATAGAACATTTTTTATTTGTCCACAATCGCTTCAAAGAAAACAAGACCCTGCTTTTTTTCTTTTTCTTTTTCTTTTTTTTGAGTTTACAGACATCCATTTTTTATTATTGGAATTGAAATGGTACACAAGCCATGATGGTAAAAGGATGCATTGAAATCAAAAGAGTGGGTGCAGTTATCAATTCATTTTTAGAAAATCGGGATCCATCGAGAAGATGAGAGAGAGAAAGAGAGAAGGAGAGGTAGAAGATCGTACCGTGAGCGAACTCGCCTGCAGTCTGGTTTTTTTCGACGAGCTGCTGCCGCGACTGAGGATCGCTGGCGTTGGCAAGGAGATGGCCGTGAATGGCTTTCAAGCGACGTTGGGCAGAGGTAGATTCCATGTCAGATTCTTCTTCTTCTTCTTCCTTTTGTTGCGCGTATGTGTGTGGGCGCGCGTGAGGGAGTTGTTCTTCTAGCGTTCTTTTCAAGAGTTTTGAAGTTCTCGCCGTTTAAAATTTTTACATGATCTTGATCTCGGAGAAATTTACCAGTGTGGACGCCACCTTTTATCCAGCGTCTTTTATGAAATATCTGAAACTTAACTTACCAAATTATACCTTGTACGTACGGACATCGAATTTGAGGACGAAAATACCCCTCCTTTTCACTGTCATTCTCTTCCTTTCCCTTCCTTTTCCTTGTCCATGTCTTAAAAAAAAAAAAAAAAGAGATGAAAAAATCCTTTTCAACCATTGCTTGGATCGCACCATTCTCTCATTGGATCCCACCCTCTCCATACATTTGCATTTTTTCGATTTTCTGAAAATGGTCCCTCCACAGAAGAAAGCACGCACCACAGGTATAATATATTATATTTCCCTAAATGGTGTAAATTTTTTGTGAGCCATTGAACTGTTTGATGAAGCAGGCATCTTAGTTTTCGGTTAATCCATGTAAAAATCATCATATGAACATGATGGATTACAAATAAAGCATCATTATGGGGCATATAGCAAGGTTTCTATGGTGGAATCACTATTTCCTGTGGTATGATCCACTTGATATTTGGATATGCTATCATTTTGGGCTCAAACCCTTACTTTAGATGGAAAAACGGATGAACAAAGTGGATAGTCTACATACATTCAAGGCGGGCCCAACTCAGTTAACTCAGTATGATAAGAGCATACTTGAGCAAACTGGTTTCCCAATTTGCGAGAGTTTTTTGTCCATTTGACCTACTTATCGGTAATATGATTGAGTTGTCACTGACATTCCCGATGCATGATTGGTGAAATTCCCTGAGCAATTCATGAATTTGACAGAGAAATGATAAAAATATGACCGGGAATTTCCACAAATTCATGTAATGTAATGAAAAATATTATGAACCACTCGGTCAATGTCATTAACTACTCGGTCAAATTCACCGAAGAGAAATTGAATTTCATGTGAAGCTCGTTCAATTATATGTTAGGCTATTTCAATTTCATTTAAAGTTCATTCCAACTCATGTTAGCCTCGTTGAATTTCATGTAAGCCTCGTTGAGTTTCATGTTAGCCTCGTTGAGTTTCAAGTTAGCCTCACTCAATTTCAAGCTTACCTCTATCAAATTCATGTTTCCCTTGCTCAATTTTCAGCTTGCCTCGCTCAATTTTTAGCTTCCCTCGCTTAATTTCTAGTTTGCCTCGCTCAATTGCTAGGTTGCCTCGCTAAATTTTTAGGTCACCTCGCTGAATTTCTAGGTACCCTCGCTCAATTTCTTGTTTGCCTCACTCAATTTCTAGTTTGCCTCGCTTAATTGCTAGGTTGTCTCACTGAATTTCTAAGTTGTCTCGCTAAATTTCTAGGTTGTCTCGCTCAATTTCTAGGTTGCCTAGCTCAATTTCTAGGTTTCCTCGAGCAAATCTTACGTTGGCTTACTCAACTTTGTAGGTTCCCTCGCTCAATTTCTAGGTTGCCTCGCTCAATTTCTACGTCACCTCGCTCAACTTCTAGGTTGCCTTACTCAATTTTTTAAGTTGCCTCGCTGAATTTTCAGCTTGCTTCGCTCAATTATCACCTTGCCTCGCTCAACTTCTAGTTTGCCTCACTCGATTTTGAGCTCGCCTCGCTCATTTTCTAGCTTGCCTTGCTGAATTTTGAGCTTGCCTCACTCAATTTCTAAGTTGCCTCGCTGAATTTTTAGGTTGTCTTGCTCAATTTCTAGGTTGTCTCGCTCAATTTCTAGGTTTCCTCACACAAATTTTACGTTGCCTCGCTCAACTTTGTAGGTTCCCTCGCTTAATTTCTAGGTTGCCTCGCTTAATTTCTAGGTCGCCTCGCTCACTTTCTAGGTTGCCTCGCTCACTTTCTAGGTTGCCTCGCTCAATTATCAGCTTGCCTCGCTCAATTATCACCTTGCCTCGCCCAACTTCTAGTTTGCCTCACTGAATTTTGAGCTTGCCTCGCTCATTTTCTAGCTTGCCTCGCTGAATTTTGAGCTTGTCTTGCTCAATTTCTAGGTTGCCTTGCTCAATTTCTAGGTCGCCTCGCTCAATTTCTAGGTTAACTCGTTGAATTTCTATGTTGCCTCATTGAATTTCTAGGTCGCCTCGCTCAATTTCTAGGCTGCCTCGCTCAATTTCACATTGTCTCATTCAATTTTTTAGGTTACCTCGCTCAATTTCAAACTCCCCTTGCTCGATTTCATGTTTCCCCCGCACAATTTCTAGCTTGCCTCCCTTAATTACCAACTTGCCTCTATGAACTTGTAGTTTGCCTCGATCAAATTCATGCTTGCCTCGCTCAATTTCACTTGAGTCTTATTCAATTTATGCTGAAGCTTACTCGAATTCATCAAGATCTTCAATGAATGATTTCATTCAATTCATAGGTTGCCTTGCTCAATTTCTAGGTTGCCTCGTTCAATTCTAGGTTGCCTCGCTGAATTTCTAAGTTGCCTCGCTCAAATTCTAGGTTGCCTCGCTCAATTTGTAGTTTGCCTCACCCAATTTTTAGGTTCTTTCGCTCAATTTCTAGGTTCCCTCACTCAATTTCTAGGTTCCCTCGCTCAATTTCTAGGTTGCCTTGATCAATTTCTAGGTTCCCTTGCTCAATTTCTAGGTTCCCTCGCTCAATTTTCAGGTTATCTCGCTCAATTTTTAGGTTGCCTCGCTGAATTTATAGGCTGCCTTGTTGAATTTAGAGGCTGCCTTGATCAATTTCTAGGTTCCCTCTCGCTCAATTTCTTAGTCGAAAATTCATAAGATGGTAAGCTTGTCATGATCAAGGCAACCTAATAATCAAGTCAAGCTATAAATTCAGCGAGGCAGGCTGAATTTGAGTCCGAGAAACATGATGTTGAGCAAGGCGCACTCTTTCCAGTTTCAAGGCAGCTCTTGAACTGCACGAGTCTCCGGAATGTAAAGCCCATAACTTGATATTTGAACTATTGGCCCCATTAGGGCTATATATGTTAGAAAAAGTCTCCCTGGGGCCAAGTGGACAAAATTGCAGTCTATATAAACTCTAAAAACTCTCTCCCTCACACCTATACGAAATTTATGCAAGGAGGAGAGAGAGAGAGAATGAACTCAATTTGTCGACTGCCATAGAAGTGAACCCGCTAGCCATGGAAAGGTAAATCAGCCCAGCCCTAAAGTAAATCTAAACTCATTTACAGATCTACCTTGCATCTAGAATAACTAGAAGAAATTGATGATCTGTTATGATATCAAGCAACTAAATCTTATACTTGTATAATGCTTACCTTTACCCCTTTAAAATCCCACCATCTTATTCCAAGTAAACTTGTACCCTCATCTTCTCTTTCTCAACTTCTAATGCGGACATCAAAAACCATTACCCAACGTTTCATAGTCAAAGGGTTACAACAAATGTTCGATGACAACAATCAAATATTAGTGGCCCTTGCTAGAAGATTGCGAGGATTTACGAAGAGTATCAAGCTTTGCTACTCAAAAGATCCCTTTTTCGCATGTTGTGGGCTGGCTTGGTACTCTTTTGATCATTCTTAGAATCCTAAGTTATAAACTTGTTAGTGGGTTACCCTCGGAATATTTTAAACTTCCCTTCCTTTCTAGAATTTTAACCATACCACAAAGCTAGTACGGTCAAAATCCCTTTTGAATTCCCTTTATGGATTGGATCAATCAACTCTTTCCATAGTACTTCGAAAAAATCACATTTATTGGATGGCAAACAAAAAAAAAAATTGTTGTGAGCATAATGCGAAATATGGATAGATAGGATTGTTATATGAGACGAGTCCAATCAAATATTAGTGTCTCACTCAATTCCTAGGTTCCCTCGCTCAATTCCTATTTCCTAGGTTGCCTCGCTCAATTTCTAGGTTGCCTCGCTCAATTGTGGGGCCCTCAAACACGGTGGGGCCCCATTTGTAGGTCTTTTTAACATCTTACAATCCCCATTTCTACCATTTCTCCCCTAAAGTAGCAATTTCTCAAATCTCCCTCCCTCCCTTGCACACCCAAAACCCATACTTTCAAACTCATCCCAAGATAAATCCTCTCCACTCAACCCATACCCATAAACCCTTCCGCCTCTAGGCTCCATTGCCACAATAACCTTCCTTGCCATCACCATTTTCTTGCATCTCCCTTGAACACTTCTTCCCCACTCATGTTGTATATTTCATGTTTGCCCTGCTCAAATTTTAGTTTGCCCCGCTCAATTTCTAGTTTGCCCCGCTGAATTCCATGTTTCTCTAGATTACTTTCAAGTTCGCCCCATTCAATTTCTAGTTTGGCCTGCTCAATTTCCAGTTTTCCCCGCTAAATTTCATGTTTGTCTCGCTCAATTTCTAGTTTGCCCCGCTCAATTTCATGTTTGCCCCGCTCAATTTCCGGTTTCCCCCACTGAATTTCATGTTTGCCCCGCTCAATTTCATGTTCGCCATGTTCGACAAATGCTTAATGGCTAGGAACCATAATTCCTTTACAAACTAAGAGCTAACATGCTTGAATCCCCTACATTTTAGGTATAAGACTCAAGCAACAAGATCAAGCGACAGCATGTGTCTGAATTTCAATAGGGTCACTTCACTCTTTAAATCAACACAAGGCCCAATCCAGCAATCGTGAGGTTTGTGTTGAATGATAAGACCTTCCCAATAGCATCCGGTCACTGCATTGCAAAATCACTGCCGTAGAAACTAGGGAATTTATGTTGGTTGCTGTAATCCAATCCTCGTCATTGAATAAAATTCCTCATAATTGATCCTCTCATCCTATGAATTAAATTTTAAATAAATGGTAAGTAACAATGCTTAGTTCTAGGATATAAAGCTTTCGACTTCTTAAAGTAAGAAAACCTAGTAACTCTTATTAAGGCCTCGTGTTTGCAAATATGGACCCAAGAAAGCGATGAGAGAGATAGAGATCAAGCTCAAGAAAGCGATCAAAACTGCTGATCGTCCCCTAGATAGATCAGATGGCCTGGTATGTTAATCATGCAGGCTATGGGATCCACTTGGACCCTATTTCAGTGGTTGGATGTGCTCGCAGAGGCTCACCATTGTAACAAAGTATAGCTAATAAAAATTAAAATGAAAGTGATTAAATGCAAATAGAACCAGGGGTGCCAAATTAATGAACCAAACAATCCAAAAGCAAACTAACCGATCATAATCTAATTTGATAGGTTCAGGCCACTGCTAGTGAATCACGAAACATGAACCAATACCATGGAAATATGAACAGACCAACTAACTGTGGTTGAAATGTCACCAAGATCAGTACACTACAAACATGTAAGAGATAGGACCTAACTTGTCCATTTAAAACAAGTAGCTTTGACAAAGATATGCACCCTGCTTGACATAATAATTAACGATAAGGAACCTTTCCTTTTAACATGAATCTAGACCATGATACATGCTCATACATCAAAATTAATCAAAGAAAATTAACTTGAAAATTACAATGTAGGCCGAGTCATTGCAAAACCCGACCTAGTTATGTATGTCATTTACATCCTATTTCAAATTGTCATTGAAAAGGCATGAGTGTGTATGAAAAAACAAAAAAAATAAAAAATAAAAACATATAAAAGGGAGTGGGGTGGAGGGGGGGCCAGATTGGCTTATGGTACCTATGGCTACGGTTATAATCCGTAGCCATAGGAGAGAAGCCACATCAGTGTAGTCCTTCCAGACAGGCCAGCAAGTGGCGGGGGGGCCGCTAGTTTGGCAAGCCCACCCCGATTCGGGTTCAATTTCGGAGGGGAGGCCACCAGACCGGCTTACAGTACCTATGGCAATGGTTATAATATGTAGCCATAGGTCTACTTTGAAAAGCAAGGGTATTTTCCTCCTCAAATGCTCTGTCCGTACGTACAGGTCCAAGTTGGTAAGTTAAGTTTGGGATGTTCCCTAAAAGACGCTGGGTAAAAGGTGGCATCTACAGTGGTCATTTTCTCTTGATCTTGTTGTATAACGTGTACCATGTGCGTGAGAAGCGAGTTTATTGTAACAGGTGTGCCCTGAAGCTCTGTGGGGTCCACTGTGATGCCTGTTTGAAATCTATTCCGTCCATCAGTTTCACTAGCACATATTAGAATGACATTCCAAAATTGAGGTATATCCATTACCCAAGTGGACCACACCGCAGAATAGTAGGGATGTAAATGCTCACCATTTAAACCTTACTGGTGCTTACCTAGATGTTTATATTCCATCCAACTCGTTCAGAAGGGCCTATTTGAATTAGTAATAATCACAGTGTAATGAGAAAATGTCAACCTTATAATTTTACCATGGTGAAATCAAGTACAACAATCATTGGTTAAATGGATGTGTTTCTAAGAGACGGTAAAACGCTTGTAATTAGTGCAGCTTACATGGCAAAAATCTTATTTCATTATTATGTTTTTGCTACTGAAACAGGGTTGTTTGACTTTTGAATGAGCATGATAAATACAAGTAAATAAGTAACAATTAATTTTTGCATGTATTTATTAGGGATGGAAATGTAACGCCCTGAAAATCGGGGGTCGAGTAGGACCTCAACTCCCGAGTTTCAACGCATCACTTATGCAACAGAGATAATGATGATTAAATGTTGTCTATATTAACACATTAAACATGAAAAAGATTAAGCCAAAACAGCATATCATACTCCAGAGACAATTAATTTAAGCAAGCGAAAGACTGTGATAGATATATAAAACGTATAAGTAATCGTAGGTCTCCTGAGTATGATCATGTTACCAAGTCAATAATTACATGTAAATTCTCAAAATATACAAAATGGTAATGTGTAATGTCATCTAGTCCAAAACCCTGTAGCCCCGTCAGCGCAACTCTAGGTCTACATAGACTCGTCAGAGAGTTGCATATAGGAGAACTCCTCCTCATCATCATAATAGTCCGGCTCTGCCTCATAAGCATCGCCATCACCTGTAGCTAAGACAGATTCTGGTTGGTGTTTAAAACACCGTCCCAAAACGTGGGAGTGAGTGATCAACTCAGTGGAGCTATAAAGCAAAGGTTAACATGTTATCAATTCAGTCAAGCAGTAATGATAAAACAATACGATCAAGCATCCCTAAGTAATCTGGTTAATGTAAAAATGATATGTATTAATGATGCATGCCCTCGCCTGCACTCCCTCTGCGATCTTCCTCTTACGGTCGCGGCATGCACCCCTTCCTCTGTGCTCAACACCAACGCCAAAGACACATGCAATGCGGTGCATGAGTGTGATTACCGAGTTCTTATTAAACCATTTCATACAGCAGGATTGGGAAGTTAAGGTACCTCCCTTATATCATTTCTCAAACAATGATCCATTCTAGGGTCGTCAGTCCTAGCTAGTCTCATACGATGTTGCGGTTTCAGGTCACTACAAAGGGATCGTCACGGCAATACAGGCCTAGCTTATACTCTAGTTGCTACGGAAAGGCTCATCGCCTTAGCGCAGTCTCAGAGTATGCTCGAGGTTACCACGAATGGCTCGTCACCTAGTCGTAGGCCGACAGCTCAAATACAGCGTCCCATAACACCGTATTCGGCTCACGAGCTTAGGTTGCTCACTGGTCACTACGGGTGGACTCATCGCCCCGACGTAGGCCGACAGCTCGACCACGGTGTCCCATATCACCATGTCCTGCTCATGAGTCTTAGCGGATCGAGGTACCAAGGTTAATGGGGTTTTCATTGATAAGTTGGTACTTTAGATTCAAGCAGTAGCGTCCATGCATGGTGAACATACATTAGACCAATCGGGTTACTTGATAAGCTCGACTGGTACGAGTGTACGTTGAATTGATCGACATGGAGCGTGTAAGCACTCTATGTGGCCTAACCACTGTCGGCAATCTCCGTACAACTCAAATTCCTTGAACATATCCGTTGTGGCAAGGCTAACTCAACCACTCGTTTGGGAGCTATTATCGATAGACTGGACTATGTAGTAGTCCCAAACTCATTTAAACAAAATACGATAGCATGTGTGATAGGTATTTCAACATTAAACAATTGATTCGAAGAACGTAACCATTTGAGCATTTCACAAAATACAAAGTAAGCATGTTTCGCACATATGCATTTCATACTAAATCATACAGTTTTAAATCTATGTTGCATGAAGGGATTTATACACATAGCTAAGGAAATTGAGAATCTCACCTCAACACCTTCATAAAGTACAAGTTTCCGAATACTTACTCGTTCAAACATTTTTACAAATACTTAGACTACACACTTCAACATACATGGCGTATGGTGGCCATAACACGAATTAGGGCAATTCCTTTCACCAAGGAGTGGTCACACGTGCAACCATTATGTATCCACGACGGATAATCATGGCAAGCACGAATCCCAGTTCCATACTCATTCAGACATTTTCACAAACAGTTAGACTACACATTTCAACATACATGACGTACGTCAGACATAACATGTATTAGGGCAATTCCTTTCACCAAGGAGTGGTCACACGTGCAACCATCATGTATCCACGACGGATAATCATGGCAAGCACGAATCCCAGTTCCATACTCATTCAGACATTTTCACAAACACTTAGACTACACATTTCAACATACATGACGTATGTTGACCATAACAAGTATTAGGGCAATTCCTTTCACCAAGGAGTTGTCACATGTGCAACCATCATATATCCACGACGGATAATCATGGCCAGCACGAATCCCAGTTCCATACTCATTCAGACATTTCCACAAATACTTAGACTACACATTTCAACGTACATGACGTATGTTGGCCATAACATGTATTAGGGCAATTCCTTTCACCAAGGAGTTGTCACACGTGCAACCATCATGTATCCACGACGGATAATCATGATAAGCACGAATCCAAATTCTAAACTCATTCAAACATTTCAACAAACACATGGAATGCACTATACTCAACATAGTTCATATATATCTGTAAAGTGAGGGAAACATCGCATTTAGCATGTGAAATGGCACCCAAGTCAGTTATAAATCATTAATCGACATTGAAAGCTTTGAAAACCATAACCTATACGTTTATATCCGCACCTTTCGCCGATAAACAAGTATCGAACTCAGTTTGTATACTGAGTCTTTGTCTACGGCACAACGGCAATCTATATCATGAAATAGGTTAGCTATTTCATCCCTTACACTATTTGAAACCCTAAAACAGATTAGGGTTAGGTTTTCTTACCCAATAACGGAGTCAGAATCGCCGGAATAGCGATACGGTAACGGTGGTTAAGCACGTGAAATAGCGGGATCGAATCCCAGGAACAAGCTCCAACTCTCTCTCTCTCTCTCACTTTCTCTCTCCTTCCTTCTCTTTTCTCTCTTCTCTCTCTTAGTGTAACGCCCTGAAAATCGAGGGTCGAGCATAAGCTCCACTCCCGAGTTCCAATGCATCACTTATGCAACATAGGAAATGATGATTAAATGTTGTCATGTTAGTGCATTAAACATGAGTAGGATTACACCAAAACAGGATTTCATACTCCAGAGACAATTAATTTACGCAAGTGGAACAACTGAGATAGATATATAAAGTATATAAACCGTTGTAAGTCTCCAGAGTGTGAACATGTTCCCAGGTTAAATATATACATGTATACTTCTCAAAATGGACCAAAAATGAATATACATGTGTGATTCAAAAAGTCAACATAGCAAGTGTAAGGGCATCTAATCAACAACCCAGAAGTCCCCGTCGATGAGGTCACGGCTCACATGAACCCGCCTGAATACTACATATATGAGAAAGCATCCTCATCGTCAGCGAAGTCTGGCTCCACCTCATCAGTCGGGTCTCCATTTGCAACTAAGACAAAGTCTGGTTGGTGTTTAAAACATCGTCCCAGAACGTGGGAGTGAGTGATAAACTCAGTGGAACAATAAAGCAAAGGTTAACATGTTATCAATTCAGTCAAGCAGTAATGATAAAACAATACAATCGAACATCCCTAAGTACTCTGATTAATGCCGAAACAGTATGTGTATATGATGCATGCCCTCGCCTGCACTCCCTCTGCGATCTTCATCTAACGGTCGCGCATGTCAGTCACTTCCTCAGTGCTCTACCCAACGCCAAACGGCACATGCAATGCAGTGTATGAGCATGATTACCCAGTTCTTATTAGTCCTTTTCATACAGCAGGATTGGGAAACTAAGATACCTCCCTTATATCAATACCCAAACAATGATCCATTCTAGGGTCGTCAGTCCTAATCTCATACGATGTTGTGGTTCTAGGTCACTGCAAAAGGGTTCTAGGTCACTGCAAAAGGGCTCGTCACCACGATGCAGTGTAGGCCTAGTTGTACTCTAGTTGCTACGGAAAAGCTCGTCGCCTCTCCGCAGGCTCAGAGTATGCTCGACGTCACTACAAAGGGCTTGTACCTTATCAGTGTAGGCCGATAGCACGAATACAGTGTCCCATACCACCGTATTCGGCTCACGAGTTTAGGTTGCTCACTGGTCACTACGGGTGGACTCGCCGCCCTGGCGTAGGCCGACAGCTCGACCACAGTGTCCCATACTACCATGTCCGGCTCATGAGTCTTAGCGGATCGAGGTACCAAGGTTAACGGGGTTTCCACTGGTGAGTTTGATACCTTAGGTTCAAGCAGTAGCATCCATACATGATAAACATACATCGGGCCAATCGGGTTACTTGACAAGCTCGACTAGCACGAGCGCACAACACGTTGATCGACATGAAGTGCGTAAGCACTCCGTGTGGCCTAACCACTGTCATCGACCGAAGTAGGACTTGAATTCATCGGTCACGTCCTTTGTGGCAAAACAACCTCAACCACTAAAACGGAATATGTTACTGATTGCCTAGACTATATCATAATCCCACACACATTCTGATATGAGAAATATGCATACATGAAAATCATATAACATTTAGCAACCAATGTAAGCATGAATAGTATTTGAATATATTATGAAACATATATAATATGCCATTCTACATATACGTATTCCACACAAAGCACACCATTTAGATTTCAGCTATTAGCAGGAATTTATACATATAGCTAAGGTAGTTGGGCAACCTATCTCAACAACCCTATTAGGTACAGTTCATCTAAATACTTCTCATACAAATATTTTATCAAACACCTATACTACAATGTCAACACACATAACATATGTTGTCTATGACATGTATTTGGACAAGTCCTTCCAACAAGGAGTTGTCACGAATATGACAATCATACATTTGCATTCTATAAACATAACAGGCAGAAATCATGATTCCATAGTCATTCAGTCATTTCAACGAACACTTAGACTACACACTACAACATACATGACATATGTTGGCATAACAGGTATTAGGGCAAATCCTTTCGCCAAGGAGTCGTTGCAATTACATCTAACATATATCCACGACGGATAATCATGTCAGGCCCGACTCCAAATTCCGAACTCATTCAAACATTTCAACAAACACATGGAATACACTATACACAACATAGTTCATATATATCTAAAAAGTGAAACAAACATTGCATTTGGCATGTGAAATGGCACTCACGTCAGTTATAAATCATTAACCGACATTGAAAGCCTTGAAAACCATAACCTAAACATTTATAGTCCGCACCTTATGACCATTAGACTCGTTACGGATGGAGCTCATACACACTTTCGTCGTTTACGGCACCATTGCCACCTATGGTGCGAAATAGGTTAGCCATTTGATCTATTAAACTATTTGGAACTCTACAACATCTTAGGGTTAAGATTTCTTACCCGAAAATGAATCTAAAATTGCTAAAACAGCGACACGGTAGCGTGGATTCGGCACTTAGACCAATGGGGAGGAATCCCTGTAGCAACACCCTAAATTCCCTCACCTTCTCTCTCTTTTCTTCTCTTCCTTTTCTTTTCTCTCTCCCTTGAATTGCAAATTCGTATGGGGAGAGAGAATGAGGGTTTAAAGCCCTTATATAGGCTCAGATGTGAGCTCAATGGCCTCAGGGCCATGGTATACGTATATTATAGCCAAAATCTATCTGTTTCGGCTCAACGGAGCACTTCCGGAGCCCCCTTTTTTGTATGCGGTCGGACTTAAGCTCCCTGGCATTGGCGAGGCCTCATAGGGGGTCATGCCAATACTCGCCTGGAAGCTGTTGTTATAGGCAAACTTACATAAGGAAGACAGTCATCCCAACTATCCTTAAAATCTAGTACACAAGCTCGCAGCATATCTTCCAACACCTGATTTATCCATTCAGCCTGCCTGTCAGTCTGTGGGTGTAACGTCGTACTGAACTTCAATTTCACACCCATTGCTTCCTGGATACGAGTCCAGAAGATAGATGTGAATCGCGTGTCTTGGTCCAACACAATCTCCAAAGGAACTCCATGTAGACGCACAATCTCCTTGATGTACAACCTGGCCAACTCGTCTGCGGAGTTCGAAACTCTGATAGAGAGAAAATGGGCCGATTTCGTCAACCGGTCCACGATCACCCAAATGAAGTCATGTCCCTTTCTTGTCTTCAACAGCCCTGAGATGAAATCCATAGAGATGAAATCCCACTTTCATTCAGCTATGGGCATGGGATGAAGTAGTCTAGGAGGTCGGCGATGTTCGGCCTTGACCTGCTGGCACGTGAGACAACGGGACACATAATCTACTATGTGGGCCTTCATATTATCTTACCAGTACGACCTCTTCATATCTCGACACATCTTCGTACTGCCAGGATGCATCGCCATCCTAGAATTGTGAGCGGCCTTGAGAACTTCCTTCCTCAAGTCATGAAGATTTGGGACGCATAGGCAGCCATGATAACGTAAGCCCTCATCCGTACCAACCCTCCATTCAGAGTCTTCGCTGTCACTCGCCTGCTCTCTCATCTTAGCCAATCTCTCATCATCCTTCTGAGCCGCTATGATCCTGTCATCAACAAGTGGCCGCACCCGAACGTGGGCGACACTCTCGAACAGCTCCTCCACGGTGAGCTTCTGCTCGAAGTCTCGCACGAACTCTACTATACCCCATTCTGCCACCATCAACGGAGCCGCAAACTCTATGGTCTTCTTACAGCTCAACGCGTCAGCCACAAGGTTGGCCTTGCCAGGATGGTAGGAGACCTCGAACTTGAAGTCATTCAGGGTTTCCATCAATCATCGCTGCCTCACATTCAGGTCCCGCTGAGTGAATATGTATCTGAGGCTCTTATGGTCGCAAAAGAACTCGAACTCCTCTCCGTAGAGGTAATGTCTCCAGAGCTTCAGCGCAAAGACGACGGCTGCCAACTCTAGGTCGTGTGTAAGGTAGTTCTCCTTGTGTTTCCTCAACTGTCTCGAGGCGTAAGAAATCACCCTGTCCTTTTGCATAAGGACACAACCCAGACCAACATGAGACGCGTCGGTGTAAATCATATACTTGACCCCTTGCTCTAACAATACAAGCACAGGGGCGGACGTCAACTTGTCCTTCAGCTTCTGAAAAGCTACTTCTGCCTTCTCGTTTCAAGCGAACTTAAGATCCTTCCGAGTTAGCTATGATAATGGCCTGGCAATCTTGGAAAAGTCCCTAATAAATCGACTGTAGTACCCCGCCAGACCAAGAGAGCTCCTCACCTTAGTAATCGAACCGGGCTGCTCCTAGTCCTGAACCGCGGCTACCTTAGCGAGGTCAACTATTATCCCTTCCTTGGACACCACATGTCCCAAGAACTTGACTTCCTCTTTTCAGAAGTCGCACTTCTTGTACTGTGAGAACAACTGATTCTTCTTCAGAGTACCCGAGACTTCTCGCAGGTGTTCCTCATGATCTTCTCGACTCTTAGAGTATATCAGGATGTCATCTATAAACACGATGACGAATTGAAATAGAAATGGCCGAAACACCCGGTTCATTAAGTCCATGAACACGGCGGGAGCGTTCGTGAGTCCAAACGACATCACCAGAAACTCATAATGCCCAAAACTGGTCCTGAAAGTCGTCTTCTGCACGTCCTCATCCCTAACGCGCAACTGGTGATACCCTGACTGTAGGTCGATCTTCGTGAAATACTGCGCCCCCTTCAACTGATCAAACAGATCATCTATCCTGGGCAAAGGGTACACTTGTTCTTCACCGTTACTTGGTTCAACCTACGATAATCAATACACAATCGCAGTGACCCGTTCTTCTTCTTCACGAACAGCATGGGTGCTCCTTAAGGAGACACGCTAGGACGTATGAAGCCAACATCCAACAGATCATCGATATGTTTCCTCAGTTCCTTCATCTCACATGGAGGCATGCGATACGTGGGTAATGAAATGGGTGTCGCACCCGGCACAAGATCAATGGTAAAATCAATCTCGCGCTGAGGAGGTAGTCTAGGAATCGTCCTGAACACATCCTGAAAATTCTGAACTACTGGCGTGCTCTCAAGTGTCGGACCATCAACATTCTCTAACAAGGTGGCATAACAGCTAACGCGGTAGGGCCAACTGACCTGAATTGGAAAGGTAAAGGCCGTGCCCTCAGGTCCGTGGGCTGTCACCATAAATGAGATATAGTTTTACATGAATCATGACAGGAAACGCATGTGAGCTAATCTAATAAAGCCTTAAACACAACACACCACCAACCTACCCTACTACTAAGCCCGTCAAGGCTAAAGCATAGAAACTAGGAAATGAACAACAAAGCAAACTAAGAGACGACTACGAGCATGACTAGTCATCAGAATCAGGCGACGGTGGTGGCGCACCCTTGTCCTGCGGACAACACAGGATGACCCTCAAGGTGCGAGACACCTTGCTAAACTTTCGCTTCACGAAGGCCCGGGTCTCACCGACCTCTTGTCGCAAGGCAGCCTGACCCTCCTCGAGTCCAGCCAAGTGGGCTTGTATAGCAGCCCGATCACTATCGCGGCTCTGTATAGTAGGAGGAGAACTATCTGTAGCAGTACATAGTAGGAGGAGAACTATCTGTAGCAGTACCTCATCAGTGTTTTGGGCCTCCTCTTCCTCTTCCTGCTCTCCTTCTTCCCTTATCTCATCTCCTTCTTCATCACTCTCCTCTTCTTCGCTTTCCGTCTCATCCTCATTATCATCGAGTCAGACTTGACGCTGTCGTGACCCAATCTCCATGTTGTTAAGAGTAGTGTCGTTGACGTAATGGATCGACACAGGAACTTCGGCGCCAAGTTTGTAGGCGAACTCGTGTGCAAGTTTGCATATAAGGCGACCGAATGGAAGTGAAATGGCCGTCTTAGTGGAGGGTGCGGTCTGCACTATCTGTAGCAGTACATACGTAGGCACGCACAACCTCTCTCCCTGCCTAGCTCGGTACAGAAAGTCCACTATCAGGCGGTTGCACTGTAACACCCTGAAAATCGGGGGTCGAGCAAAGCTCAACTCCCGAGTTCCAACGCATCACTTATGCAACAAAATGAATGATGATTGAATGTTGTCTGTATTAGTACATTGAACATGAGTAAGATTAAGCCAAAACAACATATCATACTCCAGAGACAAGTGAGATTGCAAGCAGAAGACTGTGATAGATATATAAAATATAAAAACTGTGGTGAGTCTCCAGAGCGTGATAATGTTACCAGGTTAATGAATTACAAGTATAATTTCAAAATATATCAAAGGTGTAGTGTTATCTAGTCAACATCCTTGTAATCCCGTCGATCAAGACACGGCTCACTTGAAGCCGTCAGCATACAGCATATACAAACAAGCATCATTGTTATCATAAAGGTCCGGCTCCGCTTCGCAGCGTCGCTATCATCTGAAACTCAAACAAATCTGGTTGGTGTGTACAACACCGTCCCGTAACGTGGGAGTGAGTGATCAACTCAGTAGAACAGTAAAGCATAGGTTAACATGTTATCAACTTAGTCAAGCAGTAATGATAAAGCAGTAAAATCAAACACTCTTAACTACTCTTATTAATGCAAGTATGAATGCAGCCATGATGTATGCCCTCACCACACACTCCCTCGTGCGACACCATCTTACGTTCGCGGCATGCTTTCATCCCTCAGTGCTCCACATCTTCCAGGCACATGCAATGCGATGATGAGCATGATTACCGAGTTGTTATTAGTCCATTTCAAACAGCAGGATTGAGAAACTAAGGTACCTCCCTTGTATCATTCTCAAATATGATCCATTCTAGGATCGTCAGTCTTAGTTAATCTCATACGATGGTGTGTTTCTAGGTCGCTGCAAAGGTTGTCAGGGCTGTTACACACAATGGTTACACCACTCCCCCATCACCTTTTTAACGGTTCATCACTAAGCTGATACAGGCCTAGTTCATACTCTATATATACACTGCGGCAAAACTCGTCGCCTCACCGCAAATTCAGAGTATGCTCGAGGTCACTACAAAGGGCTGCCAGGGCTGTTACATGCATTCGTTGCACCACTCCCCCATCACCTTATCAATGTAGGCCGATAACACAAATATAGTGTCCCATACCACCATAATCGGCTCACGAGTCTAGTTGCTCACTGGTCACTACGGGGAGGCACGTGGCCCCAGCGTAGGCCGACAACTCGACCACGGTGTCCCATACCACCATGCCCGGCTCATGAGTCTTAACGGATCGAGGTACCATGGTTAGAGGGATTTCACTGGTAAGTTTGGTACCCTAGGTTCAAGCAGAGGCGTCCAAACATGGTGAACATACATAAGACAGGTCGGGTTGC
Source organism: Magnolia officinalis (assembly GCA_021015155.1). NCBI lineage: Eukaryota > Viridiplantae > Streptophyta > Magnoliopsida > Magnoliales > Magnoliaceae > Magnolia > Magnolia officinalis. Next base: position 49,416,446 of record JAJHSJ010000013.1, on the reverse strand, counting down.
TTGACGAGGTCGGCTAGCTCGAGCGTACAACAAGTTGAACGATATGAAGCGCATAAGCATTTCATGTGGCCAACCACTATCGTCAACCGAAGTACGACTCGGGTTCGTCGAACACATCTCATGTGGTGAATGAATCACAGCCATGAATTCAATCCCGTTACCGATTGCCTAGACTATAATCATAGCCCCAAACACAATCAATCCTTATTCTGAAGCATATAGAGTAAAGCAGAATATACAAAGTAATTCAAGCATGTTATAAAGCAGGTTATAAAGCACAATATAAATAGGAAATACAAACACATATATTTCACAAGTAAGCGGTTAAACTAAACAAACAACATGAAGGAAATCATATACATCTCTAAGGTACTTGAGAATCCTATCTCAACACCCTATTAAACTTAGTTCGTCACACAATTTCTCACACAGGCATTTTAGCAAACACTTAAACTACAACACTCCAACATACATGACGTATGTTGATTTCAACATAGAATAGGACAAATCCTTATAGTAAGGAGTTGTCGCATACACATCAATCATGTTCTTACATTCAATACATTTGGCCGGCATAAATTATAAATCCATATTTATTTAGTCATTTCAACAAACACTTTAAACTACATACATCAACATACATGACGTATGTTGATCACATAAGTATAAGGCCAAATCTTTTCACTAGGGAGTTGCCCCAATTATAACACGCGTGCACCCACGACAGATAGTCATGGCAAGCAGGAATCCAAGTTCCATGTTCATTCAGTCATTTCCACAAACACTTGGGCTACACATTTTAGCATATATAGTGTATATTGGCCGTGACGTGATTTAGGGCAAATTCTTTCGTCAAAGGGGTATCGCCTATACAACAATCATGTATCCATGACAATTAGTCATGGCAAGCACGAATGCGAATTCTATACTCATTCGGTCATTTTCACAAACACTTAGAATACACTATTTTAACATACATAGTGTATGTTAGCAAAAACATGTATTAGGGTGAGTACTTTTGCCAAACAAGTATTTTATCCATATATAATATATCAATACAGCAAATATTCATGGCAAACACATTTTCAAAATTTATACGTATACGGTACTTTCTACAAATACCTAGAGTATGTAAAATTCCATATTCTTCATCTTTAATCGAAACGGAAAACAGACAGCACTTTGTACATGTGCAATTGCATGCAGATAATGAATTTATCATTATCTGACATTAAAAGCGTTGAAAACCATAACCTATACACCTAAAATCCGCACCTTTAAGTCGTAGAAGCGAAATAAACTCGCTAGACTGGCTAGGCTTCCTCCTACAATGATCTAGTAACCTATTACATGATTCAGGTCAGTTATTTCATAACTTACTACCACTAAAGCCCCAAATCAAATTACGGTTAGGGTTTCTTACCTAGAAATGGAGCCGGAATCACCGGGAAAGCGATTAAAACGAGGTGTATAGCAGCAGGGAAGCATGGCAGGGAGATGCTCCCACTTCTCTCTCACTTTCTCTCTCTTTTCTCTCTCTTTTCCTAGGGTTTTTCTCAAATTCATATGGCTGAAATGAGAGAGGGTTTAAGGTCCTTATATAGACTAAAATCTCACTGAAATAGACTCCAGGCCAAGGTATACTTCGGTTATATCCAAAGTGGACCTGTTTCAGCTCAACGGAGCACTTCTGGCAGCCCCTTTTCAGTATACGGTCGGACTTTAGCTCACCAATATCGGATCTAGGTACCATTATGTTTTCGTTCCATTCGGATACCCAGATCACAAATGGCGGACCAGTTTCAGTTCAACGGTCAGCGGATCTCGATTGGAGATTCCGAGTACATGGATATGTTTCAGGAAACATCCCTGATCCGAGGGTGTAATTTGGTCTGATTCTGACGGTCTGGTTACTTAATACTGATCCGCAAGCGAGAGGTGCCACATTTCATAAATTTTTATTTTATTTTGAATTAATTTCACATTTCTCACACTCTTCACTCCGAGCTCAAGCGAATTACATTGGGACACTATCTGGATTTAATTTTCGAGATGATTGTCAAGCCCAGCTGTAAGACCCGTATTCTAGTTCGTACTGTTCCGATGAATCCTGCGATTATTTCCGTCGAAGTCCGGCAATCCGTGACTGATTATCGACGTTGCGATCGATCGTAAGTCGTATCCTTTAGATTCGAGTCTGTTTAATCCGAGACCTGTATCATTGCGACCGCACCATCGCCGTGGTTCCAACGCCGCGACTCACGCACCGACCCGATACCCAGGCTAGAAGATGTCGGCCTGCGTTCAATTCGAATAAAACACCGCACGTTGCGAACTTCAAGGGAATCTCTACGAGATGTCCCATCAATCAAATCAATCACTCATGTCAAGTACAAGTCAAGTCACACCTACCCAAGTACAACAACCCATGCCTCTCTCTTACACAAGCAAGCCCAAGTCAACTCTCTCTCTCATTTTCAACTCTACCCATGCCCATGACATCATCCCTCCATCCCTCCCTCTCCTTTTATTTTATTTCTTTTCTCTCTCTCTCTCTCTCATTCTCCCATTTTCTCCCTCTCACACGTCCAAACTCTTCTCTCCCTCCTAAACAACAAGTGTGGCCCACTTTCCCCTACACTCTCACATCTCTCATCTCAACCGTTGGATCGTCATCAACCACCATTGAAAGTGGAGGCTAGGAGCTAAGGAGGCTAAGGGAGCAAGGAGGAGTACAAGAGGTGGGTGATCCACCGTTGATTTTCATTTAAGGGTCCACTTGTAGGTGGGACCCATTTTGATCTATGTATTGTATCAATGGAGGGCCCATAGTGGCGGGGTCCCTCCCCTCTATTACTGTCTCTCTCTCTATCTCTCTCTCTCTCCTCTTTCCTCTCCCTTGAATGTAGTGGGCCCCACCGAATTTATGTTAAATCTTCTACATCCATTAGATGGTGTGGCCCACCGCATTTTAGGAGGGATCCGCCGGTTATATAGCATATATAGTATATTATAATCAATATCGTATTAATATTATATTTATATATGTATAAATATGTAAGGATGGTGGGCCACGTCCATGTGGAACCCACCAAGAGGGACCCACCATGATGACTGTGTTGTATACACGCCGTCCAGCGTCCCTGGACGCTGGACATGAAGTCACTGGAGTGGCCAGTGGCTAACGTGGAGATGTGTACTGGCATGGGCGTGTACTGACAAGCTTAAAATATATATATATATATATATATATATATATTTATATGCTTTTGGGGGGGCCGCTCACGCGGGCCCCACCTTGATGTATGTAGGTGATCCGTGCTGTCCATTCTATTCTTCAGCCTATTTCAGGCGTTGAACCAAAATTTTAAGGTGATATGATCACCGGGTGGACCATACCCTCTAAAACTAGGTGAATACATGCCAGAACATATATAAGTACTTGGTGGGACCCACCTGAAGTTTGGATGAAGCTGTAACTAGGGCTGGACGGCCAGCCAAGTGGTACAAACATAATGGATGGGCTGGATTTTTAATCACATCTCGGTGGGCCCCAAATAATAATAATAAAAAATAATAAAAAAAAATCACAGCAGCTGCTGCTGCTGTGTCAGAGACGGGCGGGCGGACGCCAACGTCCCACGGCCCTCAGCCGTGGCCCCACCATGATGCATATTTTGTATCCACACCGTCCATGAGGTGGGCCACCCCCTGAAGTTGGTCCCTCCAAATTTCAGGCCTATCCTGATCTCAGGTGGCCCACACCAGAAGAAATAGTGGAAATTGAACTCTACCGTTGAAACCCTTTCTGGGTCCACAGAAAGTTTCAGATTAAGCTGGGATTTGTTTTTCCCCTTCTTTCAGGTCTGTGTGACCTTATCAACGGTCCGGATGGAAAATATATGTTATGGTGGGCCCCACGCGGAGCCCACAGTTGATGTATGTGCTTTATTCCCACCGTCCAGGCGGACGGTGGGAGCCTACTGTGATGCATGTGTTGTAACCCACCGTCCAGTGGACGGTGGGGCCCCTTGTGAGTGTGTGCGTGCGTGTGTGAGTGGGCACGTGTGTGTGCATGCGTGTGTGTGTGAGTGTATGTGGGTGCATGTGTATATGTGTGTATATAGATATATATATATATATATATCTATAATATTATATCTTATATAATATTGTATATATATATATTATATATAAATTATATGTTATGTTATTTATATTATGGTGGGCCTTCATGTGGACCCCACCATGATACTTGTGTTGCATCCAAACAGTCCACCATTTGGCAAGCTTGTATTAAGGCTTGGGGCTAAAAAAATAACAATAATAAATAAGATCGATCTAGTTATCATGTGGATCACACTGTATAGTGACAATTGAACGTCCACCATTAGACCCTTGGGCCACCAAGTTCTTGGTGACCCTATGAACAGATTGTATGAGAAATAAATGTAATGGTGGGCCCTAGAAATTTTAATGGTGGAATTCTTTATCACCACTTACATTGGTGCGGCCCATTGATGTGGCCCATTTGATATGTATAAGGCCATAGGATTAGGCCCATATTGATGTATTGTGGCCCGTTGTTGGGGCCCACTTGAGTAGATGCATGGGGCCCAATTGGTGTGGCCCATCTGATGTACATAAGGCCCATTAATACGGCCCACTTGGCATATATAAGGCCCATGTTATGGGGCCCATTCGATGTATTTGTGGCCGTTATGGAGGTCCACCTTGATGTGTATTTGTGGCCGTTACTGAGGCCCACCTTGATGTATACAAGGCCCTTGTGAGACGGCCCATTTGATGTATCTGAGGACTATGGGTCGAGGCCTAATGAGATGTATATTGGTCCATTGCAATATGTGATTCCCTATGGTTTGTGTAATGATACTCTATGGTGGGCTATGCCTTGGGAGCAATGTTGGTTTGACGTCCACATTGTAAGTACAGTGTTGGTTAAATGTCCGCATTGTGACTCTCCTTAGGGCCCATTGATAGGCCCGTACTTGTTGTGTATAAGCCGTCTATGCCCATTTGCGTTGAAAAGATAGTTCATTACTTTATAAAATGCTTAGTATAATCTCATCATTCATGATCATACGCATCATATGCATGCTTGAGATGAGGGGTGACTGATCATAGCATATGCCTTCGGGTAGACTGTTACGGGCTCCCTGATAGGCGGAGTTACCCTACATGAGCGCGTACTTCATGCAGGATGATTGCATGACTGGTAGTGTGATACATGCACTTGCATTTGTATGATTGTGATATGCCCTAGCGACATCAGGGCCATAGCCTCCACAGACACATCGTGGGTGGCTGGATTGGATACCGGAAATGATTGGTTCTAGCATACGGGCGCCATAGATGTCCCTGGGTGAAAATTCCTAAACCCGATGGTACCAGAGGATGACTCCAACGTCGAGACCGAGTGGATGTACGAGCGCATGAGGGCCGAATACCAGGAGGTCGCGTTTTCCACTGTGTCGTGGTCGGTTGGAAAGGGGTGTGACCTTACCCGCCTGAGTGAGGGGGCAATTTCTAGGTTGAGTTTGACCAGCTTGAGGAATCGGTCCGCTATCGACGAGCCGGGCCCGATATTGGCAGGCGGATAGTGAGGTCTCTTTCACTCTCTCAGTTGTGCGTTCGGATAGGGGCGGCAAGCTGGTTTGAGTGTACTAGACCCCGGTGATTATCCAGACTGATAACTGTATTGATATGAGGATTGGCATACTTGAGTTGCATTATGCATCGCATGGATATGTGTACTTATGGGTACTGGCACGCTTGCTTTGTATCTCGCATATGACATTTGGCTACATAGGCCTCGCATCGCATGGTCTTGGTATGACCGACAGCATTCATGCCTTGCATTACATAGCTTTATTATAAGCTGATAGCATTCATGGACTTACCGCATATTTCCGCATTACTCTGATATTGTACACTTGGCACTCGCCTTACACACACTTTCACCACCCTCTAAGCTTTTGTAAGCTTATGCACGATAGATGCGTGCAGGTGGCGTTAGGTTGCAGCAGCGTTGAGCTCGGAGCGTGCAGCAGTCTTTTGGAGCTTTTGTTATTTTCAGTATATTGTATTTCCCTTTTATACACCTTGTACTCAAAGTTTTGTTCATAGTGGATTTTGTGATGGTGTTCTTGTGGTTATTGTTCGTGGGTTATGCTTGTGGTTATGCTCATTACAAATCAAATTGATTATTAGAAATTCTCCTTGTAGCATCCCAGGATCGGAACCTGACGTATGGGCGCTGGGAGCCGAGAATGGGGTTCTACGGAGGCTGTCGGCGCCGGATTCGGCGATCGGGAATTTTGTGAGCCCGGTCTCCGAGTTTGGGGCGTGACACCAGCAAGGCGGTCCTAATTCCTTAACTTCGTGTTAATCGGACTTCCGACGTGCGGTCCAGATCTAATATGGAGTTTCGTGATGCTCCCGAGAGCAGATGGGTAATGAGATTGATCCTAGATTTTAGGGTAATGTAGCGTCAACGAATCTACAAGTTTTGGGTCTTGCAGATCGTATTTAAAGCGATTGGTGCTAATTTCACAGGCACTCTAGTTTAACACTAGCTAATTCTCGCCTAATTTCTAAAGGATTTAGTCATGAGTAATTTCTGTCTGAGGTGATACCTGGGCCTTTGTAGTTTGTATATAAAGTGATCCAAGTTATACTGCTTAGCTAGTTTAAGATAGCGTCTAGGGTGAAAGTACTTAGAAAAATTGAAAGAACAAGGTGGTGAAGGGTGGGATTTGTGAAGGAAATGGGTTCAAAAGCGGTTTTAGACTTTGGGATTGAGTTCTGACAACTTAATAAGGTGTTAGGATCGACCCATTGCCTAAGGACGTCTAATCCTAGGTTGGCAAAAATCTGGGATGTTACATGCACTCGTTGCGATTGCTCCACCTGGGGTACACGTTGTATGTGAAGATGTGGTGGAGCAGGCGGAAGTCGTCGGTTATATTGGATGTTAGGAGGCTATTGTTTGGATTTCAGTGGGCCAGTTGGCCACAAAGGAATTGCGTACGATGATCTCTTTCCCGTGCACTCTTAAGACTCTTATCACTAGCATGGACCTCGCTAAGCGGCATCCCCATGAGTCGGGTTATCAAAACAGCATTGACTGTGAGGTCACGCCTTCCCACAGGAAATTTGAACTGCAAAGGCTCCAGTGTTGGCTCCTGTATATGCGCATAGAAGGCTCGGACGGTGTTCACATTCACACGAGACTTGCCCTCAAATGTGGGACCCAACCCGGCCTCCACCAGGCAGTCCATCACCAGATATTCCCCAAAGAGCTTCTCGTCCACGTGTGCTTCAAAAAGGACCCTACGGCCCTCGAATCTTCCATGAGACAACTCTGCCAGCAGAGCCCTCTCGAGAGGAGCTTGGGGGATCGAGGTCCCGCTTTGTCCTTATCTCTCGATCAGTACTTGTACTTGAGGTGGCGCCTCTCGGTCTCCTTGAACGAGTAGGGCGACTAGGCCCGTCTTCATCCGTGGGAGCTCTCTTCTTCCCCATGAGAGAAAGAAGGGTGAAAATCGAGAAAAATGCCATCAAAAGCTCGAGAAGAGCCATGGGAGCGAGGTAAGGTGGAGGAATGGAAAGGATAGTTGAATCCTTGAACTTTTAAGACACAAGGGGAGGTTGGTGCCCTCAAATGGAAGGAAATGAGGGAGATCGAAGAGGGCTTTTGATGAAAATGGTAGAGGGGTATATAAAATGGATGAAAGAGAGGAAATATGCAAAATAGGGGGGAGATTTGAGAAGGAAACAAAGGTTTTTGGGGATAAAGGAGAGCTTGGAGGTGTGTCAAATGAGAGAGGAGAGCAAATGGAATGGATATAGGGGTCCCCACCATTTTTGGTGGGCCCCACAGCGCCCCACCAGCGTCGGCCCACCCGGCCCGTGTCGGCCCTACAGGCCCAGGGCGTCTGACCGGTGATGCCATCGTCGGCCTCTGGCGATTCCGGCGAGCCCTCGCCACTTAGGCGATGGCATCCCCCCTAGATGCTGGAAATGTGCGGGGTCCACTATGGATCCCCCGGATTGCCTCGTTTGGCCACCGACTCCGTTTCAAGTCATTTCGGGTTCCCACTTACGTATATTCGCGTATCTTGGGTTATTTGAGTGTGGGACCTGTTAAATTTTAATCTAAACCCGTTGATTGCTGGTCTAGAGGGGTGTTAGGATCATTTCACGTGATCAGGAAAGCCTAAGGGTCCACTTTCTACGGTCGATTTTAGTTAATTTAGCCGATTGGCGAAACTAGGAATCCTACGCCTGTTTCTACATTTTCTTGCGCCCCTACGTCAAAATACGTCAGCGTACGTCGTATGACCATAACCCAGGTCCAGTTTAATCCAAATCATGCTCTGATACCAACTTGTAACGCCCTGAAAATCGGAGGTCGAGCAGGAGTTCAACTCTCGAGTTCCAACGCATCATTTATGTAACATAAATAATAATGATTAAATGTTGTCTGTATTAGCACATTAAACATGAATGAGATTAAGCCAAAACAACATATCATACTCCAGATACAATTAATTTAAGCAAGTGGAAGACTGTGATAAATATATAAAACGTATAAGTAATCGTAGGTCTCCTGAGTATGATCATGTTACTAAGTTAATAATTACATCTAAATTCTCAAAATATACAAAATGGTAATGTGTAATGTCATCTAGTCCAAAACCCTGTAGCCCCGTCAGTGCAACTCCAGGTCCACATAGACCTGCCAGAGAGTTGCATATAGGATAACTCCTCTTCATCATCATAATAGTCCGACTTTGCCTCATAAACATCACCATCACCTGCAGCTAAGACAGAGTCTGGTTGGTGTTTAAAACACCGTCCCAGAACGTGGGAGTGAGTGATCAACTCAGTGGAGCTATAAAGCAAAGGTTAACATGTTATCAATTCAGTCAAACAGTAATGATAAAACAATACGATCAAACATCCCTAAGTACTCTGGTTAATGCAAAAATGATATATATTAATGATGTATGCCCTTGTCTGTACTCCCTCTGCGATATTCCTCTTACGGTCGCGGCATGCACCCCTTCCTCTGTGCTCAACACCAACGCCAAAGGCACATGCAATGCGGTGCATGAGTGTGATTACCGAGTTCTTATTAAACTATTTTATACAGTAGGATTCGGAAGCTAAGGTACCTCCCTTATATCATTTCCCAAAGAATGATCCATTCTAGGGTCATCAGTCCTAGCTAGTCTCATACGATGTTGTGGTTCCAGGTCGCTATAAAGGGCTCGTCACCGCAATGCAGGCCTAGTTTATACTCTAGTTGCTATGAAAAGGCTCATCGCCTTAACGCAGTCTCAAAGTATGCTCGAGGTCACTACGAATGGCTCGTCACCTAGTCGTAGGCCGACAACTCAAATACAGCATCCCATACCACCGTATTCGGCTCACGAGCTTAGGTTGCTCACTGGTCACTACGGGTGGACTCATCGCCCCGACGTAGGCCGACAGCTCGACTACGGTGTCCCATACCACCATGTCCGGCTCATGAGTCTTAGGGGATCGAGGTACCAAGGTTAACGGAGTTTTCATTGGTAAGTTGGTACTTTAGATTCAAGCAGTAGCGTCCATACATGGTGAACATACATTAGACCAATCGGGTTACTTGACAAGCTCGACTGATACAAGCGCACGTTGAATTGATCGACATGGAGCGCGTAAGCACTCCACATGGCCTAACCATTGTCGGTAATCTTCGTATGACTCGGATTCCTCGAACATATCCGTTTTGGCGAGGCTAACTCAACCACTCGTTCGGAAGCTATTGCCGATAGCCTGGACTATGTAGTAGTCCTAAACACATTTAAACAAAATAGGATAACATGTGTGATAGGCATTTCAACATTAAACAATTGATTCGAAGAACGTAACCATTTGAGCATTTCACAAAATACAAAGTAAATATGTTTCGCACATATGCATTTCATACTAAATCACACAGTTTTAAATCTAAGTTGTATGAAGGGATTTATACACATAGCTAAGGAAATTAAGAATCTCACCTCAAAACCTTCATAAAGTATAAGTTTCCGAATACTTACTGGTTAAGACATTTTTACAAACACTTAGACTACACACTTCAACATACATGACGTATGTTGGCCATAACACATATTAGGGCAATTCTTTTCACCAAGGAGTGGTCACACGTGCAACCATCATGTATCCACGACGGATAATCATGGCAAGCACGAATCTCAGTTCCATACTCATTCAGACATTTTCACAAACACTTAGACTACACATTTCAACATACATGACTTACGTTGGCCATAACATGTATTAGGGCAATTCCTTTCACCAAGGAGTGGTCACACGTGCAACCGTCATGTATCCACGATGGATAATCATGGCAAGCATGAATTCAAATTCTAAACTCATTCAAACATTTCAACAAACACATGGAATGCACTATACTCAACATAGTTCATATATATCTGTAAAGCGAGGGAAACGTCGCATTTAGCATGTGAAATGGCACCCAAGTCAGTTATAAATCATTAACCGACATTGAAAGCCTTGAAAACCATAACCTATACGTTTATAATCCGCACTTTTCACCGATAAACAAGTATCGAGCTCAGTTTGTATACCGAGTCTTTGTCTACGGCACAACGGCAACCTATATCATGAAATAGGTTAGCTATTTCATCCCTTACACTATTTAAAATCTTAAAACAGATTAGGGTTAGGTTTTCTTACCCAATAACGGAGTCATAATTGCCGGAATAGTGATATGATAACGGTGGTTAAGCACGTGGAATAGCGGGATTGAATCCTAGGAACAAGCTCCAACTCTCTCTCTCTCTCACTTTCTCTCTCTTTCCTTCTCTTTTCTCTCTTCTCTCTCTTAGGGTTTTTCAAATTCGTATGAAATGAGAGATAGGGTTTAAGGCCCTTATATAGGCCCAGAACTGATGGGAATGGCCCCAGGGCAATAGTATACTTAGGTTATAGCCAAAGGGTAGTTGTTTCGATCCAACGGAGCACATCTTGAGGCCCCTTTTCTGCATGCGGTTGGACTTAAGCTCCCTGGCATTGGATCTAGGTCGACTTAAGTTTTCGGTTCGATCAGATTTACAGATCGACCGCGGTAGACCAGTTTCAGTTCAACCGTCACCGATACGTAATCAGGGCCACAAGTACACTGACATGCTTATGAAATTTTCCCTGATCTGAGGGTGTAATTGAGTCAGATTCTAACGGTCTGAAACCTTAAATTTGGCCCACAAGCGAATGACCCAAATCACTTAAATTTGAGTTCATTTCTAAAGATATTCGCGTTTCTCACACACTTCGCTCCGAGCTCAAGTTGTGCGTTTCTAGGTATTGTTAGGACTTGATTTTCGAGATGGTTGTCAAGCCCAGTAAGGCGGTCATAACCATATAGCTTCGCGGTCATTAGACTTTCGACGCACGGTCCAGGTCCAATACGAAGTTTCAATGTGCTCCCGAGAACAACTGGGTTTTGAGATTGATCCTAGATTCTAGGGTAATGTAGCGTTAATGATCCTGCTCATTTTGGGTCTTGTGGTTCATATTTAAAGCGATTAGGGCTAATTTCATAGATAATCTACTTTAACACTTCGATAATTTCATCTAATTTCTAAAGGATTTGGTCTTGAGTGATTTCTGCCTGAGGTGGTACTCGGGTCTTTGTACGGATTTTTCCGAGACGTTACAGGAAATTAGCAAGGATTTTTCCTTGAAAATTGATTTACAAACAACTATGTTGATGTTGATTTAAATTTTTGGGCCGCACCATGATGTATATGACTTATACATGCTGCACATTTGTTTTAGTGGCATGACCCCAAAAATGAAGCAAATCTAAAGCTCAAGTAGTCTATCTTTTAAGAAAACGGTGGTTCTAATTTGTTTCCTCCCTAAGACTTAGGGTAATATTTATTTGTCATCCAACTTGTTCATAAGGTCACACATGTGTCACACGTGTCACGGATAAAGAGAAACAAAATTCTCCCTTTCAAAGTTTTTAATGGTAGCCATTTAATTCTCTTTTTTTTTTATGTGGTATGGTTCACTTGAGCTTTGAATTTGCCTCAATTTTCAGCTCATTCCCTAAAATGATTTGGCGGAAAGGATGGAAGTGTGGATAAGACAGAAACATTAGTGGGCCCCACAATTTTAAAGCTTTCTTTATCGGGTTATGTAACAAAAATAAATAAATCAAAGCCGGTGGCCATCAATCATCTTGGGAAGCAAGTCGTAATTACAATTAAAAATTATTATTATCTATTTATCCTAAATTGCAATTGGAATTAGAAAACCTAACAACCCCCAAACAAAACACAATAATCCTCATTAAAATGCAAAAGTTTCCACGAGACTAGTAAAAAGTTTGTAATCACCGCATTTTTCAATTATATTACTATTGTAATCTACAATCCAGACAAGGGTCATCTATAAATATCAAGAGAGAACATAGATATCAACCTGATCCAAATGTTTTGTGGCCCCAAAAAGGTTTAAATGATGAGTGTTCAATCCCACTTTTCCTTGTTGTGTGGGCCACTTGATTATTAGTTGTGTTTCATTTTTTGGATCAATAACATGAGTTAAAGAAATGTTCAGAGAAAGGGATCTCTTCTCAACCACACACACAAAGCAATATCAATTAAAACCAAAAAAAGAAAGAAAATATATGCAAATTACAACACAAAATTTTATGTGGTTTCCTTTTCATACGTTCACGGATTCACACCAATTCACTATGCTCAAAGGCAAAAAAATAAAGTAGCAGCTCTCAATATAATGACGACTCTCTCTCTCCCATGACAGAATTATATTACCCTAAGTGAATTAGGGTTTACATAAAAGTCCATGTAAATTTATGAAATTTCCCTCCAGGCTGGGGGTTGCCCCCCTGCAACCTCCAACTGATATGTGAAAGTGATGGCTAGATGAACAATACGCCACTTTAATGATCAGGCTCCATAAATCCTAACAAGAGACTGGTAGATGGTGTAAATTTTACACGAACATTTTGATGAGACCTGCAATGCTTTGGATTACTTGGAACTTGTGTGGAACTGGAATTGTCTATAATGCCTGGCACTGTAGTGTTCACTATGTTGTATATGTGAAATCGAATCCGTTCATGAGGTGAGAACCCTTGTTTTGTGTTGTAAGCAGTTACCACTCATTAAGCGGGGAGGCACCTTTATAGGGAATCAAACACGCTAATAAAGAAACGAAAGACGAGCAATCACAGGAAATACACAACGATTTACAGGGAAAACGCCCTGCGGGAAAAACCACGACACTAAGCAACAAAACAATCCACTATACTCTAAGAATTACAAGAGATTGATTATTTACAGATTCTGAAACCCTTGTCTTCCAAGACAAAATCCCATTTTCAAAACCTTACTTTTCTCTTTTGCTCTCACCCACATTCGTGATTCACCCTGATTTCGTGTTTAATAAGGTATTTATATGCCCCATGCAGAATTAAAAATAAAACTACACACTTACACAGAAGTTGTGTTAAACTTCGATTGAACCGTCGATCGAACCTACAACAATCGAGGACTATCGATCGAATCAATGCTATTTTCGATTGAATCGAAAGTGCCCAAAAGTGTCTAGAGAGCAAATTCTTTTTTTTTAAAAATAATTTTCTCAATGGGATCGAAGCCAGTTTCAATCAAATCGAAACTGTCGAAAATTTTCCATTGAGTAAACTGTAAAATTCAGAATTTTTTTGATCGAATCGACCATGATGTTGATTGAATCAAAACTCTTGTTGATGCACAAGATTGAAGGCACCTAATTAACAATCTCCACCATGGCTTCAATCTAGTATCTCCACTGTCACAAAAACTGTTATCCTCATCTCTAATCTTCTTTATAGCTTCATCATCACTCTATGTGCACACTCCATTTTCATTTTATCTTTGTCAAGCTCAGAGAAGTTGAGTCAAACCTGAACTTCTCTGCGAGAATTACTTTTGGTGGCACGTTGGCCAAATTTTCACTAGTGTGAATCTTCTCCACAATGGCACCGTCTTCCTCTAGCACCTGCTAGATAAAATGATGACGCACATAAATGTGTTTAGTTCGCGAGTGATAAACTGAATTCTTCACCAATTTGATCATGTTTTTCGCTGTCATAATGCATAAACATGGCTTACTACTGAAGCCCCAACACATTCAACATTCCACTTAACCAAATTGCTTCATTGAATGCCTCTGTCACAGTCATATACTCAGCTTCAATCGTAGAAAGAGCAATCACAAACTGAAGCTTCGACATCTAATTAATCGCTCCACCAGCTAACCAAATGAGTAATCGAAAGTCGACCTTCTGTTATTGAAAAAGGCGAGCTAACAGTCCTAGAGGGGGGGGGGGGTTGAATAGGACTATGCCAAATAAAAACTTAAAGTATTGACATAATAAATAAATCAGAATAATCAGAAATCTCAATATCATTAGTATTAGAAAATTGATTCAAACTTAGTTCGTAGGACAACCTTACACCAAAAACAAAGTTTTAGGTAGGACAACCTGATTTCACGAACGTTTGTAAAAATAAAGATCTCAAACCAAGCAAGAGACAAGAGAGCTATCTATTACAAGCATTCACCACATTTGCATAAATAAATTACAATCATTCACCACATGTACAAAAACTAAACATCCACCACAAACACCAGGAGTTATGTAGTAGTTCAGTGTGTACACCAACTGTTCTCAAACAACCACACCTACTCCACTCCTAATAATCACAACCTACGTGATATTGGCGTTCACTAAAAACAAGGTTTTCACAGGTTCACCATAAAACCTTACACAGTTGTGATTTTAGAAGGGCTATCACAAACAAAAACCCCACGCTGAGATTTTCTAGCTATGTCAGTTAAAACGAATACATGAGATTTTCTAGCTATCTCAAAGAAACCAAAAATATAGAATATAGAAATGTACTTATCTTCTTCTTGAATACGAATTTCTTGAAGTAGCTTGTAGAATCGCTTTGCTTGAAGTAGAATGTTCAATGTCCAATAACACAAACGAAGGTTCTAGGTTCTAGATTGATTTTAAATTAATTCAAAACAAGGGCTACTTGTTTGAATTCCTTAAGATCTCAAAGAAGAGTGATTACTCTCTTTTAAAAATTAAGATTCATAAAAAGAGATCAAGGAATCAAAACAAAAGCTATATAAACAAAATATTAAAATATTGTGTAATAGCTTGAAGATAGTGGGGACTTCTCTCTTTCTAAGTGAAGGCTTTTATTAGATTGGATGAGTAATTTCGGATTGAGAGAAGGCCTCTAGTTATATGCTGAAAAGTTGCTACTTTGACTCGTCTAAGGTGTCGTTCAACTCGTCTAAGATCTAACCAAATTTCAAATTTTGGGCACGATCAGATAAAACTGTTTTTCAACTAGTCGAAAGCCCTGCTCGACTGGTCAAGGATGCCAAATTTAAGTTGCTGGACTTCGAGTCGATCAACCCTCGACTGGTCGAAGGTCCCTCTTCGACTGGTCGAGCAGTCTGCTCGACTGTAACGACTCAGAAAATTTCATACAAAGACCCGATTACCACCTCAGGCAGAAATCACTCAGGATCAAATCCTTTAGGAATTAGGCAAAAAAATTAACTAAGTGCTAAACTAGATTAGCTACGAAATCCGCTTGATCCACTTTAAATACGATCTGCAAGACCCAAAACTTGTAGAATCATTGACGCTAGGTTACCCTGAAATATAGGATCAATCCCATTACTCAGTTGCTCTCGGGAGCACATTGAAACTTCATATCGGATCTGGACCGTACGTCGAAAGTCCAAATAATACGAAGTTATATAATTGGGACCGCCTTGCTGGACTTGGCAACCATCTCGAAAATCAAATCCAGATAGTGTCCTGGGGCTATTCGCTTGAGCCCGGAGTGAAGTGTGTGAGAAAACGTGGTTTTCTTTAGAAATTAAATCTAATTTAAAAAATTTGAGACTGGTCGCTTGCGGGCTTGATATAAGCAATCAGACCGTCAGAATCTGACCCAAACACACCCTCGGATTAGGAGAAATTTCATACACATGGTAGTGTACTTGTAATCCTGATCGAGTTCCGGTGACCGTTGTACTGAAACTAGTCTGCCACGTGTGATCTGGGAACCCGACTGGAATGAAAACTTAACTCGACCTAGATCCATAGTCAGGGAGCTTAAGTCCACCTTTGGCTTAAGGGGGGGCTCCGGAAGAGCTCCGTTGAGTTGAAACAGATGCTCTTTGGACATAACCTAAGTATACCTTGGCCCTGGGGTCATTCCCATCAGTTCTGGGCCTATATAAGGACCTTAAACCCTCTCTCATTCACTCCATACAAATTTGAGAAAACCCTAGGAGAGAGAAGAGAGTAAAGAGAGAGAAGGTGTGAGAGAAGTGGGAGAAGATTCCTGGTACTCTATCCTGCTATTCTACGTGCCTATTCATCGTTACCTAATCGCTATTTTGACGATTCTAACTTCGTTCTTAAGTAAGAAAACCTAACCCTAATCTATTCTAGGGTTTCAATTGTTGCAAGTGGTGAGATAACTGACTTAACTCGTGATATAGGTTGTCATTTCATCGTTGACAAAGACCTAGAGTCTCTGTCGTTACGGTTCTACGGCATAAGGTGCGGACTATAGACGTATAGGTTATGGTTTTCAAAGCTTTCAATGTCAGATAATGATAGATTCCTGATGTGGGTGTTATTTTACATACAAAATGCGATGTTTGTTTTGCGATTAAGTTATGTATGCAAATTGTGGTGTTTAACGTATTCGGTATAGTTGTAGAAAATACCGTATACGTACAAAATATGAAAGCGTGTTTGCCATGATTAATTACTGTGTGTATATGCTAGGTATATGTGTAATACTTACTCGGCGAAAGAATTCGTCCTAATACATGTTTTGGCCAATATGCGTTATGTATGTTAATAAGTGTATTCTAAGTGTTTGTGAAAATGCTTGTATGAGTAAGTACTTAGATGATAGTGCTTAGGGTAGGTGTTGAGATAGGATTCTCAACTACCGTAGAGATGCATATGATTTCCTCCATGTAAGTTGTTTAATTTAATCGCTTACTTATGAAATGTATGTGTTTGTATTTCCTACTTACATTGTGCTTTATAACATACTTGTTAACATGTTTGAATTACTTTATTAATTCTGCTTTGACTATTCCACATATTTTCTGGTTAAGGATTGAATGTGATTGGGGCTATGTTGTAGTCCCGGCAATCGGTAACAGGCTTGAAGTCGTGGCTGAGATTCATTCACCACGTAGGACGCGTTTGACGAACCCGACTCGTACTAAAGTTGTCGGCAATGGTTCGGCCACACGGAGAGCTTATGCACTTCATGTCGATCAACTTTGGGTGCGCTCGTGCTAGTCGAGCCCGTCAAGTAACCCGATGTGCCGATATATGTTCACCATGTATGGACGCCATTGCTTAAACCTAAGGTACCAAACTCACCAGTGGAATCCCATTAACCTTGGTACCTCGATCCGCTAAGACTCATGAGCCGGACATGGTGGTATGGGACACCGTGGTCAAGCTGTCCGCCTACGCTGGGGCGACGAGCCTCCCCATAGTGACCAGTGAGCAACCCAGACTCGTGAGCCGAATACGGTGGTATGGGACACTGTATTCGAGTTGTCGGCGTACACTGATTGGTGACGAGTCCTTTGTAGTGACCTCGAACATACTCTGAGTCTACGAGGAGGCGGCAACCCTTCCGTAGCATCTAGAGTATAAACTAGGCCTGTATTGATTTGGCGACGAGCCCTTTGTTGTGACCTAGAACCGCAACATCGTATGATATTACTAGGACTGACGACCCTAGAATGGATCATCAGTTGGGAAATGATATAAGGGAGGTACCTTAGTTTCCTAAACCCTGCTGTATGAAAAGGACTAATAAGAACTTAGTAATCATATGCATGCACTGCATTAAGCGTGCGTTCAGGCATAACAGGTCAAGCACTGAGGCAGTGTTGTTCATACTCGAACGTGAGATGAAGTCGTTGAGGGAGTGTAGGCGAGGGTATGCATCATACATTCATACCATTCTTGCATTAACAAGAGTACTTAGGGATATGTGATTTACTGCTTTATCATTACTGCTTGATTGAATTGATAACATGCTAACCTTTGCTTTATTGTTCCACTGAGTTGATCACTCACTCCCATGTTACGGGACGGTGTTTGAAACACCAACCAGACTCTGTCTTGATTTCAGATGACGGCGTGACCCCTGAGGCGGAGCCTGACTACTACGATGATCAGGACGAGTTCTCTTATATGCAGTTCTCCGATGGCTTCGCTTAGGCTATCCGAATTGCGGGGGCTACAGGGATTATCATTGTAGTTGTACTATTTTGACATTTTGATTTTTGAGACTATTACATGTATATGGTGACTCAGTGATGTATTCATACTCTGGAGACCGATCGTGATCCTTGACTTATATACGTGTAATTATGTCTTTCAGTATTCCGCTTGCATTTTACAACTTGATCTGGAGTATGAATTACTGTTTTGGTATAATCCCACTCATGATTAATGCACTAACACAGACAACATTGACTCATAAGCATATATGTTGCATAAGTGATGTTTTGGAACTCGGGAGTTGAGCTGCTACTTGACCCCCAATTTTCAGGGCGTTACATCGACTGGTCGAGAAACCACCAGAAATATCCATTTTTCGGATTTCAAACTTGGATTGGTCGAAGACTATTTTAGACCCGTCGAGCCACAGCTTAGACTAGTCGAACCAAGGCTTAAACTAGTCGAACTAAAACCTAACCAAAGTATAAAAACCCATATAAGTTTACCATTTAAAAGCACCTAAGTCTAAGGTCTTTTTAGGGTCAATTATACCTGAGAAAACTGGACATTGAAGATTAACGCTTGTTCTTCTTCTTAAATCTTCAATAGAGCATGGTAGATCTTCAACTTGAAGTATATTGAAGGTGGAGCTTAGTTTTCTACTTGAAGTGTAGTAGAACTTGAACTCATTATATCTTGAACTTTAGCTTGAACTTTCCAACTTCATAACTTGTACTTTTCAACTTCATGACTTGTACTTTAAGTTTGATCTCCATAGTAGATGATGAACTTGAATGACTTGAGACTTGAACTTTCCATCTTGATCCACATTAGACGGACTATAACTCAAGCTATTTTGTCTAAACGAAATTTGACAAACAACGGTGTGCTTTATGCAATATAACACTTACAGTTATCTACATTTCCATCATAATCGGCCTCCATATAGCCTATTAGTTTTCTACTATGATTTGCGGAATATCAAGACATAGTTAGTTGTACCTCATATGTAGTGAAGTAGCCATTTCACAACCTCACAGTGCTGTTTACCGAGGTTTGACATGTATCTGCTCACTACACACACCACATGTGAAATATCAAGTGTAGTACAGATCATAGCATACATGAGACTACCAACATCGCTCAAGTAGGGCACACGAAACATATTTTATTTTTCTTCATTTATAATATGACATTGTTACGAAGAAAGCCGAAAGTGAGCGGGATGAGGAGTGCTAACCGATTTAGCCTTATCAAGTTCGAACTTGACTAAGGCCTTCTCAAGATATTATTCCTTATATGACCAAAGCATGGTCCTCTCCCTGTCCCTATGTACATCAATATTGAGCATCCTGTTTGCTTCTCTCAGATCTTTCATTTCGAATGTCATAGATAGTTAAGTCTTTAATATGATGATTTCAGACATGTTATGGCTGACAATAAGCATATCATCAACATACAATACTGGTATAATGAATTCCTCATCACTTAGTGATCTGAAATAGACGTAATGATCAAATTCACTCCTAGTAAACCGCTGACTCACCATGAAAGAATCAAACTTTTTTGTACCACTACCTAGGCGATTGTTTTAAGTCATATAACCACCTCCTCAACCTTCAAAGCTTATTCTCTTACCCCCTATACCTCGACCCTTCAGATTCATTAATGTAAATCTAGTCTTCCAATTTCACACGTAAAAAAGTTATCTTTATATCTAACTATTATAATTGTAAATTGTATTAGGCAACCAATGCCAATACAAATCTGATAGATACATGCTTCACAACTAGTGCAAATATCTCCCCGAAGTTGATACCTTCTTTTTTAAGATAGGTCTTCGCAACCAATCTAGCCTTGTACTATACAACTTCTTTTGAAAAATTCACTTATACACAATCGCTTTCTGACCAACGAAAAGCTCCACTGACTCTCATGTTTTGTTCTTATACAGGGAGTCAATCTCATCTTATATTGTTGTTATCCACTTTTCTGCATCTACGTCATCAAGAGCTTCCTGAAAAGTAGATGGGTCCCCTTCATCCATAATGAGGGCAAATGCAATGTTTGAGTCATATCTATATTTCAATGGCAACTTGTGATCCCGCGGTGGATTTCTCCTGATAGGTGGTAGCTCCACCTGCTCCTATACTTCTTCCCGCAACTAAGCTTGTTCAGAGGTTTCACCTTTATCCACTTCAACATTAACAACCATTTTTTTTTTGTGTTCATCCTTCCAATACAGGGAACCTTCATCGAATTTGACGTCATGGGTAAGTATAATTTTTCATGAAACCTGATCGTATAACATGTACCCTTTCATGCCAACAAAGTTACACTTATTCGCCCTTGGTGTAGCTCAATAAACGGTACTTGAGACTAAGCATCACAACCAAACATGCGCAGCCTCAAGTGATTAACTTCATGACCACTCCATACTTCCCCTAGGATTTTATAATCTATCGGCATAGATGGGGATCGGTTCATTAAATAGTAAGTCATGTTAACATCTTCAGTCTAGAACTCCTTGCCTAGCCCAACATTACTCAGCATGCTTCGGGCTCTTTCCAAAAAAGTCTGAGTCATACGCTCTGGCACACCATTTTGCTTTGGTGTATGACTCACTGTGTCATGCCTCACGATCCCGTCATCTCTACAATACTGATTAAAATCCCTAGAAGTGAACTCTCTGCCATTATCTATCATCGGAACTTTCAACTTTCGCCCATACTATCTTTCAACCATGACCTTCCACGTCTTGAAGGTGACAAACACATCAGATTTGTGTTTTAAAAAATAAACTCACACATTTCTAAAGTAGTTATCAATGAATGTGACAAAAAACGATGACCCCCTCTAAAAACAACGGGTGATGGCCCCCACACATCATAATGCACATAGTTAAACAAACATTTACAAATATGTTTTCCAGTTTTAAAAGACAGTTGTAACTATTTACCATATATGCAGTGCTCACATACATCCAAATCAAAATTCTTAAAAGTAGGAATTAAACCACGATTGAGTAGTACCTTTATATTGTGCTCACTCATGTGGACAAGGCATGCATGCCACAAATGTACTAACATGGAGTTTGCTATTGTCATTGTAGCTCCACCCGATATGGAGCTACCGATCAACCTGTAGAGGTTTTCGATTCTATGTGCCTTCAGAACACTGAGTTCCCCTTTTGAAACCTTCAGGACACCATCATAGCCAAAGAACTTGCATCCAAGAGCATTAAGAGCTCCCCAGAGATATTAGATTTTTCTTCAAATCTGAAACGTATGTCACATCTGTCAGAGTACACTCCATTCCATCGAACATTCGTATACGAATCAAACCAAGCTCAACCATCTTCCAAGCATGATCCTTACCCGTAAATAACAGGCCACCATCATACTCATTGTATGTTATGTGAAATTGCGTGATTGTCTACTACAACACACAGAAGTTTGCTGAAGCTTCAAATTATGGCTAAGTCCTAGGGGGTGAATAGGACCACTTAAAATTTTGTCAATTTAAAAAACTAATTGAATAATTAAATCAATTTACTAATTTAAACTAATAAGGCAATTAACACTCAGGCTTCCAAGCCAAAGTAGGTTAAATCACATATATTACAAAAGAGATAATGATCTTGTATATGAGATATGTAAACTATTAAACTCCTAACATACATCTAATTATGCATTTATAATTTAACAAATTAAACTCACATGCATAAGTAAAAACACATGCATAAGTAAAAACATGCACAAATAACAATTCTAAACACAAGCATATATAGTAGTTTAGTTACTTGCCTACTCCACTCCCGACGGACGTATTCTCTTCGAGTGTATTAGTATTTTACTATCGGAGGTTTTAAATCAACTTCACTTCTAATATTTATAATGGTTTCTCTCAGGCTAACCACTAACATACACGTACATTCCCGTATTGGAGGAACACATTTTCACCTATGTCGGTGGCTCCTACAGAGACTTAGTTGATTTTCTATCGGCTAACTAATAACTAGTAGCAGTCTAATCTAAGGCCCTATATACACTCCCGCTAGAAGCTCCCTATGGAGACTAACACATATACACCCATGTCCAGTGAATGCGTTCCTAATCTAAGACCCTGCGTACACTCCCACCGGAAGCTCCTTATGGAGACTAACAGGTAAGCACTTGTGTCTAACGAATTCAATCCTACACGAGAACATGAGTCCTACACAAGAACCTATTTGAGTTTAGTTCACAAATTCTACACACAGTTCTTCACAAGGAAGAAGTATGAATGGACTCTACAATTGACAACTTACTTGTCGAATTGATCCACTTTGTAGCCTTGATTGAGATGTTTGATCAATGCTCTCTCGTGCTTCAATTAGCTTCTCAATTGCTCTCATGACCGTTGATACAAATGCTTCAGCTTTTATGATCAAATGCCTTGCATTTGATGCCCTGATGAGGTGACCAAGTTGGTTGGAGTTGGGTTGAATATCTTACAACTAAATATTGTAGTTGGTTCTTAATAGGAGTTCACTTAGATGAGTGTTTTAGAGGATTTAAACAAGGATATGCTTATAAGTTTGTGCCTAACCTCTAGAACAATGTGGAGATCAAGTTCATCTTTCTAATCGAGATTGGAATCCTCATTAGAGTGATAAAGCTCAAGAAGATTATTTAAATCTCATAGGTTCATAGGATTAGGATGAGGGATATGAGTGGGGGATCACCTAAGCTCTAATAGAACACAAAACCATTCAAAATGCTTAAGGTCTGAGTACCCTTTATAAAAGAATCAAGTTCCAATGGTAAACAATGGGAAGAAAATTGGCACATTTGATCGATCAATTTATCGAACTTCATTTGATTTAGGCCAAAAAAGTTGTTGGACTATTTTGGCCATCCTCAATGGATCGAACTTGATCGATCGAGGATTCAATCGATCGATTGAACTCACCCAAAGTTTTGTTGTTTTGGGTTGTTTGGTTTATAAAAGCTTTGAACATCTTCTAGTCTCTCTCTTTTTTTAAAAAAAAAATAAAAAAAAATCATGTTCCAATTGAGCTCCTAAGGCTGAGGAATGATCAAATAAGGTTTACCTATTAAGTAATAGATTATTTAGAGATTAAGTTGTTTTGAGTTTAAGGTAAGGGTCACCAAGGCACCTCATGATTTACATGTTCTTCGCTCATTGATACTTCATGTCCACTTGTGTCTTTGGTCTTCAGCTTTCAAGGGCTCAACCGACTCACTGGCACATGAACCCACGTGATTGACAAATAGGTGCATAAATAAGTACATTAACATGGTGAACCAACTTCGGTGAGGACACATTTGATGTGATGTACCTATATCCAAAATCCACTCATTATGCAAGTGTCCACCATTGGATACAAACAATATGTCGCATGCATTCGTCTCCTTACTGGATTCCGTTGATTTGGCCTCTTTGGGATAAGTATATGATTTTTCATCTTTCTGGGCTTTAGGAGATCTACAATCCTTCTTCATGTGACATATCTTTCCACAATTCCAATACTTCATCTTACCCTTACCCTTGGACTTGGATATCGATTATGAATTCTCACTCTCTCGTTCAGAAACTCTTCCCCTTGCAACTAGTGCATATACAGAAGTACCTTCTCCACCGTTGCTCTTTTTTTTTTTTTTCGACTGAAAGGAAGAGATAACAATATCGAGGCTAAGATATCCCTACCTTGGCACAAAGTATCCACCAAATTATCGTAGGAATTCAGAAGGGATGTCAATAACATTATGGCTTTATCTTCCCCGCCGATCTTCACATCCACGCTTGTCAATTTGCAAATGAGTTTATTGAAGGCGTTGATGTGTTTAAAGATCCATAGCTCAAGGGTAGACTGGGTGAAAGATACCTTGTTTCAACACTGAGGTCTTGGTATCGATTCCCTAGTGGGGGTGGCTAACATTGTAGTGTGAACTGACAGTGGGTGTACTAACAAGCTAACCAAAAAAAAATAAAAAAATTCAATCCTTCCACCATCTTTATAGTGTACAATTGTCTCTTTATATATAGATGATTGGAGAGCGACTTCGTCATATAGAGGCTTTCCAACCTTACCCATAAGGCTACAGTAGTCCTCTTATTAATCACATTGTAAAGGACATCATTAGCTAAGCACAATTAGATTACGCTTATCGCCTTCTATAAGACCTGACCCGAGTGCATGTGTGTGCATGTGTGTGTATGAGTGTGCATTTCGTTTTCCTTGTTCCTGCGGTCCTACTAGTCGAATCCCGGCGACCCACGACCCGCGGATAGTGTTTGCGGTCATCCTTAAGTCCGGTCATGTAGACCCTACTCAGATCGAGCCGAAACCTATGCCATCTTGTTCGCAACGTCGTTGCAGTTTCGACGTCGCGTCTTGTGCGTCCATCTGATGTGTGGATCATAAGTTGTGTGCATCTCATTTTCTAGCCCTTGATCATGATCATGTGGCCCACCTAGTATGGGGGGCACATTTTTCAAGGTGGTCACCCTCTTTTGTGCAAATTCCAACACACATCACCCATACACTACCCAAAGCCCCATCTTCTACACCACCCATCTCCCTAACACTACCCAACCCTATGCTATAGCCACCTTTTAGGCCTTCTTTTGCTAGACCATGATTGTTTCTCTATCCCATACATCTCTTTTTTAGAAAAGAAATCATGGCCCTCTCTTCTCAAGCCACCTAGCTATGATGAGATTGCTACAACTCTCCCTCTCTCTTCTCTCCCTCTCATTTCTCCCTTTCCCATTTTCTTTCTTTCCCTTGCAAGAGGATGGGACGTCCCCACCATTCCAGCCCCTTTCTCCTCCTTTTTTCTCTCAATCCCTCCATTGAAAACTCATCTCATCCATCAATCTTGATTCCTTGGAGCATTTGGAGTTTGTTGATCTAAGTTTTAGTGAAGATCTTTAGGTGGGTGCTCCTCTAAATGTACACATTCCTTTTCCATAGCTTAGATCTTCTCTTTTGTTCTTTTGAGAAGTGTAGGACCCACCAATCAATGGTGGAGATCCTACACAATCCCTTGGATATGGCCAAATGACCTATCTTATGCATGCATGGGGCTTTCCTCTATGGACCCCATCATGGTGGTTTTTTTTTTTAATTTCATAGCATGATGGGTCATCTAGACCCTTACATCATGGTTCGGACAATATTCCAACCACTCATCTTAAATATAGATCATGCATGATGAAGATCCATGATGCAATATGGATGTGAATGAAATGTGTGGGTGTGATTGTGTTGGGGAAGACTCAATAGTGGCGGAGCTTTCTCCCTATGGCTGGGATGTTCTTCCTCTTCTCTCTCCTTCTATTTTGCTGATGATGAGTGTGGCCCACTTGGTGGGCCTTGATTGTCCAGAAAGTTTAGCTAGGGTGGGACGCCCATACCTCCTTACACCATGGTTTTGGGTGTCCATTTGCTAACTTTTATTGATGCATGCAAGTGTGGTAACTTTGGGATTTGATTTGGACATTTGTGGGGCTCACTAGGGTGGGCCATAGCACCTAGTTTTTGGGGTAATTCTCTTTTTAATTAACTCATACATTTAATTTAATCCAAGTGTATGTTGTTGTCCAGAATTTTCTGAACAGTTTCTGGTTGTTTTTTAACCAAAATTTGGGACTGTTTGGGGGACTTTTATTACCCATCAAATATACTTTTCTGAAAATTGGGGATCCCATCTTGATGTCCCCCAAATTTCAGCCCTATCTGACCTTGATTGAGATCCCAAAGGTGTGACCCAAGTGAGGTGGATAGTCTGAATTTTTTGGACTATTCCAACAACATGTCAGTTTAAAAATCTTTGATTATAAAATAACTTTTGCATTGGTGGGCCACTTCTGTGGACCCCACCTTGTGGTATACATATGAGGGGATGTAAAAACTATTTTTTCCCAATTTTTGGAGGCCTTTAATCGACACCATTGGAAGCTCAGATCAGGGCCAGTCTAAATTCTGCTCTAACCAGATTTTTGTGCAGGCAGTTTTCTTTTAATTCAAATAAATACTTTCCTAATTCAATAAAATCTGAAATTTTTCCAGGGAGTGGCCTACCCATTATAGGACCTACCTACCAAATTTCGGGGCCATCGGACCCCTGAGTAGTCTTCGGCGAGGGCTGGACCCTACCAGGCTTGACACCCAAGGCTAGGACATCCAGCCATGGTCGGCCGTCCACCATGTTTTGGCCCACCTTGATGTGTTTTGTATCCACGTCGTCCCTCCATAGTGTGGTCCACATGGGACATGGCCCACCTCCCTGTGGGACGTCCACGCGTGGGGCCCACTTTGATGTGTTTTGGGGGCTGCCATCCAGGCCCCCTTGACCGTCCATTAAGGACGCCCAAGCCCATTGGGCTACTGCTGGACGTCCAATCCAGTAGCATGGCCCACTTGATGTATGTGTTTTAGGCACTCCATTCATCTGGTGGGGCCCACAGTGATGTGTGTGGGTCACCAGTAAATTATAATTTTATAAATTGATTTTTGGACTCTAGTAGGCTCAGAAAACAGGTGGGCTGGAATTCCAGCAATAGGCCCAAACTGACTGCCTTTAATGGCATGTTTTGGGGTAGCATGACCCACCAGATTTAAGGATGTTATATGTATATATCTTGCCATTTCCCTGATGTGCCTTTGGGCTTAATTAGTGCACTCTTGAGGCCCACCCCAGTTGGGTTTTTATTGGATCAATGTTCATAGCTATTTGTTAGATTTTCTAGGCCCATTTGTCCTGGAACTTTCTAGATAGGCTCATTAACCTTTGGGCATATATTTACTACTTATTGTGATGGGTTTGTGGGCCATAATATGCAAGTAGTTGGGCCCTTGGTTGCCCACCAAAATAACCATTATACTTGGGCCAAGTTGTGAGGCCCAACTCACTTAAAATAAGTATAAGGATTGCCCTTATGGTTGGATTACCAGGCTGCCCATTAGGCCCACCACGATATGTGGGTTTATGATCTTTATGGTTGGGCCCAAACCTTACTTGAGGGCCCACTATATCCTATGTGTGGGCTTGGTGTATAGCCCACTAGGCCGTGGATTGCTTAGGCCTTGGGCCTTGTTTCATATTCGAGTAGTGGCGGGCTACCTTTTGGGACCCAGTTGAAGTTGGATATCCTCCTTGGTGGCCCTAAGGTAAGCCCATGGGTTGTTATGGGTGGTTTAAGGCCCACCATAGGCCCTCGTTAGGACCGTTTATTCCTTTAGGCTTATATATTGCCCTCCTTAGCTTTGTGCGCTACCCCAAAGTATTGAGCCCCCCACTAGAGGATTGTTCTTTAGATTAATTGTCTAAGTACCTAGACTTGATTCCCTCATTGGGAAGGAGGAGTATGTTCTAGTCATCATCGCCGTATGGTGCACCCTCATGACCCACATGCATCATGGTGTGTTTGGATTTCATTTGTGCGTGGTCATTGGGTTGATATGATAGAGGGATAGAGTTCCCCTCTTGTGCATATTGAGTGCTTGGAGCTAGTGCATGATTGGTATGCGTGCTTCATGCATTTGACATCACATCTCATGGATATTATTGCCCTTGCTTCATCGGGCCTTGCCTCCACAGGGGTATTCGTGGATGGCCGTATGTGGACACCGAAAATATATCATTTGAGCATTTGGGGTGCATAGGATATCCCTGGGTGAAAGCTCCTAAACCTTCAAGGTACCTAAAAGACGCCTCAACGCCATGACCGAGTGAAAATTATGGGCGCCCGAGTGCCTTAAACCGTTAGGCCGCGTCTCCCACTGTCGTGTAGTCGGTTAAGATGGGATGTGGCCTTATTCGCCTGAGTGAGTGGGCATTACTAGGTTGAGTCTGACCAGCTCGTGAGTTGGTCCGCTACCGTCGAGCCTTGCTAGTGATTGGTTGTCCATAGGCAGGTAGTGTGGTCTCTTACGCTCGTTTGACTGTGCGGTCTTGAGAGCGACAGTCATCCTGTAGTGCATTAGACCCCGGTGATATTCCTTATGATGGAACTGTATTGGATATGTGGACTGGTTATGAGCATTGACATTACTTCGCATTGCATTGGTATCGGCTGTATAAGCCTTATTGCATTGCATAGCCTTGGTATAGCTTTCTGCATTCATGTCTTAACCTTGGTAAGGCTAGTGATATTGGCATTGATCATGTTTCCCTTCTGCATCCCCTATTATTCTTCTGCACACCATTGTCACACACTTTCACCACCCTCTAAGCTTTCTATATGCTTATGCACGATTGATGCGTGCAGGAGATCCTAGGTCAGTGTCGTCGCTGCAGAGCTTGGATAGGAGTTGAGCCGAGGACCCCAGTGTTACAGATCTTTCCTTCTTTCTTCTGTTAGCTTATGTATTTCCTTTCAACCTTGTACTTGAAAAGTTCAAATTCATAGTGGATTTTGCTGTGTGTTCCTTTGTTATTTCTGAGATTTACTTGCTATAATCTTGGGTATACTCGTATGGGAATGGATATAATGATCATGAAAATCCTCCTTGTAGGATCCCAGGATCGGAACCTACCTCAGGAGCCGAGAACGGGGTACTACAGAGGCTGTTGTGGCTAGAACCGGCTATCAGGTTCCTTGTGAGTCCAGTCACCAAGTCTGGGGCGTGACACCTTCTGATCTAAGTCATCCCAATCCTCCTTGTTCATTGACTTAGGATATCTCGCTTTGCCAATGAGTGCCTGTTGCAATCCTTGTTGAATCAAGAGGGCTTTAATCTTCAACCTCCATAATTCAAAGTTATTTTTCTCTCTAAACTTCTCCGTTTTGTACTTCACATTCGATCCCTTCGAACCATGTCTCATATTCAATCTAAAACCCCAATGTGAGACCTACGCTCTGATATCATTTGCTGTGAGCAATTGCCATTCGTTAGGCGGAAACAACCCTAGAGCGAATAAAAAACGTAAATAGAGAAACGAAAGACGAGCAATCACAAAGAATACACAACAATTTATATGAAAAAACCCTTGTGGGAAAAAAAAAACCATGGCACAATTGATAAAATAATCCATTATAATCAAAGAATTACAAGAGATGGATGACTTACAAATTTTGAAACCCTCGTCTTCTAAGACGAAATCTCCTTTTCAAAACCCTAGTTCTCTCTTTTGCCCTCACCCATGTTGGTGATTCACCCTAATTCCGCATTTAACAAGGTATTTATAAGCCCCATGCATAATTAGAAACAAAACTACGCACGTACACACAAGTTGCGCAAAACTTCAATTGAATCATCAATCGAATCGACAACAATCGAGGACCATCGATCGAATCAATGCCACTTTCAATCGAATCGAAAGTGTCCAAAAATGTCCAAGAGCAAAATCAAAATTTCAAAATTTCTTGATCAAATTGAAGCCAATTTCAATGGAATCGAAATTGTCAAAATCTATTCAGTGAGTAAACTGCAAAATGTGAAAATTTTCCAATCGAATCAACCATATTTTCCATTGAATCAGAACCCATGTTAATGCACAAGATTGAAGGCATCCAATCAACATTTTGGTCATGAATGCATAAGATAAACCCAATTAAAACTCAAGTGGCCCAACAAAAGGAAGCTCCAACTTCTCTTGAAACTGCTATGTTCACTTTTAGTCTAAGTATTGTATAATGATAATTTTTGTACGTTCTCTTCATCCTGGTGAGTGACACGTAATTAACAAGCTTGGTGAGAGATACACCATTAGGGCTAGCCTCACACATAAGCCTACAGGGTTTTTTTTTTTTTTTTTTTTGTTAGCTTGTTAGTGCACCCACTGCCAGTTCACGCTTCACTGTTAGCCACGCCCACTTGGGAATCCATACCAAGACCTCAGTGTTGAAACGAGGTATCTTTCACTCAGTCTACCACCTGAGCTATAAAGATTTGGGTGTACATAAACCTACAGGTTGGCATCACATCCCCATTGTTCCACGTAGAGTGGCACATCTGACGGATGGGACTAACTGATGTTTGGCGATACTACCCAACATCAAGGTATAACTTGATAGACGGAGTGGATATTACATATACAACATGGTGGGCCCCACAGAATTGGTTCCTTGCCGCACCGGAAACAGTCGTACGTAGAGGATTCCTATCCATAGGTGTTGTTGGCACGAGGGAATCTGTGGGTAGGGAAGGATCACTGGGCATCATCCATAGGTGTTGTTGTTCCCGTTCCAACCATTTTTCCATCTCATTTTAGGGTATCGGCCCAAATATGAGCAGATCCAAATCAAAGATGGATCACACAAAAGGAAAGTGTGACCATTAAAAACTTCCTAAGGCTCAACGTAATGTTTATCTGCCATCCAACATTTGATTAGGTCACACAATCCAGGATGAAGGGAAGAAACAAATATCAGCTTGATTCAAAACTTATATGGGCCTTGAGAAGTTTTAAATGGCGGACATTCAATCACTACTGTTTCTTCTGGTGTGGTACGCATGAGATTTTTATCGGCCTATTTTTTTTGGTCCAATGCCGGAAAAATGAATGGACGGCATGGATAAAAGAACCGACCAGTACCGACCTCTGTACTGGAGGGGTCACTACCAAATCCGAGCCCCTCTACCGCGGAAACGGATTGGCTGCTCCCCCTGCCACCAGCCAATGGCTGATGGTCGGTGATCTGTGGGCCCCACCATGATGTATGTGTTTCATCCATACCGTATATCTATTTTTCCAGATCATTTTATGATGTAATGTCAAAAATGAGGTATATCCCAATCTAAATTGGACCACATTACTGGAAAAAGTGTTGAATGAGTGTCGACCGTTAAAAACCTTTTGGGGGCCATAAAAGTTTTGAATCAAGCTGATTTTTGTTTTTTTCCCATCATCTAGGCCTGTATAACCTAATCAACGGATTAGATGTCAAATAAACAGTACAGTGGGCCTTAGGAGGATTTTAATGGTGGATATCCAATCAATATTGTTTTCCTGTGGTGTGGTCAACCTGAGATTTATATCCCTCTCATTTTTAGGATCAATCCCTAAAATGATCTGTAAAAATGGATGAACGGAATGATGAAACACATGCATCATGGTGGAGCCCACAGAGCACCGACCATCAGCCAAGGGGCTGGTGGCAGGGGGAGTAGCCAATCCGTTTCCACCTACCGCAGGTCCGTATCGGCCCCCTTCCGGAACTTTGCTAACCGCACGCGTTTGTAATAAAGATTATGAGCGCCACACATGTGCCGGTATGGGACATAGGTGCGAGATCTAATTGGTCCATCAGGTCGGTCCTATCTTCTGCATGTTTTTCGAAAATAAATCTGGTCTATTCAGATGTGGGCCCCAACTGAAAAAAGGTGGATGGTTAGAAAACTTCATTCAAGTTTTGAGAGCCGTACGTTCGTTTTTTACAAACTGTGGCCCACCTGGAAGTATAACAACCTGATGCTTGGGATTGTGTATCAATACAGTGGTGCCTTTCTGATGGATGGATTGTATTTTAGATATATACTATCATGGTGACACATGTGTGGTAAGTAAATGAACTTCATTGCACATGCGTGTGGCTTTAGCAAACCTGGCTGAGCAAATTCCATTTCTCCCGGATATTCGAGTCCTGGGATTCTCTCTCGCTGCTTCGGTTGCATCGACCACAGAATTATAATAATTATAAGTAAATTTTACAAAATAGTACCTCATTAATATTTTATTTACATTTGCTAAGCTATCTCATTAATTTAGATAATTGTCAAAGGATACCTTTCACCTGTCATCATCTTCTCTCAATTCTCCCGTGTTCTCTCATTTTCCACGTGGTTCTTCACCTAAAGAACAAAGATACCAATCATTAATGATCTAGCTAAATTACTTGAATGTAAATATTATATATAAGGTGTGGTAGGTGCTTTGTGGGCTCTAATATAATATCTGTTTTACCATGCTGTCTATCCATGTTGTCAAATTATTTTATGGTACGTGCCTAAAACTTGACTCAGATCCAAATCTCAGAGGAACTACACTACGGGAAAGGGTGGGCCACCATTAAAAAAATTATTAGGGGCCCCAAAAGTTTTTGATCAAGTTGACATTTGTGTTTTCCCCTCATCCAAGTTGGACGACAAATAAACATTACATTGCGGCCTTACGTAGCACCTAACAGTGGGCATTCAATCACCATTGTTTTCTTGTGATGTGGCTCCATTGAAATTTGAATTTATCTTATTTATGGACTCATGACATAAAATGATTTGAAAAAAAGGCGGAAAGCATGGATAAAATACATAAACATCAAGGTGGGGCTCACATCTGGTTACTAGTAGCATTGGTGGGCAATCGGCGTCCGTGGATCTCGGGTGCGGTTTGGGTGGATCCCTAGATATATGGTCCACTTTGATATGTGCCTTATATCCACACACATCCATCAATTTTGACAGCTTATTTTCAGACATGATCTCAAAAATAAAGCAGATCCAAATCTTAGGTGGACCATACCACAAGAAACAATTGTGATTGAATCCCCACCATTAAAAACTTCGTAGGGCCACCAAAATGTTTACTTGACGTCCAATCGGTTGATAAGGTCACAAAGACCTAGATGAAGAGACTACACAAATATAAACTTCATCTTAAACTTTTGTAGCTCATAATAAGTTTTTAATGGTCAATTATTATTATTTGGTCCACTTGAGATTTGGATCTACTTCATTTTTTATATCATTTTCTAAAATAAGTTTTCAAAATGAATGGACTGTGTCAATATTGTTCATCCCCATTATCGTCATTCCTCATGAGAACCAATCAGGGAGATTTACGTGTGATTTGTACAAATCCACACGGTGTATTCGAATATCTGCAGATTTGTACGAAGAATATTTCTTGATAATAATAGCTGCAACATATTAAACGATGGCGTGTCATTATTTAAGCGAACGATGAAGAAGCAATCGAGTGAAAGCAGTTACAGGACAGTTGGTAAAAGGAGAAACAGATGAAGTCAAGTAGTCTTGAACGGTTATGGTAACTAGCGGAACGTGTGAAGGATCTAGATGGTTGGACCACAACTATAAATAGAAGAGGAATGCTAGAAGGAAAATCGTCTCATACCAACCTAAACAAACCAAATCTATCTTTTAGTTATCTTTCAATTACCAATCAATTTATATTCCAGAATGTAATCGTTTACCTTTCCTGTCAAGCAAATTACATTTCCTAGTGTAATTTTTTACTTTCAGCCTGCTATTTACATTCTATAGTGTAATCTGTAGCGTTAACCAAGTAGCTGGTAAATTTAGCTATAATTTGATTCTACGCTCGTACACTGGATTCAAATTTTCACTCGAAAATGTGTTTTACGACGGTTCTTTGTGACCAACTGTAAGAATCCCTTCCTCATCTCATTTTATCTATAACGAAAAGTTCTTTCGTACGGAAGACAATGGTGCAACCCATCATAAGAGGATTAACCCCACCCTCTGAATATCGCTTGATCCTATTTATACATTGAGCGAGTGGTTGAATAGGCGACTGATCTTACCAAGTAGCTGGTAAATTTAGCTGTAATTTGAGTCTATGCTCACATGCTGGATTTAGTTCTTCAATAAGAAATGTGTTCTACAACTGTTCTTCGTGATCGATTGTAAGAATCCCTTCCTCATCTCATTTTACATTTAATGAAAAGTCATTTTGTATGAAAGGCAAAGATGCAACCCATCGTCAGAGGATGAACCCACCATCTGAATATCGCTTAATCCTGTTTACACATTGAGTGAGTGGCTGAATAGGTGATCGATCTCACTAGATCTCGGTCATACACTACATGATTGACTATCTTAGCGCTTGGGGTTATAGTTGTTCATTTTGAATTAAAGCCGCAATATCAATTCTTACACACCCGCACATGTACGACTAAAAACTGTAGCAAATAGATATAAGTCACATATATGATGGTGGGGCTACGGTCTGGATCCATCGAAGCGGCGCTGGTGGATCTCATACATATGTGGCACATGAAAACACACAAGGCATGAAATTCACCTAGCGGCGTCTCAAAGATGAGGCCAGTGCTTCTTCGAATCCGGATCCACCAAGGTGAGTGGGACCCTGATTGTTGCGCTCACTGTGATGTATGCCACTACATCCATGCCTTCTATTAGTATTGAAAGCTCATTTAGGGCATGATTTTAAAAAAAATAAAAAATGAAGCAGTTCCAAATCCTAAATGGACCATAGTAGAGGAAACAATGGTGATTGACTGTTAAAAACTTCTCATGAGCCACAAAAGCTTTGGATCAGGTTGATATTTGTGTCTTTTCGTTCAATTGTTTGTGACCTTATCAATAGGTTAGATGGCAAATAAACATTCTAGTGTAATTTATGAAGTTTTTAATGGTGGGATTCAATCACAACTGTTTCTTGTGGTGTGGTCCACCTAAGATTTGAGTTAGTTTTCATTTTTGGGATCATGCCCTAAAATGAGCTTCAAAATGGTTGGACGGTGTGGATTTAAGGCACATACATCACTGTGAGCCCCATCGTAAGGGGGTCCCACTCACCTCGGCGGATCCGGGGTCTCACCTAATCCGCTCTATGCTCTCCCTTTGCAAACCTTTAACTAAAATAAAATAAAACTAATAGAAAGATAAAACAAGGAGAAATTTCCAACTGTAAGACCAATTTATGGCCCACCAACCATTTTAAGCCCACTTATTTTTAGATGCCAAGAGTACTCCCCAGCCGTATGGACAGCTTTTCACATGACGAAAATGCCCCTGCTTTTCAGAAAAGTGATTTCTGAAAGCTGGGTGTACCTATGGCTACGGATTATAACCGTAGCCATTGAAAAGTGCAGTCCGTGCACCTTTATTTTATTTTATTTTATTTTATAAATTTACATGGAGAACTTTATTCTACCTACATTTTTCTCTAATACATATTTATATAAATATGTATATATAAGCATATAAAGTTTTTTCTCTCTCTATTTTTTTTTCATTTCTTTCTATATTCATTTAACAAAAATATCTTCTAAACCAAAATTAGTTACTTGACGTACCATATTTGATTTTGGGGCAGGAGAAGCTACTTTAGCCAACCAACTTGGTTATTTTTCAAGATTCATCAGGTCGATGGTCAAAAATCCATTTCATTCACTTCGCGGTCAATTTCAATCAGTTCGTGGTTAATTTCATTCACTTCGTGGTCAATTTCAATTAGTTCATGGTGAATTTTATTAACTTCGCGGTTAGTTTCATTAACTTCAAGATCAATTTCAATCACTTCATGGTCAATTCCCTTCATTTCATGGTCAATTCCGACGATTCCCCTTCACTTCACGGTTAATTCAATTCATTTCACGGTCAATTCCCTTCACTTCACGGTCAATTCAATTCATTTCACAATTAATTCCCTTCATTTCACGGTCAATTCCATGCATTTCATGGTCAATTCTGGCGATTCCCCTTCACTTCACGGTTAATTCAATTCATTTCACTATCAATTCCCTTCATTTCACAGTCAATTCTATGCATTTTGCGGTCAATTCCGGCGATTCACCTTCACTTCACGGTCAATTCAATTCATTTCACTATTAATTCCCTCCACTTCACGGTCAATTCAATTCATTTCACTGTCAATTTCATGCATTTCACGGTCAATTCCGGTGATTTCCCTTCACTTCACGGTCAATTCAATTCATTTCACGGTTAATTCCCTTCATTTCACAGTCAATACCATGCATTTCACGGTCAATTCCGGCGATTCCCCTTCACTTCACGGTTAGTTCAATTCACTTCACGGTCAATTCCCTTCACTTCACGGTCAATTCTGTGCATTTCACGGTCATTTTCCTTCACTTCACGGTCAATTCCCTTCACTTCACGGTCAATTCCGTGCATTTCACGGTCATTTTCCTTCACTTCACGGTCAATTTCATGCATTTCACGGTCAATTCCGGCAATTCCCCTTCACTTCACGGTCAACTCAATTCATTTCACAGTCAATTACCTTCACTTAACAGTGAATTCCATGCATTTCGCGGTCAATTCCCTTCACTTCACGATCAATTCCATGCATTTCACGGTCATTTCCCTTCACTTCACGGTCAATTCCGTGCATTTCACGGTCAATTCCCTAGGTGGGCCTGCAAACACACATTTAAATGTCGACCTCTTTAATCAATTAAGACAAACAGTAGAGATCTCATATCAGGTGGGGTGTGTGAGTTTAATCATGCAACCCTTCATTCCACCTAATTTTTTGCATTAAAAACTCCCAAACATTGACGAGCCTAGGATCTCATCTAAGACTATTTAAGGAATTTTGACGCAACATTGACTATGGGTCATATGATTTGGAAAGTACAAATGGCCCAAGGTTGAAAATTACATCACTTGGGAATATGCTTAAGGCCCCGTTTGTTAAATCTGAAGTCTTAATAGAAATCTAAAATATCATTATTCGGACCTCAATTCCTCTAAGTGGGAAGATTGTCACTGTGGGTCTTGTAGGTTGAGTACCATTAGCAACAGAACCTTCAAATAAGGCTCACATATTTATAAGGTCATTCCCAATTGAATGAAGTGAAAACACTTAAAATATAACTTGATACAAAACTTTTATGGCTATAAAAATGCTTCAACGGTGCTCTCTTTACATAATGATGAGTTAATGAATCTTATGGTGGTTCAGGTTGAGCTAGCAGTGTCCGACTTTTCAGGAAATGGTGTTGGATTATTGTCAGCTGCTAATACTGTGATTAGTACTTTTGCACTGGTTTTCATTGTTGAATGGGGTGATAAATCTTTTTTTCTCAGGAAGTGATTTATTTCTTTAGATTAGCCATTCACAATAGTGAAACAAATGACTACTTAAATATTCTTTGTAGAATATGCTGTAATTAACTGCTATCCCGGAGGTATTGTTCTTCCTTGTAGCTCCTACTTTTTCTACTACAAATGCATGGAATTGACCGTGAAATGCATGGAAATGACCGTGAAGTGAAGCGAATTGACTGTGAAATGCATGGAAATGATCGTGAAGTGAGAGAATTAGCCATGAAATGCATGGAAATGACCGTGAAGTGAAGTGAATTGACCGTGAAATGCATGGAAATGACCGTGAAGTGAAGCGGAATCGCCAGAATTGACCATGAAATGCATGGAAATGACCGTGAAGTGCAGGGAATTCACCGTGAAATGCAGGAAATTGACCGTGAAGTGAAGTAGAATCGCCGGAATTGACTGTGAAATGCATGGAAATGACCGTGAAGTGAGGGAATTGACTGTGAAATGCATGGAAATGACCGTGAAGTGAAGCGAATTGACCGTGAAGTGAAGCGAATTGACCGTGAAATGAAGCGAAATCGTCGGAATTGACCATGAAATGCATGGAAATGACCGTGAAGTGAAGGGAATTGACCGTGAAATGCAATTGGTATAAGGCTTAGATGATGATGATGATGATGATGATTCAACAAGGCCTAGTGGAAGAAATTAGTGCCCTCAAGATAATTTATTTCTAGCCAAAGGTCACTGATAGTCAAAGAAGATCTAATTTGGAACTATTTGCGGATTACTTATTTGAATTTCATCAGGAATAGATGATACAATGCCTGATTCACCCTTAGTCAGGAAAAGAAAAGAAAAGTGCCTTCTCTAATTGTAATGTTTCGGAAAAATCCGTACAAAGACCCGAGTACCACCTCAGGCAGAAATCACTCAGAACCAAATCCTTTAGAAATTAAGCGAAATTAACTAAGTGCTAAACTAGATTAGCTGTGAAATTCGCTTGAACCACTTCAAATACGAACTACAAGACCCAAAAGCTGTAGAATCATTAACGCTACATTACCCTATAATCTAGAATCAATCTCAAAACCCAGTTGCTCTCGGGAGCATCTTGAAACTCTGTATCGGACCTGGACCATACGTCGAAAGTCCGATGACCACGAAACTAAATCGTTATTACCGTTTTACTTGGCTTGATGACTATCTCGGAAATCAAGTCCTGATGATATCCAGAAGCGCACAACTTGAGCCCGGAGCGAAGTGTGTGAGAAACGCGAATATTTTTAAAAATTGAAGTTAGATTTAAGTGATTTGGGCCGTTCGGTTGTGGGCCAAATCTAAGGTTTCAGACCGTCAGAATCTGACCCAATTACACCCTCGGATCAGGAAAAATTTCATACACATGTCAGTGTACTTGTGGCCTTGATCAAGTATCGGTGACCGTTGAACTGAAACTGGTCCGCCACGGTCGATCTGTAAATTCGATCGGACTGAAAACTTAACTCAACCCAGATCCAATGCCAGGGAGCTTAAGTCTGACCGCACGCAGAAAAGGGGCCACCAGAAGTGCTCCGTTGGACTGAAACAACCATTATTTGGCTATAACCTAAGTATACCATGGCCCTGGGGCCATTCCCATCAATTCTGGGCCTATAAAAGGGCCTTAAACCCTCTCACTCCCTTCACATACGAATTTGCAAACCCTAGAGAGAGAAGAGAGAAGAAAGAGAAGGAAAGAGAGAGAAAGTGAGAGAGAGAGAGAGTTGGCGTTTGCTTTTGGGATTCTTCCCTGATGCTCCACGTGCTTAACCACCACATCCGACTCGGCACTTGGGTAAGAAAACCTAACCCTAATCTGTTTTAGGGTTTCCAATAGTGTAAGTGATGAAATAGCTAACCTATTTCATGCTATAGGTGGCCGTCATGCCGTAGACAAAGACTTGGTGTTTAAATTGAGTTCGTTACGCGTCTACCAGCGAAAGGTGTGGACTGTAAACGTTTAGATTATGGTTTTCAAGGTTTTCAATGTCAGTTAATGATTTATGACTGACTTAATTGTTATTACATGTGTTTAGATATGATGTCTTCCGTATATTACATATATATGTAGATTATGTTTTTTTTAATGCATTCTAAGTGTTTATTGAAATGTTTGAATGAACGTGGAATTATGATTTGCGCATGTCATGACTATTGATTGCAAATATATGATTGTTGTATGCATGACATTTCCTATGTGGAAGGATTTGCTACGATATGTGTTTTAACAAATTTATTACATGTATGTAATATGTGTAGTCTAAGTGTTTGGTAAATTGCCTGAATGAGAAAATGTTTGATGCGATGTACCTAACGAGGGTGTTGAGATAGGATTCTCAATCCCCTTATCTATGGTTACAGTTTCTGTATGTAGCCTGACTTACTATTATGTGATTAATGGATGAACTGCCTATGTATTGTAAGATGTGTAGTATGTACTATGTTGAAATGCTCAGATAATAGTTGTATTTCAGATTTGGTTGTCGCATGCTGTCTTTGGCTATTACGTGCATATACAACTGCTTGAAGTGTGTTTGGGACTATAGTATAGTCCAGGCAATCGGTAATGGCTTATGATTGGTGGTCGAATTGATTTAGTCGCGACGGATACGTTCGACGAATTTGAGTCGTACATCGTTTGACGACAGTGGTTAGGCCACACGGAGTGCTTATGCGCTCCATGTCGATCGATTCGACGTGCGCTCGTATTAGTCGAGCTTTTCAAACCCGATTGACCCTATGTATGTTCACTATGTACAGACGTTACTGCTTGAATCTAAGGTACCAAACTCACCAGTGGAAAGCCCGTTTAACCTTGGTACCTCGATCCGCTAAGACTCATGAGCCGGACATGGTGGTATGGGACACCGTGGTCGAGCTGTCGGCTTACGCTGGGGCGACGAGCCTCTCCGTAGTGACCAGTGAGCAACACCGCCTCATGAGCCGCATACAGTGGTATGGGACACTGTATTCGAGTTATCGGCCTACACTGATCAGGTGACGAGCCCTTTGTAGTGACCTCGAGCATACTCTGAGGCTGCGTTGAGGCGACGAGCCTTTCCTTAGCAACTAAAGTATAAACTAGGCCTACACTGATCAGATGATGAGCCCTTTGTAGTGACCTAGAACCACAATATCGTATGATATTTGCTAGGACTGACGACCCTAGAATGGATCATTGTTTAGGAAATGATATAAGGGAGGTACCTTAGCTTCTCAATCCTATTGTATGAAAATGTCTAATAAGAACTCGGTATCACGTTCATGCACCGCATTGCATGTGCCTTTGGCGTTAGAGTTGAGCACTATGGAAGGGGTGCATGCCGCGACCGTGATATGAAGTTCGCAGAGGGAGTGCAGGCGAGGGCATACATCATTAATACATATCATCCTTGCGTTAATAAGAGTACTTAGGAATGCTGATTGTATTAGCTTATCATTACTGCGTGACTGAATTAATAACATGTTAACCTTTACTTTATAGCTCCACTGAGTTGATCACTCACTCCCACGTTCTGGGACAATGTTTTAAACACCAACCAGACTCTGTCTTAGCTGCAGGTGATGACGATGCCTATGAGACGGAGCCAGATTTCGAGGATGATGAGGAGGCGTTCTCCTATATGCAGTCATCGGACGGGTTCATGTGAGTCGTGCCCTGATCGTCGAGGCTACAGGGACACTGACTAGACGTAATTGCACCGTTATTCTGTATTTTGGGAACACACGTGTATATTCATTTTATTCATTTTGGGAGTATACATGTATATATTTAACCTGGTAAAATGTTCACACTCTGGAGACTTACGACAGTTTATATATATTATACATCTTCCGCTTACGTAATTTATCTGTCTCTGGAGTATGATATGCTGTTTTGGTATAATCTCATTCATGTTTAAGGCACTAATACGGACAACATTTAATCATCATTATCTATGTTGCATAAGTGATGCATTGGAACTCGGGAGTTGAGTTTATCCTCGACCTCCGATTTTCAGGGCGTTACACTAATAGTAAAAAAAACTCATGGGGAAATGACCGTGAAGTGAAGCGAATTGACCGTGAAATGAATGGAATTGACTGCGAAATGAAGGGGAATCACCAGAATTACTGTGAAATGAATGGAAATGACCGTAAAGTGAAGGAAATTAATCGTGAAATGCATGGAATTGATCGTGAAGTGAAGGGGAATTGCCGGAATTGACCGTAAAGTGAAGCGAATTGACCGTGAAATGCATGAAATTCACCGTGAAGTGAAGGTAATTGACCGTGAAATGAATTGAGTTGACCGTGAAGTGAAGGGTAATTGTCGGAATTGACCGTGAAATGCATTAAATTGACCGTGAAGTAAAGGGAATTGACCGTGAAATGCAATGAAATGACCGTGAAGTGAAGCGAATTGACCGTGTAATGCATGGAAATGACCGTGAAGTGAAGCGGAATCGCCGGAATTGACCGTGAAATGCATGAAAATGACCATGAAGTAAAGGGAATTGACTGTGAAATGCATGGAAATGACATTGAAGTGAAGCGAATTGACCGTGAAATGCATTGAATTGACCGTGAAATAAATGGAATTGACTGTGAAATGAATGGAATTGACCGTGAAGTGAAGGGGAATCACCGGAATTAACCGTGAAATGAATGGAAATGACCCTGAAGTGAAGGGAATTGACCGTGAAATGCATGGAATTTCTACTCTTAATCAAATTCAAAAGTCTGTACTGAAATAGGCTTACCTTGAGGTATAGTTTGTAAATTAGTTCATCGTAGTATTTGTCATCATTTTCATGGCCAGCTTCATATGAAATGTAGGAGACTTGATAAGGCAAGGATTTCATCACCTCCTTGAACACATCTATGGAGAAACACATCACGATGGGTGGATTGCATTTCTGATTGACAAACTCACAAAACCCGCTTTTAGCTGGCACAGCAATCCTCAAGGTCTTATTGATCATTCCACATTCAATAACAGCCCTCATCCAGCGGCTACTTTTGTATTCATTTTGAAATTGAAAAGACCCATGGGATACATTGTAAGGCAACATCTCTATCACTTCCATTAAAGCATTTACATTGATATCGGCTGTTGTTGGTATTTCAGTGCCCACCAACAACAACTCATGGAACCCATTTTTGTCCGAGACTGCTATAGTCAGTGTGTTGTTGTTCTTGCCTGCTCTTGTAGCAGCTGGTACTTCTGTCAAGAAGACAGTAACAAGATCTTCCATAATCCCCGAGTGGTTCTTCAGTATAGCACTGGAAATTAAATGTCGAGAAGAATCATTCCTTGATGGTCTGATGTATGATGGCTCAACTACACTTGATTTGAGGCTTGATTCCTTCCAATCGTCTTTTACTGTTGATCTCAGCTTCTCAACCATGAACATGGATGTCTGGCTTGCA
The DNA here is from genome assembly GCA_021015155.1 of Magnolia officinalis. Taxonomy (NCBI): domain Eukaryota; kingdom Viridiplantae; phylum Streptophyta; class Magnoliopsida; order Magnoliales; family Magnoliaceae; genus Magnolia; species Magnolia officinalis. The sequence goes on along the minus strand of JAJHSJ010000013.1, from coordinate 49,373,814 downwards.
GCATACCCCATGACCAATATCAGCACCACAAACTTCACCAGGTATTTGATTAATCTAGAGTAGGTACTTTCCAGCTTCTCTTCTGTGATGACAAGGTGAATGTTGTTAACATAGGAAGGCTTGGAAAGCAACTGAGATTCCTTGGAATTTTAAGCTTTCATTGTTTTGATGTACTACTTCCCGTACGCGGAATTGATCTTCTAACAGAAGTGCAATTCCACAAAATCTGTCGCTCTATCTATTGATTTTAAGATTAAAAAAAAAAATGGTGGGATGTAAAATTCCATGGAATCGACCTTCTTTGTAAACAGTTCTTTCAATCCCAGGAAGGAGTCATCCAGACACTATAACTACAATTCCATGAAAGCAGAGAGCTCCATCCACTCATCAAGTGGGCCATATATATGCATTTGAGAGTTGTATGCCATCCCATCGGAACAGAGATGGGAGAATGTTGCGAGATGTCTTAAATCTGAGTCCTTTCGCAACTGGGATGCGGAAAGGAGTTTCGCGGATTTCGTGTCGCAAGTCCTTTCACAACTGGGATGTGAAATGAGTTACGCGGATTTTGTGACGCAAGTCCTTTCGCAACTGGGATACGAAAGTGAAGTTGCCAAAACTATAAAATGGGGTCCCTAGGGCTATTATAATATGATTCCAAGACTTCTTAAAGGTATTCTAAAGGGTTCTAGGGTTATCAAAGAGTGTAGCAAGGGTGAGATTCGAGGTTGTTCGAATCGGGTAAGTCCTTTCTCTTTGTAATTGATGCTTTCAAAGTGGTGATCTATCGTTTTGTGCCGTGGTTTTTTCCCGCAAGGGTTTTCCACGTTAAATCTGTGTGTTCTCTTTTTTTTTGTGCGTGTGCTTGGTGCCATTGGAATGCTATCCTAGATCTAGATCTGTGTGATTCCGCAGGCCAAAAATCCCAACAGAGAAGACAATAGGGTGGGACAGCCAGTCGGGGTCGACTGGGTTTGGACCCGGTCGACCGGGTCAGTGGGAAAGCGAGTCGAGTCCACCGGGTCAGGCTCTTTTCGTTTTCCCTGTTGTATTCCCACGCTTTTTGTGGGTCCCATTATGATGTATGTGTTATATCCAAACCGTCCATCCATTTGTCGAACTCGTATTAAGGCTTGAGACGAAAAATAAGACAGATCTAACTATCAAGTGGACCATACTGTAAAAGGTAGTGGAGGATTGAACATCTACCATTGAAACCCTTTAAGGGGTCACAGAAGTTTTAGATCAATATGAAATTTGTTTTTCCTCTTCATCCAGGTCTTTGTGACCTTATGAATAGATTGGATGGAAAATAAATGTTACGGTGGGCCCTACGAATGTTTTAACAGTGAAAATCTAAGTTTTCCGTTGCTATTTGTGGTGTGGTCCACTTGATCTTTGGATATGATTTGTTTTTTTTTTTTTTTTTTTTCCGATAATGCTCTGAAATGATCTCGAAATATGAATGAACTGTGTGGATATAATAAATACATCATTGTGGGCATTGTAAAAGGCAGTGGAGGAGCGTCAGCGTCGTCTTCGCACACCAGCCAATCGGCTTCCCGAATGAATGACGAGGTATTTTGGTCCCGTGAAAAGTCGCCCGTACAAGGGAGTATTCTTGGAAGCTAAAAAGGAGTGGGCTTAAAATGGCTGGTGGGATATAGATGGGTCGTACAGTAGGAAATTTCTCTAAATCAAGAGACGCGGTTCTCCTGCGAGAGCCTTTCGCAGGAAGTTCCTGCACTGGGAAGGCAGGTGGGGCCTACTGTGATGTTTGTGAGAAATCCTCTCCGTCCATCTGTTTTGTGAGTTCAATTTAGGACATGAGGCTAAAAATGAACAGTATTCAATGCTCAAGTGGGCCAGAAATGTGATAATTGAACATCCACAGTTGAAATATTCATCGGGCTACAGAAGTTTTGAATCATACAAATTCTTTTGTTTTTAGTTCATCCCAATGATGTTATTAACGGTATGGATGGCATGTAAACATCAGAACCCAGGGAGATTTCAACGGTAGGAATTTCCCCAACTACCTTTTCCTTTTCCTTTAGTACGGCACACTTGAGTCTTGGATCCTGTTGGCTTTTCGTTTAGTATCCTAAAATTAGCTCACAAAACGGATGGACGGAGTGGATTCCTGAAGAACATCACGGTGGCCCACCTAAGTTTCTAGCGCAGGAACTTCCTGCGAAAGGCTTTGGCAGGAAATCCGCGTCCTAAAACAAGAGACGCCGACTGCCTGCATGGCATCCATGTGCCCTATTACCACCCGTTAATAGATTGGCTTAACGTTCACAGTCGGCGTCACGGGGTGAATGGATAAATCTCATACATCGTAACGTATACGACTCTCCATTTTGATATGTTTTGGTGTGATCGCGTCAGCACTTCTAGAAAATCTAATAAAGGTATGCCAACCGGGATCGGATTAGGTGCGCCCTGGCCTCACCCAAGACGGTGCGACCCTTAATGTATGTATTCTCTATCATGCTGTCCATCTGATTTGACATGATTAGCTAAAAAATGAAAAAGACTGAAATCTCCAGTATGAGACAAAAAAGGAAAAAGATTAAAATCTCAGGCATACTCTACCTTAAGAAAGAGGGGTGATTGACCATTAAAATTTTGTATTAATTATATATATATAGAGAGGAATGCTCACGTCTACACCCTCTTACGTGAGCACCCATGTGCACCTTTCATTGTATCTTGAAGACAATTTGCAGATTTCCTTCGTTTGCACTTGCTGGAAATCCAGAAAAAGGGCAGCAAATCTGTCTTGAGAAATTGACTATTCAAGTCGAGCCTTGAACTCGAAAGATCTGTTCGTTTCATTATCGTTTTCTTCAATCCTCCGTTGCGTACAAAGAAACTCTTAGTTTTCTAACATTCAAGACAGATATTAACTCTTTTCACAATAGAGGCAATTCATTCCATTCAAGTTATGAACCAAGACTTTGTACGACTGGATCGTTTCGAAGGTCAATTCTTCTCAAGATGGCAGCAGAAGATGCTTTTCTTTTTTACAACTCTGAAGTTATTTTACATTTTAGATGATGATCTGCCTTCTCTGACCGAGCCAACTGACGATGACTCAGAACAAGTGAAGGCAGAACGGAAGAAAAGGAAGGAGGACGATTTTCTATGCAAAGGTCATATCTTAAACGCCCTCTCTAATTTCATCTATAACTCATATCGTAAAATATCCTCTGCTAAAGATTTGTGGACAAAATTAGATCAAAAATATAAAACTGAAGAGATTAGTACTCAGAAATTTCTGATCGACAATTATGTCCACTTCAAGTTTAAAAATGATCAGCCAATTCTCTCCCAAGTAATCGAACTACAGAACTTGGTTGATGAATTGAAGATTGGTGGGATAGATCTTCCTGAAGAATTCCTGGTCGGTGTAGTAATTGCAAAATTACCCTAATCATGGTTTGATTATAAAAAGAAACTGAAACATGATGAAAGGAAGTACACTCTTGAAGGGCTTCAACGACATCTTCGTATAGAAGAAGAGTCCAGAAACCGAGACAAGAAAGAAAGTGCTTCGGAAAATCATTCCAAAGCAAATATTGTAGAAGATGACAAGCCAAAATCTCAAAACTCTAAATCTATTCCCCCAAAGAAAGATACAGAGTTTAAGAAAAAGGGAAAGAACAAGGGCAAGTGTCATTTCTGCAATAAACCTGGACACTACATAAAGGAATGTCGACACAGGAAGAAACAACTAAAAGCTCAGGCTAACATGGCAGAAGACCAACTTGTAGCAATGGTTACTGAAGCTAATACAGTAATATCCGACGGTGGATGGTGGCTAGATACTGGTGCAACCATTCATATATCGAAGGACCGAAACATCTTCAAGACCTATGAAGGTATAACAACTGGACAAGAAGTGAAGATGGGTAATAACGTTCGTGCGACCATTGTTGGAAAAGGAACAGTAGAGCTACAGTTTACATCAGGCAAAAGACTGACACTAACAAATGTATTGCATGTACCTGACATGTCTAAAAATCTAGTGTCAGGTGATCTTCTCAATAAGAGAGGATTCAAAATAGTGATTGAGTCTGATAAGTTGGTTATCACCAAGAATGGTATGTTTGTAGGCAAATGATATTCAAGTAATGGTATGATTAAACTGAATATTAATAATAATAATGATGTTTCTGTTTATATAGTAGATTCTGTATCTCTATGGCATGCTAGACTAGGTCATGTTAATTATCATTCAATGAAAAGAATGATGATCCTAGGCCTTATACCAAATCATGAAATTCAACAAGAAGGGAAATGTGATGTGTGTGCCCATTCTAAAATAACTAGAAAACCATTTGAGACTGGCACGAGAAAATCACAACCTTTGGAACTAATTCATTCTGATATTTGTGATTTAAATAATACCTTAACTCGTGGAGGAAAAATGTATTTTATCACATTTATCGATGACTTCACTAGATTTTCCTATATATACTTGATAAAATCTAAAGATGAAGCCTTTGAAAAGTTTAAGCTTTATAAGGCCGAAGTGGAAAATCAGTTAAATGTAAGGATTAAAGCCCTCAGAAGTGATAGAGGGGGTGAGTACTCTTCTAATGAATTCAACGACTTCTGTGAATCAAATGGTATAATCCATGAATTTACGGTACCTTACACACCTCAGCAAAATGGCCTAGCGGAACGCAAAAATAGGACATTAGTTGAGATGATCAACTGTATGATATTAAATTCTGGATTACCACTAAATTTGTGGGGGAAAGCATTGTTAACAGCAAACCGTATTCTAAATGCTATCCTACACAAAAAATTGGATATCTCCCCATATGAATTATGGAAAAAGAAGAAACCATATCTTCATTACTTCAAAGTGTGAGGAAGTATAGCAGAAGTCAGGATTATTGATTCTAAGAGATTAAAATTAGATCCTAGAGGAATCAGGTGTGCTTTTGTGGGTTATGGGATTCATAGTCCCGTATATAGATTCCTGGTTATAGAACAAACTTCTTTTGTTGAAAAAAACATGATTATAGAGTTTAGGGATGCTATATTTTTTGAAAATATAGTATACAAAGACTATATGAATAATCATACAAAAAGACAGGTTGATGAAAATATAATAGAACCAATGAACGAAGAGCATAATAACTTTCATGATAAATCTAAAAATCATCCAGAAGGAAATGAACTAAGGAGATCGAAAAGGGCAAGAAAAGAAACATCTTTTGGCCCAGATTTCTATATGTTCCTTATAGAAGGAGATAGAAATGAAATAAGAAAGGATATTACTCTACCGCTAAGTATTGAAAGTGATCCATCAACACTTAGTGAAGCTCTCTCATCTCCTGATGTACAGTTTTGGAGGGAAGCCATCAACGATGAAATGGATTCCATAGTCTCCAATAACACATGGTGTTTGGTCGATCTTCCACCAGGTTCAAAGCCTATAGGATGTAAGTTGATTTTTAAAAGAAAGTTCAATCCTGATGGAACCATAAATAAGTTTAAAGCTCGTTTGGTAGCCAAAGGATTTAGACAAAAGGAAGGTATCGATTTTTTCAATACATATGCTCCTGTTGCTCGAATATCTACCATTAGGACTTTAATTGCTCTTGCAGTAATTCACCACATAGTAATCCATCAAATGGATGTCAAAACGGCATTTTTAAATGGTGATCTAGATGAGGAAGTCTATATGGAACAACCTGAAGGGTTTGTTCAACCTGGACAAGAGAAGAAAGTGTGTAAACTGGTCAAATCTCTCTATGGGCTCAAGCAAGCTTCTAAACAATGGCATGAGAAGTTTGATCAAGTAGTACAATCTAATGGTTTTAGAGTAAACCAAGCAGATAAGTGCATATATATTAAAGGTCAAATCATTATCTGCCTATATGTAGATGATATGCTAATATTTAGACCAAATGAGGACTGTGTGAAAGAAACTAAAAAGTTTCTAAGTTCCAACTTCGACATGAAGGATATGGGTAAAGCCGATGTAATATTAGGTATTAAGATTTATAATCTTAATGATGAAATAGCCTTAACACGATCTCATTACCTAGAGAAAGTGTTAAAGAAGTTTAATCATTATGATTGTAAACCGGTCTCAACCCCATTTGATCCAAGTATTAAATTGGTTAAAAATACTGGTAGATGTAAAGCACAACAAGAATATGCGAGTGCTACTGGGAGTTTAATGTATGCAATGAATTGCACTAGACCCGATATAGCATTCATAGTAGGAATGCTAAGCAGGTATACCGGTAATCCAGGACAAGTACACCGGAATGCGATTTCGAGAGTTTTAAAGTATCTAAGAGGAACCATAGACTATGGACTGCATTATAAATCATATCCCGCTGTACTTGAAGGGTACAACGATGTAAGCTGGAATGCAGATAGCATAGAATCAAAATCTACAAGTGGCTGGATATTCACTCTTAGAGGAGGAGCAATATCATGGGCATCTAAGAAACAAACGTGCATATCTCACTCTACAATGGAAAGTGAGTTTATTGCACTTGGTGCTGCTTGTAAAGAAGGTGAATGGCTAAGATACCTACTGTTAGAAATCCCGTATTGGCCGAAACCTACTCCTGCCATATCTATCTTTTGTGATAGTCAGGCTACTCTTTGTCGTGCTATGAGTAAGACTTATAATGGTAAGTCTAGAAATGTAGGTCTAAGGCATAACTTTGTTAAAGGATTGCTCAGAGATGGAGTAATCACAGTGGAGTATATTAAATCCATCCTGAACTTAGCAGATCCCTTAACAAAAGGTTTATCAAGAGATCAAATAAGAAGAACCACTAAAGGAATGGGACTAAGATCCATAAAGATATAACTTTCACTCTTGATGGCAACCCTACCTATGTTTTGAAATATAGGCTAGGTTCAAAGGGACAAACAAGTCAAGTATGTGACTGAAATAAACACTAGAAAAAGAAAATTTGAGTTTCATTTCTAAAATTCTAGTGTTTGGTTTCTGCATTTTATAAGAGGCTGAGTATTAACTCTTAATAGATATATAAGCAGACTTTGCTGAGATGAAACAGAATCATCTTTGATAGATCTACCTATATGAGTAGAGAAGTGAGGCCGTTTTGAAGAGATTAGGATCGTCTCTAGAATATTCATGAAATAAGGATACGCACAAGGCCAGAAATGTGCGAACTTTTAGATCTCCAGTTATATATGAATAGATGTGTGTTATGTGTCTGGTGAGTCATATAAGGTCCTTAGTTCAAGACTAATGGGTTACTAAGTACCTGGCATAACTTTGATACATATACACTAAAGTAAAGGTTCAAATTCAAAAGATACCTTTGCTTATGCACCTATTTATACTGATATGCCATTCGTTCTAGAATCTGATTTTATTTTTGAAATTGTGGGGGATTGTTGTGTTTTCTAGAATAAAAATAAATTTCAAAAATAAAAGTTATTTTTAGAAAGTAAATAAATATATTAATTATTTAAACTTTCCATAAATAGTGTGTATAGCCTGTCGGTAAGAGAAGGGGTTTTTGCTTATGAAACCAGGGTTCAAATCTCCTCGAGGACGGTGCGAAGCACCGTCCGCGCATGCGCGTGGCGTGCGCTGTAGGGCTGCCTGGGTGCTTTTTGGCGCTTTATTAGGCGCACTTAGTACTTCACACGTGCGCATGGTCGCAAGGAGCTATGAGAGCCTTAGTCTTTTTGGCACTCGGTTCATATTTTTGGGCCATGGTACTATGATGTTTATTACCTTTTTTAGTTGATTGAGAATAATTGTGACATGATTGTACATGTGGCACCTATGCCATGTGTCGCTTATGTGGATACAGTTTTTCCTGTTGGATAACTGCTCCTGTTTGAATGGGTACAGAAACAACTGCCATAGGACAAAAGGTCATGTCCTTTAATGAAAAGGCAATTATTTGCTGTGAATGGGTATGGATTTCTTGAAGAGGCTCTTTAGCACATCTTCAGGAAGAAATCCATAACCTTTCAATTGATATAAATCCTGGATACTATAATCCAGAAGGATATATATATACTCAAAATCCTTAAGATAATATTATCTTCTGTGCAATTATTCTCGATCTAATCTCTTGCTGAGTTTTTTCTGAACGTCTTAAGGCATATCGGTGTCAAAACTAGAGATCTGTTCAACACTTAAATGTGCAAATTTTCGTGTTGAAAATCGGATTGAGAGTTCATTGTATCCTGAAGACAATTTGCAGATTTCTTTCGTTTGCACTTGCTGGAAATTCCAGAAAAATGGCAGCAAATCTGTCTTGAGAAATTGACTATTCAAGTCGAGCTTTGAACTCGAAAGATCTGTTCGTTTCATTATCGTTTTCTTCAATCCTCCGTTGTGTACAAGAAACTCTTACTTTTCTAACACGTGATGCGGCACCCCTTGAAATTCAATGGCCGTTTTAGCCTGATCCAAAACTTAGTGAGCCATAGTAAAGAGAAATGCAAATCAAGGGAGGAAATTGTTACCTTTTTCCATGGCCCACCAAAAAGTTGGGCTTGTGAAGTTTAAAGGAGTGCCGCATCATGTGAACCGTTCAGATTTTTTGCCCATAACACATGTGCAAAGGTGCACACGGGTGCTCATGTAAGAAGGTGTGCAGGTGAGCCCAAAAATCAGTGCAAGAAGTGTCCCTTTAGGTTATGAAATATCTCAAAAATCACTAGGATACTTAACTCTAGTGGGGCCATACCATCTAAAACCAAGTGAAGACATGCCTTAAACATATAAAAATACTTGGTTGGGCCCACCTAAGCTTTGGATGCAGCAGAATCTTGGTATGACCCCTCATCCAAGGGGGACGCACACAATGAATGGGCTGGATTTGTGAACCACATATCGGTGGGCCCAATAAATGATTATGAATATTTTAATGGGAGGGTAACCCCTTTCGACTATTGTATGTGGTGTGGACCACTCAAGTCATGGATTGACTTGATTTTTAAGCCCTTGGCATACCATGGAATGGTGCATCTGACTAATGGGGTAGATGTTCTATACACATCACAATGGGGCCCACACCGCTCAACCTCACGAGAAGTTCCCATGAGGTCGACCTTATAGTTCTATTTCCACACACACACACACACACAGATATATATATATATATATATATATATATATATATATATATATATATATATATATATATATATATATCATCCAAACTGTTTAAATGCTTGTTTCTTGCTGAGTTTTTGCACATAACACAGAATTGAGAAAATGTTCCGTGTTTAGTGATGTTTGTTAATGCGTTATTAACGCTGAAGAAAGTGCTAAGTGATTTTTCACTAAATTCTTTTCATGATAGGAGTCTAGCTTAATGGTGAATGCAGAATGGGTCATTACTCTTGCTCCGGTGGTCAGGAGTTTCAACACCGGGTCAAGGGTTCGAGTACCCATAGGTGGTGAAATTCCACTACGATGTGAGTGTGTGGGGTTGTGTGTGCGTGCGTTAAAAATAAAATAATAAAAAAATAAAATGGTGAACGCGGAATGCGTTCCATGATTTTTTCATTAAACAAAAAATCTTTCAGTAAGCAATTTTTTCTCTTTAAATTGTTTGTGCAATACAAAATTAGCTTCTAACATGCCCACCATGATTTGTGTTTGATCCACACCATCCATCAACTTTTTCAGATCATTCTAGAGCATGAGCCCAAAAATGAGGTACATGTAAAACTCAAGTGGGCTACACCATAAAAACCAATGGAAATTGAATAAAACTCAAGTCGACCGTTAAAAACCTTCTGGGGCTATAAAAGTTTTGGATCAAGATGATCTTTGTTTTTTCCCTTTATCTAGCCTGTATGACCTAATCAACAGATTGGATGTCAAATAAACAATAGTGGGCATTAGGAGAATTTTAATGGTGGATATCCAATCACTATTGCTTTCCTGTGGTGTGGTCCAACTAAGATTTATATCCCTCTCATTTTTTGTGTGAAGCCCTCGAATGATCAGTAAAAATGGATGAATGGAATGGATGAAACACATACATCATGATGGGGCCCACAGAGCACCGACCTTAGGTGGTAGGGAGAGTAGATACGTGTCGTGGGAAGACGAGCGCCTACGCTCCTCGAGCTCGAGTTGTGCAAACGATTCGATCAAAGTTACATGGCCCACAATGATGTATTTATTATATCCACACCGTTCATCCATTTCTCGAGATCATTTTAGAGCATTAGCCAAAAAATGAATCATATCTAAAGCTCAAATGGATTGCACCAAAAATAGTAATGGGGATAATGATTTTCACCGTTAAAAAATTCATAGGGCCCACCGTAATATTTATTTTCCATCCAATCTATTCATAAGGTCAAAAATATCTGGATGAAGAGGAAAAACAAATTTCATATTGATCCGAAACTTCCGTGACACCAAAAGGATTTCAATGGTAAACGTTCAATCCCCCACTATTTTTTGCAGCGTGGTACACTTGATCTTTAGATCTACCCTATTTTTCTGCTCAAGCCTTACGACGAGCTCGAAAAAATGGATGGACCATTTGGATATAAGACATACTTCATTATGTGACCCAGAGAACTTGCTGACGTCAATACATTAGCAACATGGACGCAGATTACGTCCTACCCCCGCCTGGACGGTAATTCGTCCGGGTAGGGCTCTGTGGGGCCCACCGTGATGTAAGTGTTTTATCCAAGCCGTTAATCGCTTTTCTCAGATCATATTAAGGTATGCATGTAAAATTGAAGTAGGTCCACAGCTCTAGTGGACCACACCGGAGGAAGCTGCAGTGATAATGACATCCACCGATGAAACCTTTCTAAGGGCCACCGTAATGTTTTTTTTTTTATTTATCATCCAACCATTAATAATGTCATGTAGACTGGATGAAGTGAAAAAACAAATATTAGCTTAATTCAAAACTTCTACAGCTCCCAAGAAGTTTTTAATGGTGGACATTAAATCCCCACTTTGTGGTCCACTTAACCGTTGTACCTTGTTCAGTGTTTAGGTCATACCTTAAAATGATCTGATAAAAGCGATTAACGGCTGAGATAGAACACTTATGTCACGGTGGGCCCCTAAGAGCCCTGCCCGGACGGATTACCATCCGGGCGGGGGTAGGACGCAATCCGCGTCCCAGCTATATTGGTGTGGGGTACACCAGCCAATCCGCTTCCATCCAGATCGGACGCAGATTTCCGAAAACGGATTGGCCACTCCCCTGCACCAGCCCGGGATGGTGGTCTGTGCTATGTGGGCCCCACTATGATGTATGTGTTTCATCCATTCCATTCATCCATTTTTAAATATCATTTTAGGGCTTGATCCAAAAAATGAGAGGTATATAAATCTCAGGTGGACCACACCACATGAAAATAATAGTGATTGGATATCCACCATTAAAATCCTCCTAAGGCCCACTATACTGTTTATTTGACATCCAATCTGTTGATTAGGTCATACAGGCCAGATGAAGGAAAGAAACAAAAATCAGCTTGATCCAAAACTTTTGTGGCCCCCAAAATGTTTTTAATAGTCACGCTCATTCAACACTGTTTCCTGTAATATGGCCAATTGAGATTGGGATATACCTCATTTATGTTCTCATAGTAAAATGATCTATGAAAATAGTTGGACGGAATGGATGAAACAGATACATCATAGTGGGCCCCACAGAGCACCGACCACCGGCCAATCCGTTTCCCAGACTCCGCGAAGGACGCGGATTAGCTACTGACAGGTTGATTCAGTTGATTAGTTAGAATGGCTACTGAAGTGACGTTACCTAGTTATGTCGGACCCACTTTAATGTGTGTGTTGTATCCACACCGTCGTCCATTTGATGATGTAAATTTAGTGTATGAGCCAAATAACGAGTCAGATCCAAAGCTCAAATGGACCTCACAACAGAAAACAGTGGAGAGAGTGCCATCCACCCTTAAAAATTTCTAAGGGCCACAAAAGTTTTAGATCAAGAAGCTGAAATTTGTTTTTTACCTTCTTTTGTGTCTGTCTTAACTTATGAACACGGTAGATCTCAGATAAACTTCATAGTAGACCCTAAGAAGGTTTCAACGGTGGCCATCACTCTTCCCACTATTTTATGTGGTGGGGTCCACTCCAGATTTGGATCTGACTCATTCTTTGTCTCGTGCCTTAAAATGATATCTCCAAATGGATGGATGGTGTTGATACAACACATACATCACGGTGGGTTTCACAAAACTTGGTGATGTCACTTCAATGGCGAGTCTCCTACTCAACCTGTCAATTAGAGGTGTACACGAATCGGGCTAGCCCGGTTAACTCGCTCAACTCGGCCCGACCCGGAACTGAGTTCGATCCGGGACGGGTCATTTTCTTCAGCTCAAAACTGAGTTCGGGTCGAGTTCGAACAGGTCCCAGTTCGGCCCGACTCAGCCCGACCCGGCCGTTTATATATATATATATATATATATATATATATATATATATATATATATATATATATATATATATATATATATATATATATATTCCTAAATCCTTACCCTAACCATGTGAACTTGCCAAAGCCATTCCCACGAACTTGCTATAAGGTCCGAAACTAGCCCGAACTTGGCCGATTGCTGACCGAGTCAAGTTCGGGCTGGATACGTTGACTCGGTGACCGGGCCAGGCGAGGTTGAGCCCAGTTCGACTCGGTTCGCCCGATGTACACCCCTACTATCAATATCTAATCCGCCTCCTCCTGTGAAAGCCTTCCGCAGGAACTTTTTTTTTTTTGGAAGGTAAACTTAGAATTTATTACTTCCAAGAGGCAAAAGCCTAAAAATACATAAAGGAGCTAGCTACTAGCACCAAGGAAAAGTAAGACAAAAATTTCACCTAAAATACTAAGAGAGCAAGAAATAAAAGTAAAAGGCCCCACATCCTAAGGAGGTGAACAATACTATGAAAGGCCCACATCCTAGGACAGGAGGAAGACTAAAACCAAAGACAAACACCCAAAACACTAGAACAAAAGGAGAGCTCACAACAAAGCACCTAACACACCCAAAGTCAAGCAGCTGCTGAGAATATGACTGCAATCTCAATGTCAAAATGAAGTTGCGCAACAAGTCCAAGACGATACAATCTGCTAAGGTCGGTGATAAGGCGACGGTGACGCCCCAAGGCAGTGCAAACAGAGAAATAAAGGCCAGAGAGGCGAGTGGAGATAGATCTCGCATACTAGGGGTGCACATCGAACCGGTAGAACCGTGGAACCGGACCGAAACCGACCAAACGGTCCGGTTTGGTATGGTTCTAGAGTGCATCGGTTTCGGTTCCGGTTCCAAAAATTAAAGAACCGTTTAGTTCGGTTTGGTTCCAATTTGGGGGCATGTAGAACCGAACCGAACCGTGGATCCGATCCATGGAACCGAACCTAGAACTATGAGTTTACAATATATTTTAGTTGTATATTTGACTCATGATTTATGGTTTACAATGCACCTTTTGATTGTTTTCATAAAAAAAATTTTTTACACCATATACAATATCTAAACTATTCATCAAATGGATCACAACGCAAATGGACATGGGCTAAATTATAAAATAGAACATGCAATTGGGCTGGATTATAAAAAGCCCAAAACTGTGGAACAGAACCAGTTTTCACGGTCCGGTTCCGGTTCGATTCTAGGGTGCTAACGATCCGGTTCCGGTTCCGAAAATCCTAGAACTGTAAGGAACGGTTCGGTTCTGAAAATCCTAGAACTCTGTTCCTTTCTTCATTAAATGAGAAAATGGCTGACATCTTCCGGCGAGATTAGAGATGAAGTGACAGATATACGCCAACTTTCATTGCAGACTTTTTAACTCTTTCAACGTTTTCGGAGGCAGCATATCTTGGATTGCTTTAATTTTCCCTGGATCGACTTCGATTCCTCTGTGTCTAACAACAAAAATAAGGAATTTCCTTAACGAGACACCAAAAGCACATTTGGCCGAATTCATTTTCAATTGTTTCTTTCGAAGCCGACAGAAAACCGAAACCAGATGTTGGCGATGTTCTTCATGATTATCTGATCTCACCACCAGATCGTCGACGTAACACTCAATATGCTTATGCATCATGTTGTGGAAGATATTATGCATTGCTCTTTGGTATGTTGCGCCAGCATTCTTAAGCCCGAATGACATGACCTTATAACAATAGATCCCTAAAGAAGTTCTAAATACTATAGCTTCTTTGTCTTATGGGGCCATTCTTATCTGATTATAGCCGGCATGGCCATCCATGAAGGACATGACAACATATATTGTCGTACTGTCGATTAACAACTTGGTTATTGGCAAAAGAAAATCGTCTTTTGGACATGCCCCATTTAGATCTCTGAAGTCAACACATACCCTGATCTGTCATCTTTTCTTCTTAACCGGGACGACATTCGATATCCATTTGGGATACTTAACCTCTCTAATGAACCCAACTTTTATCAGCTTATTTATTTCTTCTTCTATCAGAGGAATTAAATCTGGATGAAATCACCTCTATGCTTGTTTGATCGGCCTCTTGTCTTTAAAGATGTTCAGTCGATGCATTGCTACTGACGATTCTAGGCTTGACATTTCTACATATGTCCAAGCGAATACATCTTTGTTCTCTTTCAACAACTTGATATATTGATCGGCTTCCTATTCAAGGAGGTTGACGCTTATGAATGTATTCCGTGACTCTTCTTCTGTTTCTAGATTTATTTCTCGCAAACTGTCGATTGCCGATTGTCCCGTCCTCAATCTGTTTCGAAGTTGTTTCAGGATGCTTGATTATTTCGAAATCCGTTTCTATTACTGAATCAACTGCGACCATGTTTACCGGAGAGAATATTCAAGTTGACTAACTTGTAGTATCAAGTCTTGATTTTTAGACCTAACTGTCTCGAGTTCAAATTCAAAACCTGCACAACTCCCTAAAGTCTCATCAAGATTAGACTTAATATTTTTCTTTACTTGAGTCAGGGAGGAATTGCCAAATTTTACTTATTTTAGTTAGCCAATTGACTCTTTTCTGCCTTAACCCAACTAAGTTTTTTAATGATTTTCAAACTTCTGGTGTATAGCCAGTCATGGGCCTCTTACAAACCGACATCTCCTTTATCTTCTTCTTCTTCTTCTTCGGAGGGTGTCTCTTCTTCTTCTTCCGAAGTGTTATGGTAGAAATCTCCTCCCAAGTCTCTAGGAAGGGTGAAAGGAAGAGCTATTTATAACCATGCAGCCACAAAATGCAATACTGTTCAGCCTCTGAAGTAGCCACTGAGTCCTACATGCATCGTGAGTACTCAGAGAGTGTCTACTTGGACACTCCATAACCTTAGCACCATTGCGCTTTAATCCAAAAAGATTATATAATTTTGAACGGTCAATATTGTCAATCCTTTTTTGTCCCACCAATGTTTAAACCCTTTTGTTGAACACCATGGACTTCATAGATTCTGTCACAGAGGGTTAGCCATGACATTCATGACCTGCGCTATTCCACAGAAATGCAACAGTATGAACACAAAACTCATAACATGTGGCCACCCACAAGGTTGCACCGATATGCACATGTCTCACCTAGGGCCTGATTATTCATCGATCATCTTTGGGGCCTGGAACCCTTGAAGATACTTGACAACACATAATCATCAACATCAGTACACACATTGTCCCCCTCTTGTCCTACACAAAAGATGTACTTTGGTTTTCCCTTTCAATCAAGGATTTCTCCGTGGCATGTAATTTGACAACTTTTTGTATGTCATAACAAAGAATTTATTATCCCAACAAATCAAGAAACCCTCTAAAGTAGGAGTTTGTGCAAATCCATGTGTTGATTCCTCACATTGTACATGCCTATATCCCAAGCAGATCAATATATGAAATTTGGTCACAGTCCTGGACACACAATGTATGTTACAATGAAAGTGGTTTCTAGAACTCCATTTGAGATATGGATTTGGTGAAAGCCTAGATTAGGACAATGGAGACTTGGGGGCGGCCTTCACATGCACTCATAAGTTAAAATTGATGACATATGTATGTTACTTATTCAGATACCCAAAGGGAACGAAACGATACTTAATGGGGACATCCGAGCACCATTGAAATTATACCAGAGAGCTTTGGCCCCCAATTCCAGCATCTCTATGATTGGATGATCATTATATGGGCCCCGGATTGAGTACGTAGCCATGTTTTGAAGACCCTACATGCATATTTATGCATCTTTAAAGGCCCCACACTGGGAAGAAGCATGTGGGCTGTATATAAGAGCTTATTGGACACATCTAGTCCGTTGGATTCATTGGATACACTTATTGGACCGTTGGATCAAGACTATGGACCCATTAGACGCGATGGAGTTATTGGGATGGCTTAGTTTAGTTATTTGGTTTAGCTATTTTAGGTATTTTGGTTTATTTTATGCTTTAGTTGAAATAAGGGTGTTTGAGTCAAATTTTATGCAATAGGGATATTTTTGTAAAAAACATTCCAATTAGACTATTAAAGGGTGGGCGTGTGAAGCCTCAGGGATTATTATGTATTGAAATAAAAAATTCTCTTTTTTGCTTTCAGTGAAGAAAATCTCCTGTGATTGGACTTGGTGTGAAGCCATTGGAGTGATTCCAATTTATCTCTTATTCTCTTCCTTTAAGATTTTCTCATCACTTTTCTCTTCTTCTATTTCTCTCTATTTCTTTTTCTCCTTTTGTTTTCCCCAAAACCCATCCCCACTATCTCCAAAACCAACTAAACCTAGACCCTAACCAAACCGTACGACTGCACTGACCAACGCCTAGGATAAGTGATTCCCTTTGAATCAAAATTAATCCCTATGCTAGATGGAAGTTCTACCTTCCATAGGTCCTAATTGATTAATGTCTTACAAGATCTCAATGCGGGATTATTGTTTGGTTCGAACTTGAGCAAATTTAATACTTGAATTCTTCAAATTTGATATAGATTACCTTTATTTTGCGCATTGATTTCTCTAATTAATCCATAATTTGATTTTATTGCTTCATCTTAAGATAGAGCATCCGTCCTACATCAATACTACACTCACGCTTGACCGCTAGAGAGTCCTTTAGTAGGGTTCCTGTTTTCCTGGAGGATGACTTCATCCTTGACAGCCTTGGTTCTAGAAAGCTTGATCTTAGATTAATAGGGAATTGAGTATCCTTAGACTGTCCCACTGGTTCCACTGTTTGTCAAATATGAAAGTGATATGCAAGAGACTGGCAGTCTATTGCCATTGAGTAAAGCAGGAGCTCACCAAGAACCAAAACACGGTGTCTATCTCAGAGAGGCTTTCACTGTGGTTGCAGATGAATTGGATCGGGTTTCAACAATCAATAATGAGGTTATCAATAGCCAGAATATGCAAAGGTGGATGGATGCTATGAAATTCGGATTGGGACCAATGTATACCAATGATGTCGGGACTTGTGCAGATCACCTCAAAGCACGAAATCGATTGGATGTTAACGGATTTACAAACGAAAAGAGACATGGATAGAAAAGTGGCTGAGCTTTAAAGCATGGCCGTTGCAAAAGGTTATACTCAGAAAGAAGATACTGATTATGAGGAAATGTTTTTACTGGTAGGCTGGTGAACTCCCTCCAAATCTATTATCAACAATTGGGCAATACAATTATGAGAGTTGACAGATGGATGTAAAGAGATCATTTCTAAATGGAATGCCAGATGAGGACATCTATATGGAACAACCTATTGGGTTGCTCTAACTAGTTCAGGAACGCGAGGTGCGTATGTCAGATAGGTCTATGGTCTCAAATAGGTTTCTTGTAATTAGAATGTTCGTCTTTTAGAAAGTGAAATAACATATAATGATATCACTCAAAACCAAAAGAACCATGCATACATCGCATGTGCAGTGTGATTAAAATTGTGTTCCTCATAGTATGCATAAATGTCATACTCATGATTGGAACTGACATGGGTTTAACCTCACATACTGAAGTATGGCTCCCAACAAACTTCGACATGAAGGACTTCATAGAGGTGTCCAAGGTTTTATAAAGAAAATTGCTTTGTGATAAGGAAATCAAGAATAGTAGACTTCCCCAAACTGCAAATGTAGATAAGATCTTAAAGAATATTCCATGCAAGAGGCAAAAAATGGAGAATTACCTTTCCAACATAGTGTTTGCCTTTTCAAGGTTCAAAGTCCTAGATCTCCAAAGGATAAATTGAAAAAGGAAAAGGATCCCATATGCCTTTTGTTATTGAAAGTCTCATATATGCAATGTTGCTTCAAGATCCAACATTTGTTTGTACTGGGAGTCGTCAGAAGGAACCGAGTAACCCAGCGCATGAGCACTGGACAACCATCAAGCACATAATGAAAAAGGCGATTGAAAATATAAACTACTTTCTTATCTATTGAGGCTCGAACCTATTAATCGTCAGATATACAGATTGAGATTTCCGGACTGACAAGGATGCTAAAAATCCATCAATTGATATGTTTTCAGTTATAGAGGATATTGCATCAGTTGGCAGTGTAAAGCTGAAACTAGTGTTTCAAATAGCGCCTGTAGCGTACGCTACGTAGTGTAGCGTGGCCGAAGCGTTACGTAGAGTCCCAAATAGCGTAAATCCTCTGTAGCGTACACTACAGGGGTCGTAGAGTACACTACAACTACGTAGCGTGTAACATCCGTAGCGTAAGCTACAATGTATTTTTTCACTATTTTATTTTTTTCACGTTTTCTTTGTTTCTAATTTTGAGGAATGTGACACTTGTATTATACTTGATACTTTTAACCTATGGGATTTTTATTTCTTTTCATAATTGTGACTTGTGGTTTCAATTAGACTATTAATTAAAGTGGTTTGCTTAGAAAGTTGTTGATGTGATAATTATTTGATTTGGCTTATATATGTGGATTGGCTTTTGATAAATGATAACTAATAACTTTTTTTAACATGCTTATAATTGATAAAATGAATCATCTTTTAGGCATTTTTATATATTTTTTTTTCCTTTTTTTTTTTCACTATTTATTATATTTGTCCTATTTTTAAATTAAAAAATAGAAGTATTATGTAGCTTACGTTACACGCTACATATTTACGCTACATGCTATAGAGGGTTGAGCGCTACGTATCACGCTACCACTATTTAAAACACTGGTTGAAACACATTGTAGACTTCACAAAGTGGAATATAGTCCAGCTAAAAGCAGTTAAGCTATGGAATTTCACTTGGGAAGTACAAGTTGTCCCAACATCTTCTTCTCCTATCAAAATATATTACAATAACATTAGTGCAATGTGGAAGTGTCAGAAGCCTTCAAAATCACAAAGGGGCAACGTTCATTTAGAGGAAATACCATATCGTGAGGGGTTTTGTGAAAAGAAATTATGTGGAACTGAAGAGCTTATCCACGGATAACCTTGCAAACTGGTGGCATGTTGAGGACACGAGGCTATGGATTATTGCAAGTTGGCTTTAGGGAAGTGGGAAATGTTGGGACTAATACTTTGAAAGTTAATGGGACTTATACTTTGAAAGGTAAGTATACGTGAAACTTACAATTTCAGAGATTTTATTCACAGTTAAGGGGCACTTATTGTCGAGTGAAGATCATTAAGTTAGATCTATCCTGCATGTAAATCCTTGCACAGGTTATTATGAACATTTTTTTTTTCTAATAATAAGCTATAGACAGTATATAATATGTATTACCCTTCAAAAATTAAATTTAAAAAAAAAAAGTAAATTAGATGTATTAAATCATTGTCATCGTCGTCAACGTCGTCGTCGTCGTCATCATCATCATCTTACCTTTCAAACAATTTAGGGTTGGCTTTTAAATAGTAGATTGCCAAACGATATACGATTGGTTGCCCACTAGATATCAACCATCCTCTTTTATCCGGGTTCTTGGAACTAGCCATTGTAGAGACACATTGACCCACTATTGACCCACTAAATGACAACTTGGTCCCGCCCAGTATCGATCTCTAGCACAAATTATTACATGCATGCCCCAAAGGGCGGACAAGCAAAGTATGTTCATGGAGGTGTAGTTGTTAGGCAAACCACTCCCATGCCAACACAACCCAACACTCACTGCCTAACTATTGCACATTATCAAGAAGTGAAACTTGCAAACATTTAAGGTCTCTTGTATTCAATACTAGACAAGCTCACTAAGAAGGATTGATGGTCTGCCTACCAAATCTGCAAATAATTTGTGGTGAATGGTTCTCACATGATTGATGGTGTCATATCCAGCATGCACGGAAGATTCTTAATCTCTGGTGCAGCCCTAGGAACCACCACAATCTCCTCATATTATTTTTGGCACCAATAAATCAGCAAAAGTTGTGTGAAGCCATCAAAACTATCAGGTTGACAATTTCGGAAAAAGGTTCAATTGATGTTTTCTAGCGTCTAAAAGATGTAACATATTTTCTTGGCTTGCATCTTTTCCAAACGGGACAAGAAAGTCACAAGCTTCTTTGATAGCTGGAAGATACTTGTGGAGGAACTAACTGATAGTACAAGGAACAGCTTAGCAATTTTGGATGCTTGAGTGTGGAAATGCCAAAGTGGTTATGTAGAGTGCGATGGGGCATGTGTACATATCAGGCGTATTTTGGTCATTGTGATATAAGGCCATTCCTATCTAAATCCTAGGGATCTTATGACCCACCTTATTCAAGTCTCTTATCATCTCTAAAGATCCTAGCATAAAAGAGAGGTTGATGCAGGATAACCAACCACTTGCACTAAAAGCTCGAACTGATAGAGCATGGCAAATCAATCCCTTCATGAAGACTCTAAAATCTTCATCTTCTCGAGCTTATGTAGAGAGATCCTAGATATCTTCTCAAGTTAATCTAAAAGATTGACATGGATTACAATAATACCCTCATAGAAATTACACCGCTATTACTATCTATACTCAACATGCGCACTTTACTAACAATATTCAATTTCATATATAAATTACAACTTCATTGTTTGTATATATATTGCACATAGTAATTTGCACCAAAGTGGCCTGAATGAATGTTCCTAGCATACCGTGTACCTAAGTAGCATACTGCATACCTGTTCCCACACCATACCCCTAGCATGCCCTGTACGAGAAGAAGTAGAATGCCTTGAACCTATTCAAAGAACCACATACCAGAGCTACATTCCGAGTAACCTTGCTCTAAAATCTAACATAGTTTTAAACAGCTTTCAATTTTACAGAACTTGTATTCAATGTTCTAAAACCTAGACTGGACCTCAACCCATTTTTATGGGTGTTAACCATCTAGTCAGACCCACTCTGGCCCGTTACGGCCCAAAATCTGCTTCACCTGAAACCTTAAAAAATAGAAAGAATGTACAAGTAATCTAGTTCAGTTTTGAATGTTCAATTTTCAAGTAAAGTCTCAAGGTTAGAGATTTGAATAATGTATTTATGGTTTCAACTGATTGTGCTTTATAGTGATCCAGCCCATCTTGTTGGCCCGTTCTGGCACAACAGTGGCACTGTCTGTGTTTTAAAACACTGGTTGTATTCACGGGAGCTTCCCATGAGGGCGAGCTGTGTGGGCCCCACCGTGGTCTATGTTGGACATCCACCCCATCAATCAGATGCACCCTTCCATGGTGGGCAGTAGAGTTAAAAATCAGGCCAATCCATGACTTAAGTGGGCAACACCATAGACGACAGTTGAGAGTGGATCCCACCCATTGAAACCTTCATTATCATTTATAGGGCCCACTGAGATGTGGTTCAGACATCCAGCCCATATATTGTGTGTCCCATTTGGATGAGGGGTCACACCAAGTTTCAGCCATATCCAAAACTCAAGTGGGTCACAACATCTAAAACAAGGTGAAATCACGCCTAAAACATTTAAAGCACTTAGTGGGTCCCACCTGAGCTTTGGATACGACTGATTTTTGGGATATCCAATAACCTTAGAGGGGACCCACAAATGCACGGGGTGAATGTCTGACATTGATCACGACGGGATCCATTGACAGGGACATCAAAGGACCTACTCGAGCATACCAGGCATGGAAACAACTGCCCACATCAACACAGCTTTCTTTGTGGATGGGAGACGAGTTCTAGATGGGGCCCGCCGGGCTATTTTGAAGACCTCACATGCATTGGACGTGCATCAGGAAGACCCAACTTTAGGATGATGCATGTGGGTTGCTTAAGAGACCATTTTAGTCATAGAATTTCTATTTCGTGTCGATTAGGCCATCGAGCCACTAGATCTTCCTGATCTGGGCCCCTTGGACTTTGATATTGCTTTTTTTTTTTTTTTAATGTTTTTTGTTATTTTTAGGATTTTTTAATGGTTGATATTAATAATAAATGTTTTAGTTTTTTTTTATTTTGGGTGATGGGCCACTTCACTTATGCGAGTGGCATAGTTGTAATTATGTTGAATTTTTAATTATAAAACCACAAGGGGGGGTGGAGTTCCAGCCCTAATGGTGTTATTGAGAAGAAAGAAAAAAGAGAGAAGCTCTCTTGTGCGAATGAATTTTTCTCATCGTGTTTTAGGGTTTGTAAGAAACCATCCATTCCAATTGAATTGTGGAAGGGTAGAAGCTTGTTTGGTGTTGGATTCCAAGATACATCCTTCATCTTCCTCTTCTTCGAAAGGTATTCTTCTTTTTCCCGTCTTCCTCTTTTCCTTTCCATTACAACCTTCTAAACCCCAGATCCTTTGAATCCCTAAAAACCTCATTCCTAAATTTACATTCATGAATCCAAAACCCTAATCAAAATCTGATTTTTTTTTTTGTTTTTATTTTTGGAAACTTTCACCAAACCGGAATTTTGCTTGCATCATTATCTATCCACGTAGTTGTTGCACTACCCACACTAGATTGGAAGTCCCTACTTCCAAGTGGGCCACTCTTGAACTATTTTATATTTTTATGCACCGCGAATGTGAAAACCTAGGATCTTCATGTTATTGATCTGAATTTATTATGAGAATATGCTTGATTTTACACGTTGATTGCTGAAATTAATGTGTAATTGATCTCCCGTCTTGCATCATAGGATAGTTTCTGACATCTTGCATCACCCATATATATATACAATTTGAAGAGACGTAGATCTGTTAGAGAAACAGAATAATTTGGAATGCAAATAAAGAAAGCAGGTCCATCAGATAGACTGGCTTCTATTGCACCAACCAAAGAATCCTGAAATATAAGATGTCTACGGTCACGCAGAGTAACCATAGTAGAAACTGGTAAACCTAAACGAGTTAAAGGTTTAACAGCAACTTGAACAAATCCAATATGAATATAATTATATTTGGAGGAATATTGAAGAATTTCACTTATTGGAAGTAAATTTAAATCTTCATTTTTGTCAGCAACAGAAAGAGTTTTTTCTTCTGTTTTAATAACAAAATCTGTTTCAAGGTTTTCGTCATTTTGGAATGATCCCTCTTGATAGATTTCATTAGTCGAAATCATTGGGAGGTTCCAATTTTGGAGAGATTGTTCGATATCTGAATATCGAATTTCTTCTAAATTTCTGAGAGAAATATCTTCAAGACTAGAAGCTAAAACGGCTTTAGCAATACTAGTTGAAGATAATAATTTTGGTTTTGCAGCAGATAGGGTTTTAGGAGCTTTTTGTACCGAAAACCATTTATTAATTTTGGATTTGAAACTTTGGGTTTTGTTTTCAGAATTTTTACTAACAGAACTATCAGATCTAGACAATTTTTGGTAATTGACAGATCCTTCAGAAAAAGATTTTCTTCTGGAGTCCATAGTTTGAAAATTAAATTTTTTCAAGAATGGCTTGTCAATAATATAATTCCCAAAAAGGCCTAACGCTCAACTGGCTTAACGGCAAAGGGTATTACGACAAGGGAGCCTCGAACCTCTTGTAGAATTTAATTAAAAACTATAGAAACAAGAATTAAATCTAATTAGTAAAGGAGATACGAATCACTGGCAAGAGTACAGATAAAAATAATTCGGAAAACAGAAATACTGAAAGCTTTACTAAAACAAGAAACTGCTTACAAGTATGGCTCTGATACCACTTTTCTGCCAAGATCGGCTTGAAGCAGTGTAGCCTGAGAAAACAAGAAAAGAAATTTCACACTTGCTTGCTAGTCAAGCACTTTCTAGGACTAAACATTAAGTTCGCTATCCGAACTCTGATTACAAAAGAAAGGGAAGTCCCTTTAAATAGAAAATTACAAGAACTGTTATAAAGCGGATTTACAAAACAATGGGTACAATCTGTAGGCGAATAGTACCCAGATTTGGAACTGTATAGTTTTACTATTCTGGTTTTACTGTTTTGTACAGTAAAAATGAACAGTAAAAGTGATACAAAGATCAAGCTCTTTCAAACTGAAATTCAATTCCTAGGTTTCAAATTTTTCCAAAATACAATAAAACCCATCCAAAGAGTCATTGATTTTGCAGACAATTTTCCTGACAAAATCACAGATAAAAAACAACTCCAAAGATTTCTCGGATGTTTAAATTACATTTCCGACTTTTATAAAGATTTAGCCAAAGACAGAGCTCTTTTACAAAATCTTTTAACCAAAACTCCGAAATCTCTTTGGTCAGAAGACCATACAAAAGCTTTCCAAAATATAAAATCAAAGATTAAGCATCTTCCCTGTCTTAATCTTTCCAATCCTGATTTTCAAAAAATCATCCAAACTGATGCCTCTAATATTGGATATGGAGGAATCCTTTTACAAAAAACTCCAAAAGGAAAAGAACAACTTGTTCGTTTTACCTCTAGAACTTGGAACCCAACTCAACAAAATTATTCTACTATCAAAAAAGAAATTTTGTCAATGGTTTCTTGTATCCAAAAATTCCAAAGTGATGTTCTAAATCAAAAATTTGTTTTACGAGTTGATTGCAAAGCCGCCAAAGAAGTTTTGAAAAAAGATGTTAAAAACCTTGCTTCAAAACAGATTTTTGCCCGCTGGCAAGCAATTTTATCAATTTTTGATTTTGAGATCGAATTTATCCCAAGAGAGAAAAATTCCTTGCCTGATTTCCTTTCTCGTGAATTCTTACAGGATAAGCCAAAATCTCAAAAGCCAAAATGCCTCCAAAAATCAAGAACAAGGGCAAAAGCAAAGCTGAAAGTCAAGACTTTCAAATCTCCAATACCTTCTTCCCTCTTTTCCAAACACCACTCCAAATCAAAGAAAAAAGTCCAAGCCAACAACAAGTGACCCAAACTCCTCAAAGAATTATCCAAAATCCTCCCAAGAGCATCCATAATCCTCCAAAGGCTTCATCTTCATCTGATAAAGATTACCAACCAAAAGGAAAAAACAAGGTTTTAACCTTAGATCCTGAATTCTCCAAACTCTCAGAAGATGCTCTCATCCAAAAAATATTTCTTCCAAATAACCATTTCCATCCAAGACATCCAACTCTCACAAGAGACTTCTATGAAGCCATTCTTGCCCAAACCAATAGTGCACTCTTTGAACACTGCACTAACAAAAACCAAAATGAAATTTCATACTCCAAAATGAAAATCATTAATGTTATTTGCCCAAAAGAATGGGGCAAATCGTTATCTGATTTTCAAACTATTAAGAGTCCTGATGGAAAATCTCATTCTCTCCTATTGGGACTACGTAGAAGCATGGAAAAATGCTCTACTTTTTCAAAATTCAACTCATGGCCATTCTTGGTTTTTAAACTTTAATCGGCCATATACCAAAAACATCCCCTCTTGGTTTTATGCCCAATGGTGGATTATTTTTTGTGGAAATTTAACCATTCTACCAAACGATTTGCTTTCTCATCATGCATGCCTTGAGAAAGAGCATAAGCCCCAATTTCCTGGTGTTTTTCTTATGAATTACTATGCCAGGTATGGGCTACCCTGGATCCTCCGTTGGCGTTATGAAATTCTGCCTTCAGAGTATCAACAGGCCAAAATCCTGTTCCAAGCCACCTATGTTAAATGGTGGAACAAATTTGATAGTGGTATTGTTCTCAAAACCACAAATCAAACATCCAAATCCAAACAAGTGTTACCAAAATCTTTCAAAGATGTTCTTTCCACAGAGCTCACTGCTGATATTGAAAGTGTTGCCAAACTCCGAGTCAAATTGGAAACACTTAAAGCTGCTTTCCTTTCATTCAAAGAAGAAGTTGCTAGCAAACATGGTTCTACTACTTTGGTAGAATCTGAAGGTTCTTCTTCTGCCCTTCCTTTACAAGACGCTCAAGGAGAAGACGAAGACTTCTACTTCTAAAATTCTTCTAAGAAGATCGAAGCCGAAGCTATCGTCATGAGGCTCTCTAAGCCAAAACCAAATTGAAGCCAAATTCTAAAGTCAAGCCGGATGCAAGCCGAATGCAAGCACCGACGATTTTGGACGCCATTGTGAAGCCAAAAATATTCTTCCATAAAGCGAAGATATTTTCAAAAGCCGACAAAAGACATGTCCTCCAAAAGACGAAAAAGTCTACTATAGCGAATCTACTGTAGCATCACGCCAATATCACTGTAGCACTTTTACTATTCATTTTTACTGTACAAAACAGTAAAACTATACAGTTACAAATCTGGGTACTATTCGCTCACAGATTGTACCCATTGTTTTGTAAATCCGCTTTATAACAGTTCTTGTAATTTTCTATTTAAAGGGACTTCCCTTTCTTTTGTAATCAGAGTTCGGATAGCGAACTTAATGTTTAGTCCTAGAAAGTGCTTGACTAGCAAGCAAGTGTGAAATTTCTCTTCTTGTTTTCTCAGGCTACACTGCTTCAAGCCGATCTTGGCAGAAAAGTGGTATCAGAGCCATACTTGTAAGCAGTTTCTTGTTTTAGTAAAGCTTTCAGTATTTCTGTTTTCCGAATTATTTTTATCTATACTCTTGCCGGTGATTCGTATCTCCTTTACTAATTAGATTTAATTCTTGTTTCTATAGTTTTTAATTAAATTCTACAAGAGGTTCGAGGCTCCCTTGTCATAATACCCTTTGCCGTTAAGCTAGTTGAGCGTTAGGCCTTTTTGGGAATTATATTATTGACAAGCCACTCTTGAAAAAATTTAATTTTCAAACTATGGATTCCAGAAGAAAATCTTTTTCTGAAGGATCTGCCAATTACCAAAAATTGTCTAGATCTGATAGTTCTGTTAGCAAAAATTCTGAAAACAAAATCCAAAGTTTCAAATCCAAAATTAATAAATGGTTTTCGGGACAAAAAGCCCCTAAAACCCTATCTGCTGCAAAACCAAAATCATTATCTTCAACTAGTATTGCTAAAGCCGTTTTAGCTTCTAGTCTTGAAGATATTTCTCTCAAAAATTTAGAAGAAATTCGATATTCAGATATCGAACAATCTCTCCAAAATTGGAACCTCCCAATGATTTCGACTAATGAAATCTATCAAGAGGGATCATTCCAAAATGACGAAAACCTTGAAACAGATTTTGTTATTAAAACAGAAGAAAAAACTCTTTCTGTTGCTGACAAAAATGAAGATTTAAATTTACTTCCAATAAGTGAAATTCTTCAATATTCCTCCAAATATAATTATACTCATATTGGATTTGTTCAAGTTGTTGTTAAACCTTTAACTCGTTTAGGTTTACCAGTTTCTACTATGGTTACTCTGCGTGACCGTAGACATCTTATATTTCAGGATTCTTTGGTTGGTGCAATAGAAGCCAGTCTATCTGATGGACCTGCTTTCTTTATTTGCATTCCAAATTATTCTGTTTCTCTAACAGATCTACGTCTCTCCAAATTTCTTCGCCTAGGAGTTTATACTCAAGGCTTTAATATGCTTCCTGGTAGTGAAAATGTTGCAGTCACATTCCGAATTTATTATAAATTAATGAAAACGGTTTCTCCAGGAACAGCATATGAAGAAAAGATTCGTGGAATAACTACATTATTCATGGCTAACCTAGCCCATAATGTAATTACTCCAAAAAGAATTCCAAAAGAATCAGTAAGCTTATTAAAATGGCATATTGATGAAACCGATGAACAAATCCCCAAAGTCGCTACTAAACCAGAGGTCATTCATCAAAATGAGGATGGTTCAATAGACTTGATCTTTTCCAAATATAATGTTAAAGATCATTCCAAACCCCTTCAACAACCTTCATCTTCCAAAATTCCCGGCTCAATCCCTGTTCATATCTTCAGCCCAAGATATCGACAAGAAGATGAATATAATCCAACTGAAAGTGATTTTACTCCTACGATAAGAGTAATTTCTGTAAATCAACCAAATGACTTTGTTATAGATACAGAGTATCTTAAACAAAGTTTCCAAACCAATCCTTTAACTAAATGGTATTTTAAAAACATACCAGAACCAGTTAAAAAAGATTTAAAAGAAAAATGGTATCTTTACATGAATCAAACTAAAGAAACCATTCCCTTCTTCACTTGGTTTAAAACCCATAGTGAAACTATTTCCAAACCTACAAAAGAAATTCTAATGCTCCAGAATCTCACTCGAAAGTGGGAATCTCAGTTTGGAAATCAAATTTCCCAAACTTATCCTCCTTTTCAGTCTATCAAAGTTTCAGGTACTATTGCATCTCCGATAAAAGTTGCAGAAAAACTACCTGCTGATAGACCGGTTACTCCAAAAGATTTAGACCCTATAGTTGAACAAAACAACTATACAAATACATTTCTTCATACTCTTGGAGAACAATTAAACCTTCAAAAGGTTTCATTAATTCCAAGCTCTTCTTCTTCTTATCCTCTAGAACAAAGAAAATCTTCGGCTTTTTTCTTGCCAAAAGAACCAGTTAAAGCCGCATTTTCTAAACCCAGCCTAGTTCAGTCTGACTTTATAACTGAATTAGCAAAAGCACTTGACAGAGAAAAAAATCCTTCTGTCAATGTTCTTTCTAAAGAAGAAGAAAGTTCAAATTCTTCCTCTAATCTAGAAGAATATATATATATATATGTGTGTGTGTGTGTGTGTGTGAGGTCGAGCTCTGTGGGCCCCACCGTGATGTATGATGAACATCAACACCGTGCATTTGGTAGGTTCCCTCTAGGTCGTGTGATGTACCAAAAATCAACCGTATCCGAAACTCGGGTGGGCCATACCATTCGAAAATATGGAGTCAAATTACTACCAGCATGTCAGGAAATGCTTATAGTGTCATAAGCATGTTAGTCGGATCCATGCATCCGCTTCTGAACTTTACAACGTGACAACACCCGAGCCATTCTCAATGTGGGGTAACGACATCATCGACAAAGTCAACCCAAAAGCATTCAACAATCACGAATACATCCTCATGGTAGTTGATGACTTCACCAAGTGGGGGACAACAGTATCCTACACCATAGCAATAACACATGTGAAATTTCTAAAAAACAACATCATTAGCCGTCATGAAATCCCGTAGGTCATCATCACAGATAACAGAACGCCCTTCATAAGCCAAAAAGTGAGCGATTCAAAATCAAAAGACACTGGTCAAGCCCCTACCACCCACAAATGAATGGTGGGATCGAAGTCGCAAACAAGACGCTCATCCACATCCTTGTGAAAATGGTCAAGACCTGCCGCGACTGGTCAGAAATGCTCTTACGCACTCTCAGTCCATCAAATGACTGTGCGCACTGCAACATGCACTACTTTATTTAGTCAAAGTAGAAATTCCATCACTACGCATACTGATAGAGAGTTAAGTTGAAGAAGCAGAGTGGCTACAAGCTCGATACAATCAACTACACCTGTCCGATGAAAAGCGCATGCAGGCATTGCATCACTCCCCGGGCTACCAAAAAAGAATCACAAGAGCATACACCAACCAGATCCAAACAAAACATCTTAGAATACGGGGCATGGTGATGAAAACAATCTTGCCCCCTCGCCCAATCCTAGGGGCAAGTTCAAGCCCATTCGAGATAGCCCGCTAGTTGTCCAAGAAGTCCGCCCAAGAAGCGCTCTCCACCTCACCAATATAAGGGTGAAGACTTTTCTAAGCCAGTCAATGCTGATCACGTCAAATCTATTATGGGTAGCAGGCATGACCGCGAAAGCAGCTCAAGGTTAGGAACTAGATTGAGAAATCCCATCGTTGCCCAAACATGCTTCTGGGGAGAAAAAAAAAAAAAAAAAAAAAGCCCAAGCTCTGGAGAATAATAAGGGTATAAAAAAATAAAATAATATTAAAAAAAAAAAAAGAGGAAATAAAAAAGGAAGAAGAAGAAGAAGAAGAAAAGAGATGAGGAAAGAAAATTCAAAAGCAATAAAACCTTGGCCCTTGGGGGCTTTGCCCCCCAACCCCCCAAAAACTTATCAGACTTGCCTGAAGCCTCGAGTCCCGTTGTTCAAGGTCTCACGCTCCAGGAAAGATACCATTCGTAAGGTGAAAACCATAAGGCACCGTGAGTAAAAACAACGGATGCAAAGCGGACTTGGTGAAAACCCAAAAGGGCGCCGAGGGCAAGAAGACACAACTGCCAAGGGGTAGGCAAGATCAAATACCAAGGATGTGGTGCAAACCGAAAAGGGCACCATAGGCAAACCCAACATGACGAAAACCCAAAGGGGGAATACAGGTAAAAATAGACAAAAAAAAAAAAAAAAAAAAAAAAAAAAAAGGAAAGCAGGGAAATCATAGATTCAAGCAAGCGTGCAACCCAAGCAAGGCCGATACGACAATCGCAATGTTTCAAGATCCTTCAACCCTTGCTCAGACTTAAAGGAGAGTTTTCCCTAAACACTCCCCAAGAATATCGTTATGCCCTAGGAGTCAACCCAATAAATCATCACATGACACATGACACATGAGTAAGTCGAGGTGTCTGATCCCTACGTACCCAAGCACCACAATCCAAACCACGAATCGTACAAACAGGCTGACATAAAAAGTTTTTTTCATCTCACTTCTTTTCTTTCGGTGATAAACACATTTTCTTTTCCATAAAATAAATAAATAAAACTACACATGCATATAAATAAACGGATACCCAACCGAAAACAATATCCATCTCCACAAGTTGCGTAACTCAAGCCATGGGCGCTTCTCTAGAGCACCTGACCACACAACAACATTAGTCCATTGATGAGGAAAGTCTCGCTCCCTTTGTGCCAACTCTCTCTCTCTCTCTCTCTCTCTCTCTCTCTCTCTCTCTCTCTCTCTCTCTCTAGGCACTTATGGAAGCACCCTCGATAACAAAGCCATCTCCCATGGCCCGTAGGATTGTTATGTCCACTAAAACTACACTAGAAGTTTGATGACACAGTGCAGTGCATCTGCCTAATAAAACCAACGGACTATATATTTTTTAGGAGCGTGAACCGGATCATTTTAAAATAATAAAAATAATAAAAAACCGAGTTCAATCGTGACTATTGGAATACCTAAGTGGAGACAAAAGAATAAGTCAGATTCATCCAAAAAAAGAAAAGAAAAGAAAAAAAAAAAAAAAAAAAAAGAAAAAAGGATGGAAGCCCGGGGGGGGGGGGGGGGGGGGGGGGGGGGGGGGGGGAGAACTAAAAAACCAGTCAATCATGCTTCCCCGCGAAACTGGATGAATCTGTTTCAAAAGAAGCGGCCTAGAAAAATATTTCAAACAATAATTTTGTAAGTGCTTGTATTCAAAGCACACATGTAGATGTCAATTTTCGTAGACAAAATGTTTGTTGGATCTTCAACACACTTCAGTCCTCTACGGCACTTCATGAAGATTGGCTCAACATCACAAGAATATAAGATTCAATATGGTTACAAGTGAAAGATCAATGTGTATGCCAACCATCAGGTAAAATAACCTTAGGATATAGGTTTTTATCATGGCCCTTATATGTTAAAATGTAAAAGTTTACTATGTAAATTTTCTAATGTTCAGCCAACCCAAACTAAGCCTTGGCCAAGTTTACAACAACAACAAACAAAAAAATATGTTGCAGTTCGGCCAACCCAACTCCAGGTTCAACCAACCAAACTTGGCTTAGGCCAGCCCTAAGATGTCTCGGGGTCAAGTTTCCAGCAATAGAAACATTCAGATTTTAAAGGGATTCAGCCAGCCAAATTTTCGCTCGGGCTAGCCAAATTTTTATTCATCTTATCCCGCGAAATCTGATAGCCGTTGGAACAGTATTGTTGTAATCCGGCCAGCCAAATGTATTTTTAGGCTGACCAAAGTTCCAAATCCTTTGGCTATAAATAGGGACCTTCTCTCATTATTTTCATATACGAAAAAGTGTGTAAATCATCCCCAAGCAAAGAGAGAAACTCAGGTCCTTCCAAAGCTTAATTGTGCGGTAAATCTTATTTTATTTTAGCTCATTCAATTCCCTTTCTCAAGTTAGTTTTAAATGCAATTAGAGAGTAAACTATACCCTACTTGAGAATAGAGAATTGAATCCGCAACTGTTAGGGTTTTTATTATATTGAGGAACATTAGATCCCTAAATCTTTTCTGGTTGAGCATACACTGCTTCATCGTCATCCAAGAAAGAATATCGTTGCATTGATCGAAGCCTCAACTTCATCAAGTATCTTCACATCGGCGTTTCGTCTTCTGAAGATAAGTATTATTACAGTTTATCATTTCATTTCGATTTATTGAGATATCCCGAAAATCTCATTGGGTTGATTGGTGCTTAGCCCATGAAAATCACTAAGGGGATTTTATTGTGGTAAGCCCATCAAAATCACAAGAACTGTAAAGAGGTTATTAAGGTAAACCTGTGAAAACCTTGTTATAGTGGAAAGCCAAAATTACGTGGTTAGTAATTTTGGGAGTAGAGTAGGTGTGTATTGAACACCGAACCACTATAACTCCTTGTGTATTTGTGGTGTTTGATTTATTTTATTATCTGTCTTTACTGTTTTGAAAGATTGATTTCAAGTATGTTGTGAAATAAGGTTGTCCTGCCTAAAGTTTTAAGTCAAGGTTATCCTACAAATTAATTGGAATCAACATTTCAATACTTTGTGCGATTAAGAATACATGTTCCGCAATTTATTATAAGGAATTGGTTCAATCGTACCCCCCCCCCCCCCCCCCCCCCCCCCCCTGCGGACATCGATAGCTCATCTTTCAATTTTGCAACAAAAAACCCCATGCAACAATGTTCTATAGGTGGGGGACCTTTTCTCCAAAAATTTAAAAAATACAAATGCGTGCGGTATCTGAGGCATTGGGTAGGGTAGTCTTTTATACTCCTCGATAGGTACCAACACAGCATTAATAATTGGTTTTGGTTTTCTCCAAAATCACAAGGGAAATATAGGGCAATCAACCTGAACTCCTAGTGTCGGTCTGATCATCTCATAATGCGAACTATGTATATCCGAGTTAGTGCAATCGTACCTTAATCCGTGGAAAGTCGATTACGAATGCAATGCCAGAATCGAAGAGTTGAATGGCAAAAAACAATTCAGGTGACTTCAATTCAAGACACCTGACAGCCTAATGCATCGTGGCGCGGTAAACCCATAATAAGGCAGCAAAAATCGCAGGGCAGATACCCATTACAACAACCAATCTTACAGGCGATCCTAAGAGATAGTGCAGCATTGAGAACTACTCTTCCAAATCAAAGTGCACTACACGTATCCGTGTAAGGCCACAAAAAGGGCAGCGGCAGTAACCACCCAAAATCCAGACTTGCAAATAACTCGATGCACATTACCGATTACGACATGAAATGGTTGTGATTTGGTGACCTATCATACCAAAAAAAGCACAAGGAAAAATTACAACACTTTTCCTCAACTCTCGAGAGACCAGTGTTACTCTTTGACCAGACGAACTTTTCAATAATGACAACCCGATTGGAATAGGCCAAACTACATCCATGTTTAACCCAAAGGATGGAGTGTCCACTCGCTTTGGCGTTCGATTGCACGTAACCTCTGCCAAGGAGGGGCATTTATAGACACTCCACCCAAAACGAGAACAAACTACTCTTGTAACTTCGGCTAGACTTTGATAAAACTCTGTGTGACCCGAAAAGCATCGATTATCCTAACGAGCCAAGTGGAAAGGGTCCCTAAGACCTCCTGAAAACAACCAACAGAATTGATCTACAAATTTAGAACCTAACGAATCAAATCCTGACCGATCATCCAGACTCTCCAGAAACCCTAATTGCACCCTACTTCAATAAAGTTGTCTCTGGTCGACCCGGAATAGCATAAAAAATCTAAATTAGTTGATCGAAAGGATCCTCAACACCTACCAGAAACGACCAACAGACCCGAATGACATATCAATGCCCAACAAATCAAATCTCAATTGATCATTTAGACCCTCCAGAACATTGTTCACTCTCTGAAAATGACAAATCGTATGCCAAAAAGGACAAAACAGACCCTAGGTCATCCAATGACCAACGGTCCAAAAAGGTAATTTTAACTTTTTTACATGCACTTGACACTTGCCTAGTTTAAAAAACACAAGTGGGCTAACACCTAACCATCGGTCATTGTGTGATCGATGGTAAAAGTGCCAGACTATTAATTTTCGGGATTGGTGTTTGACACTTGTTGACTTGTTGCCAATCACAAAAGTAACAAACTGATATCCAACGTCGGTCATTCAATGACCAACGATGGAGTGCCTATAAAAATGGCACAGTAGCTGCCATTTGGGGACATTGGCTCCGATCCAGAGAAGGACATAAAGTTCTAAGGAGAGTTGGTATACAGAATGAGCATATTTAAGGTTTTTGAAGAGTCTGGAAATACCCGGCAACGTCGATAGGCTGTCCGATCCAACAGAGCACGATAGCCAACAAAAGAAGCTATTGAAGTCCCAGAATAAGGTCGAGATTCGGGATATCCGATGATCCCTTTCGCAGAAAAAGGTGTTTGGTCTCCCCATTCTCCTCACGTCTCAATCAATTCATATCACATTCCACTCCACACATTTCAATCGCATCTACAACATTCATCTTTAATTTCACTACGCAAATATTCTCTCTTGCTTTTAGTAGATAGAAAGAGTAATGACAATATTATCTCACAAGAAATTGTGAATAAATGAAACTCAAAGAACATAAGCATCCACGTCCATACTAAACTCATTGGTTCAAGAAAGAGGAGGAAGTTTTTTTCAACTCCAGGTGCTTAGTTTCCTTCTCTATTAGGTTTAAGTATAAGAATGAAGTGTGGTGTGACATGATCCCATAGATGCATAATGCATTTTGTTGGGATGACCGTGGTTGTGGGACTGAAATATGGTACATTTAACTCGGACTAACAATTATTTCTTCATCAAGGGGGTGTTAATATGACATTGCACAAAATGAAACATCTTCCAATGCCCAAATCTGATAAAGAGGGTAAAAAAACGCTCAATGTATAATGTTTGAAGAAGAAAGTAAGGCATCAAACGTCATTTATGTCTCGGTTGCTAAAAGAAGCAGCAAAACAGTTAGATGTTCCTGCTCCTAAGCAGAAGCTCCTTGATGAATATCAAAACTTGGTGCCAGTAGAATTGCAAGCTGGACTCCCTCTTATGAGGAACATTCAGCACCATATTGACTTTGCGCTAGGTTTGAACATGCCGAATCTTGCACATTACCAAATGAGACTAACCAAACAAGCTGATCTCCCACACCTAGCCATGAGGGTTTTCATTCATTTTTTTTAGGAATCCATGGGTAAGCGGATAGGCTAAAGAAGAATGGAAGATGGTTGCTTATGTCAGTAGAGAGGCCAGTGAAGTCATAGATGCCTCGGCTAAGGAGAGTGTTGTGAGATCTTGCCCAAACATTGGTAGTATTGAAATACAACCCAGGATATTCGACCTAAGGATATGCATAGTAGATTTAGCTTTTCAGTTTGTACATGTGGGGTCCCAGGTTTAGTGATCCAGACATCAATATCTGCCACCTCAGATGGTGCTCTGAAAATCTCCCAAATAGGAAGATCCTAGGCACCAACCTTGAGCCTTTTTTTTCAGTTCAATGTGAACCGTTGCTGTACTTCTCTTCTAACCATCTATTTGCAAGCCACAGATCAAAAGGCAAGGATCTTCCAATTTGGGAGACTTTTAGACGGGGGCCCAACAGAGTAATGATCTGTACCAATGAACCACAGCCCAACTTTAAAAAAGAAGACATCAAGGTATATCCTCAAGGATAAATCAATATATTCTCACATTCTTTTCATGTTCTTGTGGCAACTTCATAATAATTTCTCATGTGAAACAACATGTCCTCATCTGCTGTACTCAAAAAGTATGAAGGGAATTTCCATGGATCATAAATCAGTCGCCGGCTGTTTCAAGAGAGTCGTTTAAATTACAGTTCAGCCATTTCTTTCGGTTGGTCATAAACTCTGTTGGAAATCGAAAAATTGAAACAAAATAAAATTCTTGTTTGCTACATTAAAATCTGCTACAACATTAGACAACAGTTTGATGAAATTGCACAAAGAGGAGGGAAAGGGAAGAGAAAGACTAACTATTTTTGCTCTGCCATTTTTTTCCGGATCTCATGAGCTGTGTTGAAGATCCCGAGGGTTGGCTTATTGCACACGTAGCATTTCTTGTTCTTTGAATGGTGCTGGGAAACAAGGTAATAAAATTCAAGTTTCATACATTTGATCAGCAAAAAAAAAAAAGGAAAATGAAAACTTAGGTAGGCTAAACAGGAATTCATAAACAACATAATAATATGAAAGCTTCAAATGGAACATAAACAAGGATAGAGAAGAAATTCCATCCAAATAAAAGCAACAAGATTGCAGATCAATGAGGATAAATGTCAAGCGGGCATCACATTTCATATGAGCTCAATGCTGTCTTGTCATTTGAATACTATATAGCTTAGTTTTATAGGGAAATGCAGTAACATTCAAAATGATAAGAAAAGTATTTGATAGACCTCTTTTGACACATGGGCAATAGGCTGTTGGACTATAACTGAATAATTCTTCCATGGTCCATGGAGAGTTCTTCCGCAGCGCAGATCTTTTGTGTAGGAACCTAACTATCATGTCGAATCAAGACAAGATATTAATGTTACAAGGGTACTTTTCCTAGGATTGGTTGATTGATGTTAATCCATCAAGAGATTCTCTAAATAATGCATACAGGAGAGGTGTTCTTTTAGTAGCACCTTTTGTGATGAAGCAAGTAAGAAAGACTTGCTGTATATAACATATATATGGGTCTTTGAGAGGCTTTATCATTGTGATACTTAACTGTGGGAAGGGCTCTGAGGGATTTCCATTGAATTCAAAGAGTTTCTCCTTATCTCCTCCCACTTGCGAACTTTGAAAATTCCAACCAAGCTTTCATTTTTAGCTTCTTATTTGTGTTGAAGTTAAAAACTAAGAGAATTCCAACTCCACTTGATTGGTGGACTCCATGAATGACCTGAAGCAATTTGGGGGCAATCAAGGAATGGGACAGAAGGGCTGGTTTAGACCAAGGTTTTATAACGTCAGCGAATCTGGATTTGAGTTTCAACAATTTCAGTACATATTAAGCTATTTTGTCGAAATACTTGATATAGTATTCCTGCCGATCAAGAAGAGTCTCTGAAGTCTTGTATTCTTTATTTGAACAGATAGTTGAAGTGGATTCTCCAAAGAGAAGATGGATTATGGGACTGTGTGACTTGAACTATTGATGTGGTGTAGAAGAGTTAGATTACCCAACATGGTATCCGAGCCTAGTCCCTGATCTGGACCATTGAGCCAGTGTCCTCCTCGTTTCCGATCATCAGGCCCAATATTCTTGCCTAATCTACATTGTCCTGAACTCGTCGCCTGTAGATCTCGACCATTTCTGCTTCCAATCCCATATTTGCCACTGCTGCAACCCAATCCAAGTATATCCATTGCAACCATAGCAACAACTCAACGCTACTCCCTGTTGCAACCCATTGTCTTTTCCGATCAAAACGGTAGCCATTCCCGCAACTAGAACCCATCCAACATTCGTCAGTTTTGTCACCTCAGTTGTCACCATCCATAGCATATTCCCAAGCCCCACCATTCTCGCAGCCCCAAATCTGTTTCCATGCTTCTCCAAATCCCCCATCACCGATACATCAGCATTTCCACGTTATTAAATATTCTCCTTTCTTTCGTTCCACGTGTCTCAAAATACCACAAAACAGACTAACCTCCGAAGTATTGTTCCCCTTTATTTGCAAAGACAACCTACCTAACTTTAAAATATCTTGTCTACCGAATTTTGGAAATTCTCTAAAAGGCTAATGAAGTGAAACTTAAGCATCTGCAGGACCTTGCATCAAATAAAAAGATGGCACCAGTTTCCTCAGACCTCTTGTACATAAAGCAGGTCGAGCAATCAATGTTCAAACTAGCCCCAAAGAATTAACCATTGTCTGTTGTTGTGAAAGTCCCTTAGATACTCCTAAACTAACTCTTAAGACCACTTCAAATCCATGACATGGTTGGGTTGCAATTTCAGCCCAAAGACAATCCCTTTCCTCAAATCACTTGAGAACTATGAAACAAATAGTTTGAATGGTGTGAAATTGAAAGTCCGTGCAGCATAAAGCAGTAACCGAAACGAATCCATGACAAGAATTCAGTGAGTATTAATTATTTTTCATTAGCCGCCCAACATCACAAATTCACATGTAAGTTAAAATGCAGCCACTATATTTGTATGCTCAAACACATAATATTAAAAGAAAAACTCTCCAACCAGATTCATGGACTTCAAGACGAGTATATATGAATAAAAAAAATAAAACCCACAAAGACAAAAACAGTGGAATATGAGTGCCATGGGAACAATTAGTATAACAAAACAATTGAATCAGTTGAAATAACTGAGTGAAAAATACAGAAAAGATTATTATATATCTTACCTTCAGCGCACAATGCTCGCAGAAATAGTGTTTGCATTTTGTAACAACAGGATCCTCGAATGACTGCCTACATATGAAACACGCGAAGGGCAATGAATCATCATCATCGTCGCTCTGATTCCCTCCTACCTGATCCACATCATCATCTCCTCCCAATGCCAAATTCCTCTTCCTCACCTTCTCAGCTTCCTCCCACTCTCTCTCCATCTGCCATCCAGACTTATAATCCCCTCTATCATGCATAAACTTGCACGCATCTCCAAACCCACAGTAACCAGTCTCCTTGTAATCCTTGCATATATCCGGCTGGTAATCAAACCTCGCTGAAGACCTGATGTGTGCTGAAGCTCTAAGTGGTCCATGAGCCCCACCAGCCTTCTCACCTGAAACTGTCTGTTCGCGTCGGAAGCCAGCTTTGTAATCTTTGTACCCATGGATCCCCTTATACACCTTCTCATCGTCAACACCTTTTTTTTTCCCCTTCAAAGCGTCCTCTGCCTGCTTTAGAACCCGCTCTCGGATTGCACGGGCATCTTTCGAAAATTCAGTTTCTGTTTCTAAGGTTGCTGTCGCTCGGCTGTCATGATGGACTTGGATTTCCTTGGATGATTCAAAATGGAAAAGTGGAGTGTCTTTCGATTCTTCAGCTTTGGATTCAGCAGATTCTGTTGCTCTCTTTGACGATCCAACAGTTGAGAAATGGAGCTTGTTATCAGGTCTCGGAGGCTTTTTTGGCTTGTGGATGACAGAAGAAACATCGGATTTTTCTTGATCATCATCTTCAGTGTTGCCATCGGTGTCGATTGTCCGTTTTCGGATGTTCTTGTTCTTGGATGGTTTGCGGAAGAAATTGCAAACTGAAATGGAGAGAAAAGGACAGAAAGAAGAAACGTAGGTATTGGATTTTGAATGGTGAAAGGAAGAGAGGTCGGATGTTGGAAAAGAAGCAGGAATTTACCTTGTTCGGAGGATTGGGGTTCCTCGGAATCCGCCATGTGTGCTTGCGAATGGATGTGCAGGACTCCACAAGCGTGTGGGCTTATCAAATTCCTCAACAGAAACGATAATGTTACAGGTAACAGTCTCAACCTGTAACTATCTATCAGATAAGATTGCAAGAAATGTAACAGTGGAATTAGGTGTTTTTCAAGTAACAGGTTAGGGCCTGTTTGGATGCCTGTAAGTTGGGTAAGTGGGAAGTGACTTACAGGTGGTGTTTGGGGGAGAAAAATCACCTGTAAGTAACTGACAGCCTGTAAGTCACTTACAGGCAAATCTACCAAAAACTGCAGGGGGATGGGGGTGAGAAGTCGCTTCCCTGTAAGTCACTTACAGGCTCAACGGTCGGATTTATTAAAAGAGGGGAAGAGGGAGAAACCCACCAACCACCATTATAGCCATGAAGCTCCAGCCAATGAAGAAGAAGCACCAGCCATTGAAGGAACTCCAGCAAGCCTTGCAGCAGTTCAACCAATCCACATCCTACAACACTATTACCGCATTAGAGCTTCAATATTACCGCACCAACAACCGCCATTTACCACACCAACAACCACCATTGATAAAAAGGGGATAGAAGGTTTCGTCTCTCCATCCCAAGCTCTCTCTCCCTCTCTGCAATCTCTCTCCCCCTCCTTCCCTGCAATCTCTCTCCGTCTCTGCAATCTCTCTCTGCAATTACCGCCTTCCGTCTCTTCTCCTCCTAAAACGGCAGGGTTTCTTCTACCCTTTTTTTTTTCCTTTGAACACGGGAGTAGTTCGAAGATACAGGCACGCTCACCTATACGCACCTGCGCACGTGCGCATTTTTTGACACGTGTCATAAGCCTCTAATCCGAACGGTCCATGTGATGCAGCATCCCATGAAACCACCAGGGACCAATTTCGTCCTGATTTAAAACTCTGGTGGGCCATGGAAAAGAGAGAAGCAAATCAAGGTAAGAAAATGTTTTCTTTTGTCATGACTCACCGATGTTTTAGATCAAAGTAAAAGTTGGGTCGGTTCTCAAAAAGTTCTCCAGACAACTCTCGCCGACTGG
Organism: Magnolia officinalis; assembly: GCA_021015155.1. Taxonomy (NCBI): domain Eukaryota; kingdom Viridiplantae; phylum Streptophyta; class Magnoliopsida; order Magnoliales; family Magnoliaceae; genus Magnolia; species Magnolia officinalis. Next base: position 49,332,934 of record JAJHSJ010000013.1, on the reverse strand, counting down.
TGCGCCGCTGAGTATTCTGCGGGAAGGGATTGCCTGCTGTGTAATGCGTAAACTCCGTGGGATCCATCATGATATATGTATTTGATCTACATTGTCCATCCATTTTAATATTTAATTTTAACTCTGATCCTAAAAATTAGCTATATCCAAAGATCAAGTGGACCACACCACAGGAAATAGTGTGAATTGAGTGTATACCATTGAAAATTTCTGGGGGGCCACAGAAGTTATGGATCAAGCTGATTTTTTTTTCCCTTCATCCAGGTGTTTGTGATCTTATGAACATGTTGGATGACAAATAAAGATCACTATGGGCACTAGAAAAGTTTCAACAGTCGAAATCAGTATTTCCACTGTTTCCTGTGAAATGGTCCGCTTGAGCTTTGGATATGCTTAAATTTACGGTTCAGCGTCTACATTTAGATGAAAAAATGGATGAACGGATTGGATAAACCGTATACATTTACAGTGGGCCCAATTGAATTGACTTAGTATAATAAAAGTATACCAGCTACTCAGTACACAGTCTGATTTTATTTTATTTTATTTTATTTTATTTTTCTTTGTTTTTAAAACATCTAGCTGATTGGGTGAGTGACTTGGTCAAGTCATGCTGAGTCCTATCTAGTTGGCTGAGTTTTTGAGCTGAGTCGATGAGTCTTAGCAAGACCCGACCAAGTCATGCTACTCAGTGAGTTCCCATGACATTTGGCTCGAAATTCCGCTGAGTTGAGTTGTATCAGCCGCATTGAGTCGAATGACCGTCTTTTATAACTATGGTTTGGGCCATGACAATGAGTGTGGGGGCCAACAACTTACTGTTACCAACTGCTTTCTTTCGCCCCTTCATTTTCATCCGGTTACCATGCTAAGTAGGGTGGAAAAATGAAATTCAGACCACAGATCTGGATAATCAGCTATTGTTCACATTGTACGAAATCACTCATCATCAATCTTTCTGAATTGTTTGTTTTGTTGTTGATTTCTGCCTTACAGGCAGAAGCTCAGGAAGCAATTCTTCAGGACCTGTAAAACCAATTCGATGCAGCTGAAGCCTCATGTAAGGCGCAAGAAGAATGCCAGAGGCAACCTTTCATTCAACTTCCAATTTGGGCACTTCCAATTTGGGCCACACCAAGGGCTCTCTTCGCCTCTTTATCAGAGGTTGACGACCAAGAAAACAATTATAACAGATACAATGCCTGAATGTCTTACCTCAATTAATCTTGAGCTATATAACATTTTACTCACTCGATCATATTCTGCACAGCAATATAGCTGCCACTCTTATGTGTTGTTCCTCCCTTTGCTTCGGGCTTTTTTAAAATAAGGCAAAAAAAAAAAAAAAAAAAAAAAAAAAAAAAAAAAAAAAAAAACCAATATTCTAGCATTGGGTGCTGTGAGAGGTTTTGAGAACTGGAGGTGAAATCAGAACTCAGATTGCTTGAAAAACAACAAAAATTGCAAAACAAAATATCTTGGGGATCTTACAAAACATGCAGTGGATCTTAGAAGCTAACCATTTCCTGGAGACGTAAAAAAATAAAGTTTGGGGGATGATAGGACTGATGATCTAGAACACATGCTGAGGATGAACTTTCATAAATTGATCAGATAAAAGAGCTTAAAAAGGAGAACTTGGGTACATACTACTCGATAGGGATTTTAAAACAACCACCCTTTTCATGGCTTAATTAAACAGAACCACCAATAAAATAAAATAAAATAAATGGGGTTTGATTTCAGCACCTACATTTTTTATGTCATCTTTATTTCACAACTTTGTGTTAGATTGAAGTCATTGCTGTCAGCCTTTTCCTTGAAAATATCAAAGATGCCCATGATCAGTGGTAACATCAATTTCTTCAAGACAACACACGGTCCACCTCACGGGTGGACCAGTGCTTTCAGATGATGGGGATCCCTGTTTTGAAGGCTGATCTACCTGATGAATGGCTCAGATTTGAAGGTATTCTGTCATCTTCTTTAAAGGGGAATTTTCATCATTTTGAAATAGAAGGCTGGCTACCATCTGACAGAAAGTGGTAAAGCAAAGATGTCATTAAAAAACGTTGGTGATGAAATCTAACCCCAACTAAAAATCCCCACTAGTTACAGTAACAGCAACTATAAGCCTATAAGCATAGTAGCTGTTACATCAACCCGTGATGGTGTTATAGATTGAAGACAAAAGAGTCTGTTTTGGCATGTTACAGAATGTAATTCTAGAGAATGTGTACAGAAGCACATAGATACAATACATGAAATGCATTTTGATGCTAGTTTCTGCCCCAATGTGTAGCAATGCAGCAACTAGCCAATATAACTACATACAACAAAATGCAAATGGGTGTAGATAATGCCTATATGAGGGTTGAGCTGACCTCTTCTATCACTTAATGACTCTGAAATCACAGGTGAGCTCAACAATAAACGTTACTGCCTGGAATTTAGAATTTAGAAAATGGTGGACACTAGCAGGTGCTGAACAAACACCGCTCTCTGATTTCGTTCTTCGTCAGCCTGTTGTCCTCTTGCTCCATTTGGAGTAGTAGTTGGCTCCCTGTTGCATTCAAACAAAGCATCAGCCACAGACAAGGGACTAGCAAACTGCTCATTTAAAGACAACCCAAATGCACACAACTAATAAGTTATATATAGAACTGTGTTATCACATCAAAGCCAAGTAGTTCAATAAACCCAACTACAATTTTACCAGCCACTCTTCACAACCAACATGCACATCGACCCAAGGACTGTTGTTTAAAAAGCTAAACAGAATCATAAGTCATCATGCAGTGGATTACATATCATAGTTCAAAAACCTGAAAACTCAACTTGATTCAGTGTTCATCGGGTTGGGTTGGCTTGAAGACTCAAACTCAATATTTAATTATCATAAATTGAAAATAGTAGGTTGTTAATAGATATTTAAAATAGATATGTATAATTGATATAAACCTTAACACAAACCAGCAACTCTGTTGATACCATTCTGGTTAAGGTTGTAGCTTCTGTAACTGAGATTAGGGGTTTGAATCTCACTCCCAACATATTTAATTTTTAATAAAATCCCATTCGAGTCACGCCGAGTCAACCAAGCCATCAAGTTGACTCGATTAGTCTCTCTGAGTCGGTCAAGTAAGGCCTAGTACTGAGTTTCGCAAAGACTTGGCTCGTAATCTCACCAAGTCAGAGTTGACTCAGCCAAGTTTTGAGTCCAGTCAGCGAGTTTTAGAACTATGTATAGCTGTCCTAGTCAGACCTAACTAAACCACTGGGCATTCTAAAAGACTCAAATTACAGCAGGTCAAATGTTTCCATACACTGAAAAATGCAGGCCAAAACTAGAAGTTTCGTGGTCTGATTTGGCATTGCATAATTTGTGGGTGTCCGGTGAATCCAGTTCAAGGGTTTGGTTTGTCATCACATCGTTGAATGTAAGCCGCGATGGTTTTTCTGAGTTACCAAATTGATTCATTTGGTCTGTGAGTATGGTTCATTTGTAAATGTGATTCTTCTAATTCGAGAGTTGGTTTGATCAGTTCATGGGAGATAAACACAATGCACACTCAAGTCCGACATTGGTAGGGAAAGAAGTTCAACAACTCCACAAATGAAAATAAAATGTCCAACAGATCTAATGAATCCACAAAGTTAGAGTGGTTCAGAGAACCTAGAGCGAACTATGGATGGAATTGATTGGAGATGGTTTGAAAGAAAAAATCTCATCTGAAAGGGCAGATATCAGAATTTCAATCCTAAAGCTGTTATTCATATTAACTTGTTCTAATCACCAATGGTACACCACAGGAGTTTAGAAGATAAATGATGCATGGCACCCTCATCCTTCACAAAGATACATGAAAGAATGTTCCATGCAGTCCAAGCTCAAATGGTCAGAAATCAGATTGTTGTCTGCAATTTCACTCCAAATTAGAATATTTGGAAAGCAACAAATTCGTCACTGGCACAGATTGGGCAATTGATCTCAATAATCAGACCCATATCCATACATTGCACACAATCTTGTTTTTTAAAACTCTTGAAGAGGAGAGATAATTGGCTCTGTATGAATGGAATCTCATTATGGGATCCCAACTTCCAAGAGTATTCCTAGCATTCTTCCTAGCTTCCATTGTCTCAAGTCTTAAACTGTATGCTATTTTATTATGAATGCTGTATCAGAACAAAACAATTTAAGCCAGCATCTTTGGAATATGTCACAAATGAGGGCAGCACTACTTTACTATGTGAAAGATGGACCATATCTGTAGTCCAGAAATTTGGAACTCAACCGTATGATCAAAAGTAAGGAAAACTATATATATGCAGGTGCTAAAATCTCCTCTCAAGATGCAATTAGTTGTTGAAAGGAGGATGGAAGTACCTTTGAACCTCTGAAGAAAATGAATCGACCGTTGCATTAACGCCAGAGCTTGTGTTTTGGTTAACTGTGGTGGCATGTGGAGGAGCCAAACCATAGAGAAAAGGTGAGAGAAGTGGATCGGGAGCAGAATCAGGAGCATTCCCCCTACCATTAGTGGAAGCTACTCCAAGAAAAGAACTAAGCTCTCGCAGATCCTTGCCAACCACTGCTGCACCCGTTCTTTGAGATTTCCTCCTTCGCTGCTCAGAATGAAATGCCCAAGGAGTTTAAATATGTATGTTATAGTGTAGAAGATCTATAAAATAACAGTCGACCCTACATATGCAAGTGATACCTTTAACAAATGCGAATGCTGCACTGTGAAATGTCCAATCATATCCTTTCCTAAATTTGCTGCACACACAGGACAAACCTGCAAATAGCAATATAATAATGACGATCTGAGATAATGACTACTATGATTCTCAAATCTATACTATAATGGATTCCTAAATACCAACACCACAATTGAATACAAATATGTAAAACCTACATAGTTAAGCATTATTTGATATTGCCAATTTTCTAATACATGGCATCTGCATGTAAAACTTTTGGGTTTTTGAGCAACATGGCTCATGCATAATTGATCGGATGTAATTTTATATTTGGTTATCTGCAGGATCTATACTCTAGACCTGCTTCGTTTCCCCTAAACTGTGGCTCGATAATCTGTGATCTCCGTGGTTACTTGCTCTTCCCTACCTGAATAGATTACTGTATATCTCTAGAACAAGCAAATTGGCATTGTTGAAGTACCGTGAGTAGTTGATAGAGAAGAACAGAGGTGACCCATACATGCAGCACATATTTGATATTGCCAATTTTCTAATACATGGCATCTGCATGTAAAACTTTTGGGTTTTTGAGCAACATGGCTCATGCATAATTGATCGGATGTAATTTTATATTTGGTTATCTGCAGGATCTATACTCTAGACCTGCTTCGTTTCCCCTAAAGCGTGGCTCGATAATCTGATCTCTGCGGTTACTTGCACTTCCCTACCTGAATAGATTACTGTATATCTCTAGAACAAGCAAATTGGCATTGTTGAAGTACCGTGAGTAGTTGATAGAGAAGAAGACCCATACATGCAGCACCTAACATGATTGAATCTCTCCCGTCCATTGCATATGTTGATAGACCGTGATCCCCCCCCCCCCCCCCCCCCCCCCCCCCTCTCTCTCTCTCTCTCTCTCTCAAGAGAACATGGTATTAGAGCAGTAAGTACCGGTTGCAGTGAAAAAGTCCCCTGATATACATTGATACACCACACTCTGACAGCTTAAACTTTTAGAGTAAATGGTTGTTTGACATAGTATCAGAGTGGAAGGTCTTATGTTTGAATCTCGAGTGCAGCAAATATGCCTTGCTAATATATTATTCTCCCACGGGGGGTCAAGAAAAATCAGGTCCGGCCCAGGGACTAGGAAATCAAGCCCGGCCTATTTCTGGTGTGAGTGTCCCTCCACCCTCATCAGTATGTTCCCGTGCGGAGTTCCCAGCCGACACGTGCAGGGGGTGTTGGAGTGAAAAAGTCCCTTGGAGTTCCCACCCCGCACGTGCAGGGGGTGTTAGAGTGAAAAAGTCCCTGATATACATTGATACACCACACTCTGACAGCTTAAGATTTTAGAGGAAATGGTTGTTTGATATGGTATCAAAGCATAGATCCAGGCATTCCGCATCCAACAGGTTGAGAGGCAATACGTCACCTTGTTGACGTCAGCGTTGTACAAATGCATGGACTCCATTTGAGCTAAAAGTTTAGGAGTTTGATAGATCTTAATTTTAAAAGATTTGTCATGATTTTTTCAGAATTGTTTAGACCTCCATTCATGGTGTTTTGGAAAAAATAAAGAAATTCGAAAATCGGGCCCATCTTTCATTTTTCTTCGATCTACCTTAAATTGGTAAGCTTTTCTTGGGTTTCTTTGCTCAAAATGGACCGAAATCTTCCTCCCATGCTACTCATGGAGGATTTTTTTACCTAAGATCCATGTTTGAGAGGGTTTTAACCTCAAATGGATGTGCGGCTGGGCCGTTTTTCACTCGGATGGGCCGTTTTTTAATGGGTTTCGTGTTATTTTGGATGATTGCTATTTATTTGATATTCATTTCTTATTCCCTTGAAGGATTGAGTGAGATAGAGTTGTTTGAATCAATCCTTCTTACTTGAAGTCTCCTGTGGCTGACAAATGGCCCTCATCTATTGGCATGGGGTCTCTTGAATCCAACCTTTTGCAGAATACCACCACTAAGTTGAACGATGACAACTATTTTTAATGGGCACAATCTGTAAAAGTGTTCTTAGGAGCCCGTGAAAAGTTGTTGTATATTTTGGATGATGCTCCAAGTTCTACACATGCTACCTACAAGTCTTGGACAAAGGAAAATTATCAAGTTATTGCATGGTTGTTGAATAGTATGGATTCCTCGATTAGCCATTCAGTGATGTTTTTATCCTCGACTAAAGGCATTTAGGATACACTTTATGATATGTTCTCGGAGTCTCAGAATTTTTCACGGGTATTCCAGCTTATTTAAGAAATTGGTCGCTTCCAACAAAACTTAAGATCATTAAAAGATTACTATTCGACGCTTTGGGGCATGTGGGATGAGTTAGACTTGTATCGGCCTCTTCCTTCCAAATGTAAAGAGGATCATGAACATGCCCATAAGTAGCGATATGATACTCATATCATACGGTTCCTAGCTGGGTTGAATTCTGATTATCTTCATGTTCGACATTAGGTTGTTATGCAGGATCCTCTTCCCCCATTAACGACAATCTATGCCATGTGTCGGCGCGTTACTATCTCCGTTCTTCCTTCTCATTCATTTATGCCACTAGAGCGTTTGGCACATCTTGCTGACGATCAGTCATCTTTTGGCCTTCGAGTACCATCCTTGAGTTCAGGGCGCATTTCTGTTTATGGTGGTCACGGTAAAGGCAGCGAGGGAGATCGCAGTCGTATCGGTCGTAATCTTCGTAGTCGTAGTGGACGTGGACGAGGACGAGGACGTGATGGTTCCCGTATTTTTTTGCATTGCGAAGGAACTAATCACACTATTGATTACTGTTGGCAGAGTCATGGTCGTCCTACGTATGCCGCTATTTCTGTTGCATCTACACTTGCTCCTGAGACACAGTCTTCCACCCCGACAGCTGAGCAGTCTACTTCAGGAGAGTCTTTTATCATTTCTTGGGTTGCATATGATGCCCTTATGCGGCTTCACGTTTGTGATATTCCTGAGCCATCTCACGCAGCTTCGGCCCAGCTAGGTACTGCTCTTCTTGCGTCATCCTCTCCTACCTCCTGGGTCATAGATTCTGAAGCTTCCTCCCAAATGACTGGTAAGTCTCAATTCTTTTCCTCGTATTCTCCTTCTCCCCACATTCAGTATGTCACAGTTGCAGATGGAACCCAAACTCCCATCTCTGGGATTGGTTCCATCTATCTTTCTTCTTCCTTGTCTTTATCCTCAGTCTTGCATTTCCTCATTTTCCATTAAACTTATTGTCGGTTAGCTCTCTTGCTAAATCATTAAATTGTTCTATTACCTTCTTCCCTTCTTATTATTTGTTCCAGGGCCTACAAATGAAGAGAGTGATTGATGGGGGCATGAACAATGAGGCGTTTATCTTCTCGATAATACACTCATTGCCGCTTCTAGTACCCTTTCTCTGGATCGAGAGTCCATGACACAGTGGCACTGCCGCTTAGGCCACCCATCCAAAGCTTGATTGAGAATTTTGTTTCCCTCATTTGTCACTAAACCGTTATGTTGTGATATTTGTGAATTCTCTAAACATCATCGTGCTACATTTCCTCTTAGCTCTTCTAGGAGGAAATCTCAACCTTTTGTTCTGGTTCACTCGGGGATGTCTGGGGACTAGATCTGGTTACCTCTATTTTTGGATTTAGATATTTTGTTACATTTATTGATGATTATTCACGCATGACTTGGATTTATCTTTTGAAATCTAAAAGTGAAGTGTTTGATGCGTTTAAAGTATTTTATCATGATGTGCATTCAATTTCAATATTCCATCAAAACCCTCCAGTCTAATAATGGGGGATAATACGTCTATTGCCTTTCTGCCCTTCTTGCAGGAACATGGTATTTTGTCTAGGACGTCGTGTGCTCGTACACCTCAACAAAATGGTATCGCAGAACGAAAGAATCGTCATCTTCTTGAAGTTGTTCGCACCCTTTTTCTTGGTATGCACCTACCTAGACATTTTTGGAGTGATGCTCTTCTAACTGCTACTTTTCTTATTAATCGTATACCTTCAAGTATCCTGCCTTACAAATCTTCATTTACTATATTGCATCCTCATGATAATCCATTTCCTCTACCACCTAAAGTTTTTTGTTGCACAGGCTATGTTCAAATTTTGGATTGAAGTAATAATAAACTTAACCCCAGGGCAATTAAATGTGTTTTCTTAGGGTATACTCAGAGTCAGAAAGGGTATAAATATTTTGACTCATTGATTCGCAAGAAATATGTTTATGCCGATGTAACCTTCTTTGATGATATTTCTTTTTTCTTAGCTCCAAGCCGATCCCTCTATGATCCTCTTGTGAGTCAGGGGGAGTACGATTCTTATCCTCTTCCTCTTTCCACTAATGATCACGGGGAAACTCCTCTCCCCTCCGTTCAGCATCCTGTTGGTGATTCGAGTGACCCCTAAGCCTCTGCAGTTGTATCATCGTTGAGATAAATCTTCACACGCTCAGCCATCCACCCTTCTGCTCATTTTGGATGTTGGCTCAGGTGACTCTCCTACCTTGAGTTTAGATCTCCCCATTGCCTTGCGCAAAGGGTCACGGTCTTGTACTCAACAATACCTTGTTTCTTTCCCTTTCTTTCTCTTCTTTTCCTTCTTTTGTTTCTACAAAGCGAAATCCTAAATTATTCAAAAGTTGATCTACACCAATCACCTTTATTCTTTGTTCAAGCACCATATGGTGGGCAGTGTTTTAAATAGCTTACGCTATATAGTGTGTAGCTTATGTTATGTAGTGTAGCTTAGCCTTAACACTACGTAACTCATAAAAATAGCTTAAATCATGTGTAACCTCAAACCTGTGCTATATCCTACAGAGACTACACTAAACGCTACATAACTCACATTACAAGTAATTTTTCACAACCATTGTTGTCAAATGGCATATGGGATCATATGGGACCTGTTATAAGTAAAAATATTGGCCATGGAGAAAGGGCCAGCTCGAACATCTATACTCATTATGTAATCAGCTTCGTGTCAGTCATGACCAAGGAGCTCCTCAACGGCTCGAAAGCAGTGACCCACTGCTGGGGAAACCGCTTATTCCTCGAGCTCGATCTTCAGAAGATGAAGTATCTCCACTTCCATCAGATGTCGAGCCCTTCCACGGCCCCATCCATTTTCGAGTAATTGTTCGAATCATCTCTTGGTAGAGGCTTCCGGGGTAAGACTCCAAGTTGCTACACTTAGGGAAGCCCTGTACCGTACGATAAGATGAAGAGAATGGTCATCCTCGATTTCGCCTATATTCTACTAAGAAAGGGAGCTCGGTCTCAGTGTTCGGATACGACGTCCAAGGGTAGGTCGGCAGGTCGACGATCTACTCAATGTTAAGGGAAAACTCGACCACGGCTCACTAGAGAATCCAGGTCGGTAAACTACTCATTGGGAAGGCTATGTAGGCTACCTTGGATGCTTGACCTCGGCCTCTTACTACCAAGGTATCCTGTATCGGTATCGATTGGCGTAACGGTGCCCTTCAATACCGATACGGATATGGGGGTATAATGGCAATACGGGGGCGTAACGGCCTGTAATGGTGCAATTTTTTTTTCACCAAAAAAATATTAAAAAATATGGATTAAATCCATAATATTCTAAGCATTCCAAATATGCATTCATTTATAAATTGGAACATGTTTATGGTGGTGTAACGGTCCACTCTTTGGTGAGAAGTTATATCGGACTATCTGATGAATTTATGAACCAAATAACCTGAATTTGACTACAAAATTCATATATTTAATTTTCTAAATATCTAATTTATATACTTAACAATTTAATATCATTTCTCCCAATAGTTCTTTAAAAAAATGAAATTAAATTCAGGTAGATAACGTTGCCAATTTGGGGCTGACTTGGAGGACCAATCCATGCCCCAAATCAGCCTCAAATTCATGCAATTTATTAGCATTATCCCACTTATGAATTGGTGGACATTTATTGGATAGTGAATCATGAAAAAAATCAAAAGGCCCTATTTTAAAAAATAAGCATCCACAAATTAACAATTAAAACTATTCAAACAATTTGATTTTGGCATTGTGAGTTAGCAACTACAGTCCATAATTTAATTGGTAAATTTTAAGTTAATACATGTCTCGTGTACAATTTTGTAAGGGCCCGAATTAGGCGGGACTCAGATTATGAAGTGTAGCACACGAGTGTCATAGTTTTTTGGGCCCCACCCATGATGAATGTGTTATATCCACACCGTCCATCCATTTTGCCAAATAATTTTAGGGCATGAGCCCAAAAATGAGGCAGGTCCAAAGCTCAGGTGGACCACACTATAAGAAACAACAATAATTAAACGTCCACCATTAAAATTTTATTGGGGGCTACAAAAGTTTTAGATCAAGCTGACATGTGTGTTTTCCCTTCATCCACATCAGTGTGACCCAATTAACAGGTTATATGGAAAATAAACATTACAGTGGACCCTAAGAAATTTTGAAATTTTTAATGGTGAGCATTCTATAACCACTGTTTCCTATGGTGTGGTCCACCTGAGATTTGGATCTTACTAATTTTTTGGATCATGACCTAAAATGATGTGGGAAAATGGATGGACGGCATGGATAAAATACATACATCATGGTGGGGCCCACACACCATGTGGAGCGATAACAGCGTACCGTGTAACTTGTACTACACCTATATAGCTGTTGTGTTGATGTCAGCAAGTCCTGTGGGTCTGATAATGAGGTATGTGTTATATCCAAACCGTCCATTCATTTGACGAGCTCATCTTAAGGCTTGACACAAAAAATAATACAGATCTAATTATCAAGTGGACCACACTGCAAAAAGCAGTGGGGGATTGAACGTCTACCATTGAAACCCTTTTTAGGATCACAGAAGTTTTGGATCAATATGAAAATTGTTTTTCCTCTTCATTCAGGTCTTTTTAACCTTATGAACGGATTGGATGGAAAAAAAACGTTATGGTGGGCCCTACGAATTGTTTAACGGTGAAAATCATTATCTCCGCTGCTATTTTTGGTGTGATCCAGACGATCTTTGGATATAATTCATTTTTTGGGTAATGCTATGAAATGATCTCTAAAAATAGATGAACGGTGTAGATATAATAAATACATCACTGTGGAGCCCATGTAACTTTGATCTCCTTTGAACCGTTCGTGCAACTCGGAGCTCGAGGAGTGTCAGCGCTCGTCTTAGCATGACTCGTACCTACACCAGGTATATAGTTGGTGTGTGGTATACCTGCCAATCCGCTTCCAATTTCTTTTTCCGATACCAGAGAGGGAAACCGAAAAGAAAAAGAGGGAAAGAAGAGAGAGAGAGAGAGAGAGAGAGAGAGAGAGAGAGAGAGAGAAGAAGAAGAAGAAGAAGAAGAAGGCCCGCAGGGCCGCAGCAATCCGAGAAGAAGAAGAGGAGGAAGGAGGAGGAGGAGAAGAAAAGAAAGAAAGAAAAAAAGGTATGTTTTTTTTTTTTACTATTTCTATTTTTTTCTTTAGGCCTGTAACAGCCGTTACGGGGCTGTAATGGCCGTTACGGTCACAGAATCAGGGGGGTGCCCATTTCAACCCCGTATTGTGTAACGGTGTCGGCCGTTACCATTACGTATCGGCCGATACAGCCGTATCGTAACGGATACGGGACACCCTGCTTACTACATGTTTTCTCTGACTCCGACTACTCAGATCTTATCGAAGAGATCTGCCTGAGATCTCAACCGAAGATCTCGAAAGATAACCGCGACTGCCTTAAGTGCCCATGTGATGTGTAAGAAGAAATGAGGGTCATATTATTAAAAAAAAATAAAAAAATGCAAAGACAAAAGATGAATGACATGCACAGGAGAGGGAGATTAAGGAGGAATTGGGGCGGCCAGCATATATAAGCGACGAGTATGTGGTGGATCTCGATGACGATGATGATCCTGAATATAGACGCACAGTTCAAGGGTCCATACAGGATCAGTGGAAGAGGGATCAAGAGTTAGGACACGAGTAAGCCTAGATTTGAGAGGTCTATCCATGAGCGTGGTGGGGAGAGTGGAGCAGGGGGGAATGTGACAGGGGATAGTGGAGCAGAGGGAGAGTTCTAGGGGTGGTGGAGGGGAGGGTAGTAGGCGGGAAGGATTATGGGGCATGGGCAGGAGTAGTAGCATGCGGGTGTCGGATCTACCTTCAGATCTGAGGATATACAAAGAGACAAGAGGGACACAAAAGAAATTAAAGAACATGTTTAATGGAGGGGATGTGAGGAAGAAAGTTGGAAAGTTTATAACAAAGTCTTTTATCTACGATCAAATTCCCGCGAATGTCGCACCAAGTCCACACTTCAAGAACATGATAAGTACAGCGCGGGGGTGAGGGTGTGCAACTGCCCACGCCCTTTGAGATCATGGGGAAGTATTTGGATGAAAAGACATACATGGATTCATATAAGCAGTCATGGGAGATGTACGACTGCACCGTCATGTGTGACGGTTGGACCGGACCAACGAAGATGTCAGTCATAAATTTTATAGTCTATTATAGGGGATGGGCAATGTTCCTAAAGTCTGTAGATGCAAGTAGTAAGATTAAAGATTCGAACTACATTTACAAACTAATGCACAATATCATGCAAGATGTTGAGAGGAGAAACATTGTGCAGTTTGTTACGGACAATGGGAGTGCATTTGTCAAGGAGGGGAAGGATATTCAGAACAAGTATCATATGTATTGGACTCCCTACGCAGCCCATTGCATCAATCTCACACTAAAGGCGAATGGGGATGGGCCGTTGGTGAAGATTGTTATTAGTGATACGTGGCTCATCACAAACTTCATATACAACCACACCCGGTTATTAACCGCGATGCGTGAGAGGTTTGGTGGGGATATAGTTTGCCTCGAGGTGACGCAATTCGCCACAAATTATATCACCTTAAGTAGCTTCCTCAAATACAAACATGGGTTAAAAGAGCTTTTCGCTTCTAATGATTACAAAGAATGGAAAAAGAGGGTGAAGAGAGTAACATAGAGAATCGAGGAGCTGGTGCTGACAAATACATTTTGGGATCGCATGCGTAGTGTAACAGGTATTCTAGAGTCCATTTATGTGGTGTTGAGGATGATGGATAATGAGACAAAATCGTCGTTGGGGTCATCGTATCCGTCCATATAGCTGATGAAAGAGGCCATCAAGGCTAAAGCTACCAATGCATATAAGTGGGTGCATGCAATAATAAATGACCGTTGGGAAATGACACTTTCTCAACCACTACATCAGGCCGGTAACTACTTAACATGATTTTTTTTCTATATGCAATAATAAACAATGGCTATACTAATGTGTAGATGTTGGTTTTCAGCGTATTTCCTGAATCCCAGATACCACTACAGCCGGAATCTCTACGAAGACAATACATTAAAGAGGGCAGTACATGAGGTGTACAATCATTTATTCCCCGACTGTACAGGGAAAGGTACCTTCAGTAGTGAAGTAAATATGTTCTGCACTTACATTTTCCTTATCTTCATCTCAACCATTCCACACTTAATATGGTTGTTATACGGCATCAACAAATTGTTAGATTCCACGACACGGTTGGAATGTTTGGATGCCCCTTGCGATGAAGTCAAGGAACACCATGATGGCATGTGAGTTACTGCGGTAAACTTAAATTTCATATTATTTTGGAAAATCTAAGACTAACGAAAGAATTTTATGGTACGCAGGCGAATTGTGGTCCATGTACAGGACTGACTGCGAGATTTTACAGCGATTGGTTGTCCGTGTTCTCGTCACCCTAGGGACAGACTAGGGAGAATTGCACAGACAGTGGTCCATGTACGCAGGCGAATTGTGGTCCATGTACGGGACTGACTGCGAGAACACCGTCTGTGCAATTCTCCCTAGTCTATTGCACAGACGGTGTTCTCGTCACCCTATGAAAGGAATTGGAATACATTCTCCCTCATCCCCACAAATAAGTGCAATAGACTAGGGTATGAGAGGCTTCAAAAACTAGTGTATTGTCACAACAATATGAAGTTACGAGAGAGGCTGCTCCGTGCGAAAGGAAAAAGAAAAGTGCAGGAAGACCCAATGGAGTTGATGACGGTCGGACATCATGCATATGTTGAGGATGAGGCGGAGGACCTGGTTTACCGGTGCGTTAGATCAAATGGCTTGGATACCTCGGATGGACGACCAGAGCCACATGTTGCGGCGGAGACAGTAACACAAGGGATTGATGTTGACGCACATGTGGAGTAGCAGAAGTCTCCTGATGAGGCATTCGACCTATTGACGAGGAGTTTAGAGGACAACCCGCGAGAGTCACTATCACGCGGAACACGTGACGGGGAGACATTGTCTGACACTAAAACTAAGTTAGAGAGTGATGTGGGGGATGGGTCTGGTAATGGTGATGACAACGATAAGGGTGATGATAACTCTGATGATAGTAATGATGATGGTGCTAATGGCGACAAGGATGGTGGTGGTGAGGGTGGGAGTCAGGATCAAAGGACTATTAGCCATTTCACTGGAGAGGAGGATTTCGATCATGCCATGCAGGACCCTAACCATGGTTCTCGTCCAGGAGAACTACGACCCCATCTTATCTGCAATAAGACATATGAGCGTCAAAGGCTACTAAAGAAAAAGTAGACTCAGAAGCTTTCAATTTTTGAGGAGCTGCTAGTAAAATGCATGAGGGACACGGGCGTTCGTGACAAGAAGGGTGACTCTAAATTTGGATCACAGACGAGGGAGGGGAGCTCGAGTTACAGTCCACAACATGGATATTGTACAATGTTATCGGCGAACAAATCACGATAAAAGTTATAATATCGCATGATTTTTAGTGATATTGTGCGATATGTAGGAATATCGGCCGATATTTAGCGATATATCGATCGATACCAACTGTTTCTTGATTTTTTCCCCCTAAATATCTTTCGGATGGTTTCTTATCGCTAGAATGTGATACCGATAATATCGGCCAATAGTATCGACATTGTGAACATTGTGTGCAAGTGCATACCGATAATATCGGCCGACAAGTGCATGTTTTGACAAGTGGGGAGTATAATCCAGGCCATCAAAATTGGTGAGAGCTTCGATAATTCGCTGGTTATTGCATTGTTTTTCCTTTCTCATCAAGTGGAATCTCTATTATTGGATTGGGTGTCTTTGGGCATGATTTGGTCCTAGGTTTGATATAATAGCGTACAGTTGACGATTCTCGTTCATTAGCTACACCAACCATTGAGCAATTATGGCCAGATTTGACAATCAAGTATGCATGTAGTAGTCATCTATGGTGGGATTTGGTGTTTTAAGTCTACGTGTGGAAGTTGTGGATGTCATCTTCTAAGGATTTTATGGGATTTTTATTTTTTTTAAAATTTTAATTTATGATTCTTAATAGTTTTCTAGATTTTTTAATGGATTTTTTCTTATGGGTTCTTTTATCTTCCATGGAAGCCAGGAGTTGTCACCCAAGGAAAAAAAAAAGTGTTCTTCTAGGGAAGAGATCTTCCATCTAGATTTCCACTTCCATACATGCAAATTACCCTAAGATAGAAACAAACATTTCTTTTTTTTTTTTCATATATGATCTAATGAAAGTTTACAGATGTATAATGGCAAAGTGTCTTTTGCTACTTAATTTCATTATAGAAAGTGGTAAGATTATATGATCGAATGAATGGTAGCATCTTTCCCGGGCCAGAATTCGGCAATTTATCAAAAACTGTTTTTCTATGAGTCAAGATAACTAGGGGGAAAAAAGAAGAAGAAAGAAACACTAAACAATTTACATACCGCATTTTTTACATCAAAGCAATGCTCTTCCTGTAGATGGATACGGAGGACAGGAACTTCAATATCCACATAACAAAATGGGCATGGGAAGCAAGAACATATGTCATCATCTCCTTCAAAATCATCCATGCTCAAATGCGTTTCTGTTGGATATTGAAGAACAGTCAGGTTGAATAATAAATTACAACAAAGATGGGAAATTAAACGGAAACATCCATTAAATAAAATGATTCAAGCACTAGTATTTACATATGGATACGACTCTGGTGTGAATAGATGTCACTCAATTGGTTCTTTTAAGAAAGCTTAGTGATAACATTCCAAGGAAAGCTTAATGATAACATTCCAAGGCAGGAGCCCTTACTATTTTGGTTCTAAAATAATTTTCTACAAATATTTCACATTAATCCAAGATGAGCACATGGACAAAAAAAAAAAAAAAAAAGATAGGAGGAAAAACCTCATGAATTTTCGTTTATAATCCCAAAAGGGCCCTTATCAGTCCTTTGGAGGAGCATGACTCTGAAAGCAATCTGGCCTACATAACTTGGACATGTGTGTTGATGGTTGGTCCCTCTTAACTCCCAGGACATGGATTATGGGGCTACAGTACACGAATGCAATTCATTTGGGGGTCCAGGAGAATTAGGAAGCTAAGTAATGTAAAGCAGTACATATGGCTATGAGAAGATGCAAATTGATGTTTGAGGATGGATGATATTTTGCTTTAAAATTTGTCTTTATTCTCCAGAAGTGAGGAGAAATTTGTTTTGTGTCTATACTTAATTGAAATGGTTATACTTCTAAATATGTTTTTTAAGAGTAACTATTAAGTTTACGAAATCATTTGGAACTTCTTGAAAATTGGTTGATGGTTATATTTATTATCTGTTAAA
The DNA here is from genome assembly GCA_021015155.1 of Magnolia officinalis. NCBI lineage: Eukaryota > Viridiplantae > Streptophyta > Magnoliopsida > Magnoliales > Magnoliaceae > Magnolia > Magnolia officinalis. The sequence continues at coordinate 49,315,513 of JAJHSJ010000013.1, read as the reverse complement.
ATATCCTCGGATGCTAATTTAGTCATTATGCCAATGTCTTTTTTCTGGGTGCTTCAACTTCCATTGGAAATCCTTCTAAAAAGACATCCCTCAGTATTGAATCCCCCTCTTGATAACATCTCTATCTCGGTCATATAAATGTGAAAAGAATTCAATGATTGATAAAAGATGGCTCCTATCAAATCTCAGTATAGAATCCTATCCAACCTATGAATCATCTCTACATTTCTTATTTGGGCGAACCTTTTAATGTAAAGTTATAGATACTTCATAAGCTTCATTGATTATAATTCTTAAAACAGCTTCATATAATTGTTGCAAAAAAAGTATGGGGCATTGAAATCCATAAGGTTTCAGACTGAAAATAAGAAGCATGTTGGTCGTGAGCCAAGATTTTAAACACAGATCAAGGTATCTCTTTGGAGCTTTAGAGGATTATTTTGAAGATCATGGAATTCTCACCTGCTGAAGAGCACCATACACTCCAAAACAAAATAATGTCGCAAAGTGAAGGAATAACACCCTCCCTCCTTAATATGGTAAGAACTATGATAAGTTACACACCCTGCACAATTTGTTTTGGGGATGTCCTTTTTAGTATGAAAATCACACCAGGACAGAAACCTCTGTCATGATTACATCTTTGGCCGTCAGGAAATTCTATCAAGTGAACCAAAGTTTTGAATGAAAGAAGGCTTATGCCTACCACTTCCCAAAACCCAAGACCCTAAGCACAGTGGCTTCCCCCATACGGCAGAAGCCACAAGGCTCCTCATGGAGCTTGCAGCAAAAGCGCTTACCAGAGTGATCTACAACGGGTCCTGCACCCAGCTGAGCTCTAGACACTCTCGGGTTTCACCATGTCGCAGAACTGGAGCAATCTGCCTGCCCCAACAGCGTTTAACTCAGCCTCACCAACGTCGAGGCTGCCAATCCAGCTTCCATGGACCCCCCTACGAGCTTCTGCTTGGGCTTCCAAAGAAAATCCAAGGACTGTTGAAAGTGCTGCCACGTGTCCCTCAGGGGATTGACCACTTTTTGTTTGGACTTCCAAAGCAAATCCAAAGACGGTTGAATGTGCTGCCACGTGTCCATCAGGGGATCGACCAATCCCCACTGGGCTTTCTCACTTCTCTTCCCTTTTTCTGACAGGGGAGCCTCCCGCAAAACCGGGCCAATAGCCCTTGGCCATGTTAATGGCCAACGTTGTGAATATCCTAACCTGCTATGGTAGGTAAAATCAAGAACATGGTGTATCAATTCTAGTTGGATCCGCACGATCTAAATAGGGTAATCCCTCTTGGGTACAGAACCATGACATGAAAGTAAGGGGAAACCCTTCCCACTCAAGGGAGCTCTTCCAGCACCCACTAAGGGCTGCCATGTGAACCTATCTTGTTGGCAACCCAACAAGTTCATTTGGGGGTTGCACACAAGTAGTCCCACCTTTTAGAGGCACCATCGCCTCTAGCTCGCAATAGAGCGCTGCAAATACCCTTTTAGGTGACCCAAAGAGTAAATTTCACACTTGCCTCTTCCTGGAACCCACATGAAGCATCCTTTGGGGAGATTCAATGCAAATCAAAGCTGCAAACAACTACAGGCTTTTATACCTCCCCTTTCCTTTCATTTTGCTTTATTAAGGAAATTGTCCTTCCCTAAAATAAGATCCCATAGAATGCGTGTCATGTCTTTTTCTTTAAGGAGTTTCCTTCTCGGGGACAAGTAACAAACATTGCAGTCTATGTCCAGGATGTATCTCCTCTATCGTAAGCAGAAGAGATATCTTCAGCCAACAAGCTAAGGACATCATGCCCACATCAGCAATCAGGACTATTAGCTTCTGGATCTCAACAGGTCACCCTTTATCCCCATGCATGAATGTTTACTGGGATGTGTCCATCCTATGAAATATTTTCGATTTGTCATCTTCTTCATTGTCACAACAAGGACCATTTAACAGGGTGGAACCCAGCATATACACCATACAGTCATATACAGAGTGCAAACCCTTTGCTAGCAACATGATTCCTTTGTCATGGTTCTTGCCAAATAGTGTGCAATCTGTGCACTTCAATTCCATAGTGTTAATACACTCACAGAAGCTCCTGCCAGAGCGTACAGTAGGGTGCAATGTTTGCAGTTAACCTAGTACTAATCCACCATTTTGGTGTTCCAACCATCTATCTTGGGCCTAAGACCAAAGCAGCAGGCAGTTAACACTACAACTTGCAGGCTATGGCCTATATACTCCAAGATTTCACAGAGGGTTTGATTCACAACAGTCAATAGTTCTTTTCTCATAGGACACCCCTGCTGAAAGGTCCTTGTCCCTTCTTTGCATCCTACAAAACCTGGGCACTTGAGGCGAATGTGTTGGCCGTGAAACCTAGCACTATGGTGTTCTAATCATATGCACTGGGCCCAACCCGAGAAACATGTAGTTGACACTCCGATCCTTAACATGCTGCAAAAGGTTTGGTTGCAATGCCCTGTCTATGGGGCTATGTTTCTTCTGTGAGTCCTATACATCCTGTGGACTCTTGCATGCACACATACGTGCATCTCACCATGCGACCCATGCATTTTTTATTATTACTATTTTTTTTTAACCATGCAGCCACAAAATGCAATACTGTCCAGCCTCTGAAGTAGCCACTGAGTCCTACATGCTTCGTGAGTACTCAGAGAGTGTCTACTTGGACACTCCAGAACCTTAGCACCATTGCGCTTTAATCCAAAAGGATTATATAATTTTGAACGGTCAATATTGTCAATCCTTTTTTGTCCCACCAATGTTTAAACCCTTTTGTTGAACACCATGTACTGATGTACTTCATAGATTCGGTCACAGAGGGTTAGCCATGACATTCATGACCTGCGCTATTCCACAGAAATGCAACAGTATGAACACAAAACTCATAACATATGGCCACCCACAAGATTGCACCGATATGCACATGTCTCACCTAGGGCCTGATTATTCATCGATCATCTTTGGGGCCTGAAACCCTTGAAGATAGTTGACAACACATAATCATCAACATCAGTACACACGTTGTCCCCCTCTTGTCCTACACAAAAGATGTACTTTGGTTTTCCCTTTCAATCAAGGATTTCTCCGTGGCATGTAATTTGACAACTTTTTGTATGTCATAACAAAAAATTTATTATCCCAACAAATCAAGAAACCCTCTAAAGTAGGAGTTTGTGCAAATCCATGTGTTGATTCCTCACATTGTACATGCCTATTTACCAAGCAGATCAATATATGAAATTTGGTCACAGTCCTGGACACACAATGTATGTTACAATGAAAGTGGTTTCTAGAACTCCATTTGAGATATGGATTTGGTGAAAGCCTAGATTAGGACAATGGAGACTTGGGGGCGGCCTTCACATGCACTCATAAGTTAAAATTGATGACATATGTATGTTACTTATTCAGATACCCAAAGGGAACGAAAGGATACTTGATGAGGACATCCGAGCACCATTGAAATTATACCAGAGAGCTTTGGCCCCCAATTCCAGCATCTCTATGATTGGATGATCATTATATGGGCCCCAGATTGAGTACGTAGCCATGTTTTGAAGACCCTACATGCATATTTATGCATCTTTAAAGGCCCCACACTGGGAAGATGCATGTGGGCTGTATATAAGAGCTTATTGGACACATCTGGTCCGTTGGATTCATTGGATACACTTATTGGACTGTTGGATCAAGACTGTGGACCCATTGAACACGATGGAGTTATTGGGATGGCTTAGTTTAGTTATTTGGTTTAGCTATTGTAGGTATTTTGGTTTAATTTATGCTTTAGTTGAAATAAGGGTGTTTGAGTCAAATTTTATGCAATAGGGATATTTTTGTAAAAAACATTCCGATTAGACTATTAAAGGGTGGGCATGTGAAGCCTCAGGGATTATTATGTATTGAAATAAAAAATTCTCTTTTTTGCTTTGAGTGAAGAAAATCTCCTGTGATTGGAGTTGGTGTGAAGCCATTGGAGTGATTCCAATTTATCTCTTATTCTCTTCCTTTAAGATTTTCTCCTCACTTTTCTCTTCTTCTATTTCTCTCTATTTCTTTTTCTCCTTTTGTTTTCCCCAAAACCCATCCCCACTATCTCCAAAACCAACTAAACCTAGACCCTAACCAAACCGTACGACTGTACCGACCAACGCCTAGGATAAGTGATTCCCTTTGAATCAAAATTAATCCCTATGCTAGATGGAAGTTCTACCTTCCATAGGTCCTAATTGATTAATGTCTTACAAGATCTCAATGCGGGATTATTGTTTGGTTCGAACTTGAGCATATTTAATACTTGAATTCTTCAAATTTGATATAGATTACCTTTATTTTGCGCATTGATTTCTCTAATTAATCCATAATTTGATTTTATTGCTTCATCTTAAGATAGAGCATCCGTCCTGCATCAATACTACACTCACGCTTGACCGCTAGAGAGTCCTTTAGTAGGGTTCCTGTTTTCCTGGAGGATGACTTCATCCTTGACAGCCTTGGTTCTAGCAAGCTTGATCTTAGATTAATAGGGAATTGAGTATCCTTAGACTGTCCCACTGGTTCCACTGTTTGTCAAATATGAAAGTGATATGCAAGAGACTGGCAGTCTATTGCCATTGAGTAAAGCAGGAGCTCACCAAGAACCAAAACACGGTGTCTATCTCAGAGAGGCTTTCACTGTGGTTGCAGATGAATTGGATCGGGTTTCAACGATCAAAAATGAGGTTATCAATAGCCAGAATATGCAGAGGTGGATGGATGCTATGAAATTCGGATTGGGACCAATGTATACCAATGATGTCGGGACTTGTGCAGATCACCTGAAAGCGCGAAATCGATTGGATGTTAACGGATTTACAAACGAAAAGAGACATGGATAGAAAAGTAGCTGAGCTTTAAAGCGCGGCCGTTGCAAAAGGTTATACTCAGAAAGAATATACTGATTATGAGGAAATGTTTTTACTCGTAGGCTGGTGAACTCCCTTCAAATCTATTAGCAACAATTCGGCAATACAATTATGAGAGTTGACAGATGGATGTAAAGAGATCATTTCTAAATGGAATGCTAGATGAGGACATCTATATGGAACAACCTATTGGGTTGCTCTAACTAGTTCAGGAACGCGAGGTGCGTATGTCAGATAGGTCTATGGTCTCAAATAGGTTTCTTGTAATTAGAATGTTCGTCCTTTAGAAAGTGAAATAACATATAATGATATCACTCAAAACCAAAAGAACCATGCATACATCGCATGTGCAGTGAGATTAAAATTGTGTTCCTCATAGTATGCATAAATGTCATACTCATGATTGGAACTGACATGGGTTTAACCTCACATACTGAAGTATGGCTCCCAACAAACTTCAACATGAAGGACTTCATAGAGGTGTCCAAGGTTTTATAAAGAAAATTGCTTTGTGATAAGGAAATCAAGAATAGTAGGACTTCCCCAAACTGCAAATGTAGATAAGATCTTAAAGAATATTCCATGCAAGAGGCAAAAAATGGAGAATTACCTTTCCAACATAGTGTTTGCCTTTTCAAGGTTCAAAGTCCTAGACCTCCAAAGGACAAATTGAAAAAGGAAAAGGATCCCATATGCCTTTTGTTGTTGAAAGTCTCATATATGCAATGTTGTTTCAAGATCCAACATTTGTTTGTACTGGGAGTCGTCAGAAGGAACCGAGTAACCAAGCGCATGAGCACTGGACAACCATCAAGCACATAATGAAAAAGGCGATTGAAAATATAAACTACTCTCTTATCTATCGAGGCTCGAACCTATTAATCATCAGATATACAGATTGAGATTTCCGGACTGACAAGGATGCTAAAAATCCATCAATTGTTATGTTTTCAGTTAAGAGGATATTGCATCAGTTGGCAGTGTAAAGCTGAAACACATTGTAGACTTCACAAAGTGGAATATAGTCCAGCCAAAAGCAGTTAGGCTATGGAATTTCACTTGGGAAGTACAAGTTGTCCCACCATCTTCTTCTCCTATCAAAATATATTACAGTAACATTAGTGCAATGTGGAAGTGTCAGAAGCCTTCAAAATCACAAAGGGGCAAAGTTCATTTACAGGAAATACCATATCGTGAGGGCTTTTGTGAAAAGAAATGATGTGGAACTGAAGAGCTTATCCACGGATAACCTTGCAAATTGGTGGCATGTTGAGGACACGAGGCTATGGATTATTGCAAGTTGGCTTTAGGGAAGTGGGAAATGTTGGCACTAATACTTTGAAAGGTAATGGGACTTATACTTTGAAAGGTAAGTATACATGAAACTTACAATTTCAGAGATCTTATTCACATTTAAGGGGCACTTATTGTCGAGTGAAGATCATTAAGTTAGATCTGTCAGGCATGTAAATCCTTGCACAGGTTATTATGAACATTTTTTTTCTAATAATAAGCTACAGACAGTATATTATATGTATTACCCTTCAAAAATTAATTTTTTTTTTTTGAAAAAGTATATTAGATGTATTAAATCATTGTCGTCGTCGTCGTCGTCATCATCATCATCCTACCTTTCGAACAATTTAGGGTTGGCTTTTAAATAGTAGGTTGCCAAACGATATACCATTGGTTGCCCAATAGATATCAACCATCCTCTTTTATCCGGGTTCTTGGAACTAGCCATTGCAGAGACGCATTGACCCACTAAATGACAACTTGGTCCCGCCCAGTATCGATCTCTAGCACAACTATTACATGCATGCCCCAAAGGGCAGACAAGCAAAGTATGTTCATGGAGGTGTAGTTGTTAGGCAAACCACTCCCATGCCAACACAACCCAACACTCACTGCCTAACTATTGCACATTATCAAGAAGTGAAACTTGCAAACATTTAAGGTCTCTTGTATTCAATACTAGACAAGCCCACTAAGAAGGATTGTTGGTCTGCCTACCAAATCTGCAAATAATTTGTGGTGAATGGTTCTCACATGATTGATGGTGTCATATCCAGCATTCCCGGAAGATTCTTAATCTCTGGTGCAGCCCTAGGAACCACCACAATCTCCTCATATTATTTTTGGCACCAATAAATCAGCAAAAGTTGTGTGAAGCCATCAAAACTATGTGTTTGACAATTTCAGAAAAAGGTTCAATTGATGTTTTCTAGCGTCTAAAAGACGTAACATATTTTCTTGGCTTGCATCTTTTCCACAGGGGACAAGAAAGTCACAAGATTCTTTGATAACTGTAAGATAATTGTGGGGACTAACTGATAGTACAAGGAACAGCTTAGCAATTTTGGATGCTTGAGTGTGGAAATGCCAAAGTGGTTATGTAGAGTGCGATGGGGCATGTGTACATATCAGGCGTATTTTGGTCATTGTGATATAAGGCCATTCCTATCTAAATCCTAGGGATCTTATGACCCACCTTATTCAAGTCTCTTATCATCTCTAAAGATCCTAGCATAAAAGAGAGGTTGATGCAGGATAACCAACCACTTGCTCTAAAAGCTCGAACATGGCGAATCAATCCATTTATCTCGTAGCCCAAGCCCTACATCCCATGGGTTAGGTCCTCGATCGAACCCCCCTTGTGGGCCCCACTTCGCATGGTTTCCGCCTCACATGAGCCACCCACCTCACACAAGCCGCCCACCCCGAGTGTGCCCCTGTATCCCACAAGCCACCCCACTTGAGCCCAGTGTGAAAATGCCCCTGCATTAATCACTCCAGGTGAGGAGTCTTGATCAAGATCTCCCGCTCTAATACCACTTTGATGAAAGACAACTAACCACTTGCTTTAAAAGCTCAAATTGATAGAGTGTGGCGAATCAATCCTTTTATCTCATAGCCCAAGCCCCACATCTCATGGATTAGGTCTTCTGTCGAACCCCCTTGTGGGCCTCATATCACATGGGTTCCGCCTCACATGAGCCACCAGCCTCTCACGGGCTGCCAACCTCGAGTGTGCCCCTGCATTAGAGGTTATATCCTCTAGACCATAGCAAAGAGGGATTTGGAAGAGCCTATGGTTTTAAGATGCGGGATGCTTTATGAGATTTGCAAGAAAGTTATATTTAGTCCATTCTTCATCCTTCTCCCTTCAAGGTAAGTTATATCCTTCCATGTTTGATTTACAATTCAAGCTTACCTATATGTGGGTGGGCATGCATGAGTGCGTATTGGATATTTGCATGTGTCATGCATGTGCGTGCATGTGTATGCGTGTAGGTGTAAGCACACGGGCATGCTTGCATGGGCATGCACACTTTGCACAAATCTCTACTACATAAAAAGAGCGAGTTTCACCATTTGGTGAAATTCCCTCCATGTCCTGTAAGTACGCTTTCAGTAAATGTAGATGTATGTCTCTTGAATCACGTGTAAGAAAGCCACATCTGAGCATGGAATAATCCACACATCAGGTGATCCACAATCCATAAATTATATGCCGAAGGAACCATGGGATTAATCTTTTTTTGAAAGGCAAGACCATGGGATTAATCATGAAGAGAGATGAATAATGTTAGCAAGTTGTTCTCGTCCATCCACTTTTATTGCAATATGAGGATCATCTGATAAGTGGGATGAGCTGATTTTTTCTTCAAAGCACTGTTTAATTCATGACCTGAATGATGGAAAGTTTAGATCTTGCATCTCATATCACAATGTGAACTTGCTTTGCATGTATGTGTGCTACCCTTCATGTGTGTGTTTCTCTTTCATGTTTGTTTTGATAGAGAAAAGAAAGTCACTGGAAAGAGAGTTATTTGATACTTGCAACCTATGATGCTTGATATACTGGCACTTGAAAATTGTATATGTGGCATAGATTAACTCAAATTATACCAACTAAATTGTGGAACACAATGTCTCCAAGTCATAGACCCAATATGATATCAGTTGAAACAACATTAACCTCTGATTCGTGGACATTTGTCTGTTGCAATAGGAACATTGGATATTTTTCATCTTTAATGGTTCAAATTTTCAAGCATGTTTTCTAGCAACTCATGGTTTCAAGTATATTTCCTGGTGCCCAGATTTGCCAATGAATTGTCAAACCATAAATCACTGTTGACAACCCACCTATTCCATTCACCAAAGTGAATGTTTGTCGGCCCAATATTTATCACGTAGATCTCACATATCCAGACCATCCTCCTTGACCAAATTGTGCAATACTTCTATAGTCAGGTTGGCACTTCACCTGAGAGTCTCTCGGTATATCCAGGGTTCATTCGTTCCTATCAGAGCTGATGACATGCTTTTCACTACAAATTAAGGACCATTAGGCAGACGACAGCACAAGAGAGCGTCAAAAGATGCAAATCCTAATAGGGAGCAGTCATGGATTACTAAAGTGGCGGATGAGACCACAAGAGATGGCCAAAAGACACAAATCCTAATAGGGAGCAGTCATCATTGTCATGTTGGTTTTAGTGATCGTGAAATTACTTAGGGTTGTCCTAATTTGCCAAGATGTGTAACTGGAGCAAACAGAAACTGGGTACATAACCAGGAATAGGAGCCATCTGAAATTGATCCATCCTATGACAGCTAGGAAAGTGAGATCTGATTGTGATGTCATGCCTCCATTCTACGCAGACCAACATTATTTGCAGATTGTTATTTTTGAAAACTGCAAAAGAAATATGGGATATGGTTGCCAAGGCATATTTTGAACGTGATGACTTGGCTCATGTCTGCCAGCTTCACCGCAAAACTACACATGTGCAACAGCGAGAGGTGTCTACTGAAGAGTCTTTTGCTCCAATGAGATCAAAATGGGAAGAATTTGGTCACTGTTAGCCCCTTGCTCTTCGTGCCGAAGAGAGAGAAACAAATAGAATGGTAGAGTATTTTTGACTTTCTGGCAGGACTTCATCCTGACTTTAAGTAAAAACGGGTGTAAGTTCTCAGAAGGGAGCCATTAGCGTTGATAGTATGCGCTTACAACTATCATTGGCTTTGATAATATTGGCTTATAACTACATTCAAAGAGAGGTCTAATGCAAGACCAATGTATGAGGCCAATCAATGAGTGGAGATCAAAAAGCAAATTAAGTTAATTAATTAAAAATCACAAACACGCTAAAATCATCACACATCTCAAAATTCTAATAAGTTATGAATAGTTCAAGCCTAGGTTAACAAGCAACATTCTCCGTGAACATTAAATACGTGAAACGGGGATCTAATGGATGTAGGGAAATCCAAATAGCATGGGAATAGGTCTATTTTAAGAGGAAAAACCTAATATTACCTAGGGCTTGCTTGATCAAGATGTAGGTAAATCAAGGGTTGGGGAAATTTGGGAAAAAGATGAAATTAGGGCTAAATTGGATGAATTGGTTAAGGGGATTGAAGGATTTAGATATTGGTAGAGGGGAATTAAGGTTTGGGATGAGAGGAAGTTAGGGATTTTGAGTCAATTAAGGAAATTAGAGATTTAGGGTTTGGGAATTTGGGGAAATTGGGGGATTAAAGAATCTAGGGTTAGGTAGGAATGAAGGGGTTTTGATGTGAGGGTAGCAGGATGTCAAAGGGTAAAGAGATGGGACCATATGACCATCCCTATGGGTTCACACATTTGGCTGTACAGTCACATGTGTGGGCTAGGTAAGGATGGGTTTTAGATTCTAAGGTTCGGCCTATGGGGAAGGATGTAAAGGAGAAGAATGGGAAGGGGTTTAACGGGTTTTGGAGAAAGGAGGAAGAAAGAGAGAAGAAACTGAACGAGGTACCTTGATTGTTGATGAAGAGATGCGAACATGGAGATAGAAGGAAGCCTCACACTTTCGTTGATGAAGATAAGCCTCGCACCGATTTCCTTCCAAATCACATGGAAGATATCCTCACATCTCATGAAGATTAGATAGAAAACAAGAGTTTTTCTTTTCTTTTTTCAATGAACATAAGCATACTAGAGAGGTCACATGCACCTCTCTTTATATAGTCACATAAAATTTTCAAAATTACAAAAAAGTCCCCTATCTCATGTAATTTTAACAAATTAACCCTACTCTAAGAAAAACACATAATACCTCTCACAAATAGTCCAAAACACAAACCAATTTGAAAATAAATCCTAAGATAGTCCTAAGCCTGTGTATCATCCACCCGGCCGCACAAGTGGCCACGGTCACGATTCGACAGTGAAGATGGTCCTAATCATGATCCAATGGTCAGAATGAGATGTCGATGAAAATCAACAGTCCGATGCTCCTCTGGAAGATGTCACGAAGATCTATGCCCACTAGCGGGCCCCATGTATGGGTCGTCCAACCACAAAGACACCAGTGCTCTCCTCCTCGCGTACACTCGAACGGCATGCGGATGTCCTCATCAAGGTCAGACTGAACAATGCATCAGTTCAAGAGCATTGTTCCAAAACTTGCTGACTTGACCTGGAACTCAGCAGAGTCAACTTAGTGAGATTTTGAGCCTAGTTGTATGGAAACTCAGTATTGGAAGTGACTCGACCTCGAGTCAACTCAATAACTCGGTTGACTCGACAACTTGTCATGACTCAAACCAAGTCACTTGGTTTATAAAGGGTGGGGTTTATACAAAATCAATAAGCAAGGAGGAAGAATCAAACACCTATCCTCTCCCAAGCTAAGCAACACTCCTAACCAATAGGGCACATCCACAACTATTGTCACATGTTATATTTTATATTAATGATATTAGCTTTAAATATTTATTAACATTCCTTATAATTTTATTTAAGGTTCTGCTAGCCTCCCCACCTTCATGGGGAGGTTAGCAACATCCCCAAACCTTATAAATGGCACACAGGATGACCTATCGTTGATCTAAACCATTCATTCATTCATACAACTAGGAGCAAGCAAATGTGCAAGAATCATGCCGATCGGATGATCCTAATCCTTTGAATGGGGCCATTTGTTATAACCATCTACTGTTTACAAGTCATACATCATATGGTTAGAATCATCAAATCAAATTGTTACTTTAGAATCATAAGAAATGAAAAATGGGATCTATCAACTAGATGTTTCAAGAAGATGATTGGACCTTTTTTTTTCACCTATCAATCTTGACGTCCATTTGCATGTTATTGATCAGAAGCTTAGGATCACCTGATTGGCATGATTTTTGCGCCATGGCTTGCTACTAGTTGTATGAATGAAGGAATGATTTGGATTGATAATAAGTCACCCCATGTGCCATTTAAGAGGTTTGGGAACTTCAGCAATGTCCCCATGAAGGTAGGGATGTTAGCAAAACCTTTTTATTTATAATAATTAAACATCGAGTTGAGTCTTTGAGTCAACCCACCTAGCTAGAAATCAAGTCAAGTCAAGTCAAGTCTTGGTCTTTGAACCATGTTCAATAGGGATCAGCCTAGGAAAAGAGTACTTGATACACACAATCAACAGGAAGGGCAGAGAGAGTAATGCCTCAATATGTGGAGACTCTGCCAAACTTTAATCCCATTGGCAACTAGGGGGCCTAAAATCTCGACCCAACTGATAAAATGAACTAAAAGCCCCTTCTACAAAAAAATAAAATAAAATAAATCTAGAGAGAGATTAGGAACTGATTTTCAACCCAAACCCAAACCGAATATTACTGCTTAAGAAGATAAACACTTTCCCCATATAAATATCACTTCAAAATGAGACTTTTTCGCTTTCGTCAAAGTAGGAAAACCTTGTAAAAGAACACCAAAAGAAAAAGAAAAGAAAAGAGGAAATAAAAACAGAAAGAGGGTCTGAGAGACCTGCGTTGTGTCGTGCGGCTTGCATAGCAGAATGTTGGTTGGCAGATTGAACTCTGCAAGCCCAAAAGCCCACGTCCATCCTCTCTCTCCTTTCTCAACAGTTGAGAGTCTGCCAACGGCTCTGCCCGGACGCCTTTTTTTTTTAACACATAATATTTATGGAAGAGGACGCCGAGTGTGCGGTGACACTGCCATCACGGACGGACGGGAATTGGGTACCGTCGAGGCGGCTGTCAGAGAGAGACCCAACCAACGGACGCGGATTAGCTACTGACAGTTAGACTGCCATTGACGTGACGTCACCAAGTTCCGTAAGTCCCACCATGATGTATGTGACATCCATACCGTTCATCCATTTGGAGTTATTATTTTAGGGCAGGAGTCAAAGAATGAGGCAGATACAAAGCTGTAGTGGACCCACAGTAGAAAACAGTGGAGAGAGTAACATCCACCGTTGAAACTTTCCCAAGGTCCACCGTGATGTTTATTTGAAATTCAACCTATTCATAACTTAACAAAGAAATTAGAAAAAGAAAACACAAATACTAACTTGATCCAAAACTTTTGTGCCCATTAAAATTTTTAGTGGTGGGCATTACTCTCTCCACTGTTTTCTGTGGTGGGTCAGTAGAGCTTTGAATCTGACTCATTCTTTGACTCTTGTTCTACATGTTCTCTCCATGAATTGACAGTGTTGATACAAAACATAAGTTATGGCGAGACCCACGTAACTTACTTAGGAGCGGATTAGGTGTTACCCAGATAATACTTTAATAAATTTTAGTGGGTGTTACGCTTACCGTGTGGGTCACATTGATAAATTTGTTATATATCCACACCACTCATCCATTTTTTCAGCTCAATTTAGGATGTTGTCCAGAAAATAAAGCATACCTAAATATTCATTAGGCAATATCACGGGAAAAGGTGGTGAATGACTATTAAAACTATTTTGTATGCCATAAAAGTTATAGATCAATCTAATATTTGTATTTTCTCATCATCCATCTGGTTCTTTTTTACCTTATCAAAGGGGCGTTCAATCACCACCATTTCCTGAGGTGTACTATACACTCCGAATTCAATCCTTTACACACACTCCATGTTAGCCACCCCCGCTAGGGATCAATACCAAGACATGAGACGATGTAACTCCACTCAGTCTGCTAGTTGCGCTATGGATCTGGGTGTAATTCAATCCGTAAGTTCTTGGACCTCGTTGTAAAATGGGCTTGCAAAAACGGATGTACGGCGTGGATATTCAACCCATTGTCAAGGTGGGCCCACATTAGGAGTAACACAGATGTTATTGGGATCCCCACCCAAAGCAGGGAGCTGATTAGGTGCGCGCCAGACTCACCAGAGATGGTGTGGCCGTTGACATGGGACCACCTCGTGCATCTATTCTATATCCATGTCATCTATCCGTTTGACAGGATCATTTGAGGCCCCTGGCACCTGCCAAAAAATGAAATAAATCCATTTCTCAAGTGGATCATGGATCAAGATAATATATATATTTTTCATTTCATCCAGGTTTATATGAACTTATCATTAAATTGGGAGGCAAATAAATGTCACAAATACATCAAATATATTATAGTGGGCCTTATGAAGCTTTTTTAATAATAGTGTGCTTAGTCACTATTGTTTTCTATAATATGAATCACCTCAGGCTTGGTTATTCTTCATTTTTAAGCTCATGCCTCGAGATGATCCAAAAAAACAGATAAATGAAGTGGATATATAATAAATACATTAAGGCGGGCCCCATGGTAAGGGTTGCACTATCTTGGGTGATGTCGTGGCCACACCTAATCCACTCCAGGAACTGGATGGACGAGGAGTGGGTACCACTCCAGCCCTTCCCAAGCTAGGACGTGGATTGGGTACTACCCCCACTAGGACCTACCTAGAGATGGATGGTTTTGTTAGAAGCTCTATAGGGACCACCATGATATATGTGTTTTATCCAAGCTATTCCTTCATTTTGACAGATCAGTTTAGTATGTAAGTCCAAAAAAGAGGCAGGTGGAAAGGCTTGAGTGGACCATACCATGAGAAGCAAGCAGTGGTGACAATGACCCCCCTCCTCTCCCATTGAAACCTTCTTAAGACCCACCATGGTGTTTATTTGCCATCCATGTGTTTCCCACATCTAAAGGGAAAACATAAATTTCAGCTTGATCCAAAATTTTCGTGGCCCCAAGAGGTTTTAAGTAGTAGGCGTTCAATCTCCACTCTTTCTATAGTGTGGTCTACTCAAGCCTTCAATTTGCCGCCATTTTGGGCTCACGCCCTAAAATGATTTGACAAAAAGAATGGATGGCTTGGATGAAATACATATATCATGGTTAGCCCCACAAGAGTCAATGACTGGATCATCCATCTCTAGCTAGATCCTGATGGGGGTAGTACCCAATCGGTGCCCCCTAAGCTAAGACGGGGCTCTAAGGGGCCACCATGATGTATGGGTTTTATCCACACATCAACAGCTCGATAAATGAATCCCTTTTTGGGATCATCTATTCTATATCCATGTCATCCATCCGTCCACCTAAGTAAACCCAGTGAATTCCTTGTTAACATGTGCACAAATCAACAGCTCCAAAAGGAATCACCTAGGTATTCTACTTTCAATGACTTTTAAATGGACCTCGTAAGAAACGCTAAAGCCGACCAATCAGGATTGTAACTCTTACACCTCCTTAGGTTTAAGAATTGATCATCTTTCATGCATCATCTAGTGCTTAATCATCAATTGATCACCCCCTCATGTTTAAGAATTGATCATCTTTCATGCATCATCTAGTTCTTAATCATCAATTGATCATAGTCTAGACTAATAAGCCCAGACTATTGACTTGATCTTGATCCTACTGATATAGGTGTCCAAAGGTCCAACCTTGAATCCTATATCCATTGCACACATATTCTCCTATACGGAGTAAGCGAAGAAGTCATACGAACACCAAGTTGGTCCCAAAGGTGGAGAGTTTTGTTCTTGACCCAAGTTAGTCCACTCATACATGATGCCCGTATATCTCATTGAAATGCATATTAGGAATTTCCTATGGGGCTTTTTTGAGGTGCACTTAATTAATTGGGATTAAAATTGTAAGCCAAAAAATGAAGGGGTTCTTAGTTTTGCTCCTTTGGAGATCTTTGTTAAAGGCCGCCTTCTTAAGAAACTTAGGAAAATAATTTGTAAGGAAGAAGCCTTTCGGTAAAGTGGGCCCAGGCTAAATATATAGGATCGCATTCCATTTGGCGCATTTAGCTCCCCACAAATGCATCTTGGTCCTGGAGATGTATTCTTAATGTCTATGACATTGCAAAAATCATATCAGATATTCATTGGGAAATGGCCTCTCTACCTAATTTTGGAATGATCCACAGCTAAGAGATTGTAGTTTTTTTTTTTTTTTTTTTTTAACCATTTTGGGATCTTGCCTATCCAAGAACTTAGATTAGGTGCTAATTTTATTGTTAGTACTCTAATCCCAGATACTGAGTGGCAATTTCCTTATCTAAACACTCCGATTTTAGCTAAAATATTCCAGGAAGTTACGATGCACCAGATATTCCAAGTCGATGACAGGGGTCATCCCTAAGCACTCCATAACAGCCAAGATGATATTTATGGGGAGGTTCAAAATTAAAGATATGTTGCATGAATTCAACATTATAAATGACACTACCTATGTCTTTTGTAGGAACATAGTTGAATCTATTAACCACTTGGTTTTCTCTTGTAGGTTCATCCAATGGATTTGGGAGAAATTGCATGCTAAACTCTCAATTCATTTTGTTTCTTATCTAACTATTTTGCAATCTGTTAGCCATATTGTGGATAACTCTACAGACCTAATATCCAATTGCCTTAGTAGACTCTCCTTCCCCGCCCTTGCATGACACATATGGGGAGATGAATAACTGTATTTTTAATACTAAGATCTTCCCAAAGGAAGCCATCTTTAGGCACATAATCCCAAACATGTGAGCCAAGATCATTTTTTTCTTTTTTGGGCCTTATATTGTGACTATAGCTTCCAACGCCTTATTCGTGGCTTAGAACCTGCCTACCACTTATACCATTGTTCGTCCCCCAATTCAGTGGATCGCTCGCCTGAGTAAAGTTGAGCTACATTGGACTTTGGTCTATGTTGAAGTTACTGAGTCAAAAGTTGGCCTCCTTTGCTTCTCCCCTACATCTTGCCCAACCTAAGGAATTGTCTCGGATATTTGCATGCACAGGCCCTCAGATAAATGTCTCCAAATTCTATTTTAAGGTATATCTAAGTTTTACTCTACCAACCTTGCAAGTGCCATCATCCAAGACTATAATAGAGAGAGTCTCACTGCTTTATCTAATCCTTTCTCCTCTTCATGGGAGATGTGCCTCTTTGCCCATGGAGTTTCTACCTACCTCACTCACTTCGGTAGCCACGTTTGTGTTATCTTCAACAGCTTTAGGTGACTCATATCAAAACTGACTATTACTCCTCTAAGCTCTCCTTATCGCCTCATCTCAGGGATCGAGTTTGCTCTCTTGTTGTGATGCTTGGCTATAGCTGTGGAGAGTAAGAAGAGAGTATATCTTCGCTTTCTTTACAAAAAAAAAGAAAAGAAATGTTACTAAGGACATCTCAAGGAATCAATCATCTGCTTAACCCATACTCATACGTATTTAAGGTGACATCATTGATTAATTATGGTATCATAACTTTTTCACAAAGGACATTTAGTTATCATGAACTGCACCATAGATTGACCATTTTACATTCATATGGCCAGTGGATTTAGGGTACTCATTAGGTTTCCAAGACACCAGTAAAATAATCTCCCACTTGCTCTAAAACCAAATTGTGCTTAAATCCATTAAACATACATGTCAAACATGAATTCTTAAGAGGATAAAAGAGATATACTGGTCTTCTAGTAGTCCACCCAGTCTCTCTGATGGTGACTCACGTTGTTCAATGTGCATGACTACGTGCACTACTAATTCCACTATTGTCATACACAACCTTTGGCTTTTTAAGCCTTGTGATAAAAAAATCACTCGACAACTTTCGTTCATTCAAGAACCCCATGATCTACTGAGAGCATCCCGTGTATCTCTCATATTTGGATAATCTACTCACTAGCATATTACATGCTAAGCTAACAATGTTACTATATGAGTGACATAATCATTACAACACCTAAAATATCATCACTAGAATCATAACATCCACCTAAGTGGACTAAAATCCAAGGTTTTTCTAATAAGAATATTCTCTTCCATATGCGAAGGTAATCATGGTCTCCATTTCCTCACACTGACTGAGATAATCATCTCTAGTGTGCACGTGTACTATAAAAAAATTTTATATGAGAAGACTAATGATGCCTTTCAGATAACACAAGTTAACGTGGAAAATTCTCCTATGATTTTCTGTATTGATTTTGCCCCAATAGGGAGTATTTATAGAGATGTACAACCTATGAATCTTGTTATACATGGAAGAAAACTAAATTACAATATATATTTATGAAAAAGAATAATAACGTGCAACCACCCCCCTCAAGTTGATATGGTGGATCAACTAATCGTAGTTTGTGTACTAAAAAAGAATGTGGTGCTATTGTCAAATCTTTGTAAGAATGTCCATAATTTGATCTTAAGATGCAACATGTGGAAAAGAAAGATTCTAGACTAAAACTTTTCATGAATAAAGTGACAATTCCCCTCAATGTGTTTTGTCCTTTCATAAAAAAGAATTAAAAGCAATCTGGATAGCACTGGTATTATCAACATGAAGAGGAGTCGGGTAGGAAGAGCATTTTAAAATCTGAAAGAAGTCCACGAAGCCAAATGATCTCACTGCAGGCTGAAGACAACGCGATACTCAACTTCTATGCTGGACTTGGAGACAATTGTTTGCTTCTTATACTTCTAAGAGACAAGTAATATTTCAAGAAACATAAAATAACCTATTGTGGATCATTGGGTAAGAGCACAACCTACTCAATCAACATCAGAATAGATTGTTAGTGCACTTATTTGTGCACAGTATTTGTCAATCACGTGAGTTCATGTGTCAAGGAGTCGGTTGAGTTCTTAGAAGCCAAGGACCAAAGACATAAGAGGAAATGTGCATCAAGGAGTGAAGAATAGGTAAATGAGGTGCTTGGTGACCCTATCCTTAAACCAAAAAAAAAAAAAAAAAAAAAACACATTTAATCTCTAGATCATCATACCTTAATAGGTAAACCTTTGATTGATTATCCCATAACCTTAGGAGCCTTATTAGTTCATGTTTAGATTGGCTTTAGAGGACCCGAGTTGTTGGTAAACAAACTGCCCAAACTAGCGAACTCAGGATGAGTTTGATCAATTGATTGGGAACATCCTTGATCGCTCCCTAGCAATCGAACATGGCCAAAACAGTTCAGTGAGTTCACTAGAATATTTTGGCCTAGCTCAATCGATCGACGGTACTTGGTCGATCGATCGAGGCTAGCCATTTCTACCCATTTTATAACCATTACAAACCTTTTTTTTTTTTTTTTTTTATAAATGACATTCATGGTTTGGGCATTTCAATGGGTTTTTAGTGAAATAAAAGCCTAGAAGATTCTCCACTCATATCCCTCATCTTAAGCCTCTAAACCTATGATATTTGATTCATCTTCTTGGGCTTTACTACTCTAATGAGGATTTCAACCTTCATGTTAAAGATGAACTTAATATCCACATTCTCAAGAGTTTAGACATTGTGTCTATTGGTATATCTATGTCTAAATTTTCTAAGAGACCCATCTAGGTGAATCCCCTAGGAAATCAATTATCTCATTAGTTGTAGGAGTTCCACCATCCTCCCATCACTTCGATCATCTCAATGGAGCATCGCATGTAAGGTGTTTGTTCATGGAGTTGAACCCTCAACATTAGTGGATGTGGGAGCAATTGAGGAGCAGATTTAAACATGGGAGAGCTTTGAAGAAGTAACTCAAGAAAGGCGCTACAAAGGGGCTTAATTTAACAAGTGGCATTTGTAAGAGTCCACAACACTCATCTCTTGTGTAGGATTAAGTATAAGAGTTTATGACCCAAATTCAAATAGATTCCTGTGTAGAATATAGGCTCTTATGTAGGGCCGAATTCACTAGATACGGGTGTGTATGTGTTAGTCTCCGTAGGAGCCTACGGTGGGAGTAAATGTAGGTCCTTCAATTAGGATCATGGTTGTTGGTTAGCCTATAGAAAACCATCTAAGTCTTCAAAGGAGCCTCTGATGGGAGTCTACGTTAGGTACTTGTGTAGGGATATAAATGTTAGAAGTGAACCTATCGAAAACCTCTGATAATGAAACTTGGTACACTTGAGGAGAGTGCGTTTGCCGGGAGTGGAGTAGGGAAACCAAACCACCATACATGCTTGTGTTTGGGTTTGTCATTTGAGCATATTTCTCTTTATACTTTGAACTTAATTTGATGAATTATGTATGCATGATTAGATGTATTCTAGGTGTTGATAGGTAGCACATCTCACACACAAGATCACTATCATTAATAGACCAATTGCTTGATTAGTAGATCATTTGTAGTATATGTGATTGGATTCACTTTGATTGGAAGCCTTAGTGTTATATTACCTTAGTTAAATTGGTAAACTGTTTAAGTAGACATTTATAGTTTTATTTTTAGAATTTTACATTGGTCCTAATCACCCCCTAAGGACTTATCCATAATTTTATAGTTCCACAAAGCTTCTGCACACACCATGGTAGACTCTTCCATCTCACTATGTAATTTCATAAACGACAAGCTCAAGAGAAGATGTCAAGGAAAAGAACAAAGAATGATTTATGGTGCCTCATATATATAGAAGTATTCACAAGACAACAATAATGTGCAAGGTACGAGGCTCGACAATAAACTAACTAACCACTTGGATAACATATGCAATGTTAAGTCTTACCATGGTTAGGTAACAAGACTACCAATGAGACGACAAAATAGGGCAGGCTACTTCAGTAGATCACCATCTTATTTTCCATATTGAACATTCAATTCTATTGGTGTTTAGACTATCCATTGATAAAAAGATTGGTAAGATTGATGAGATCCTGGGTATATTTTTGCAAGCTGATGAGTATACCTCAATCAGTATGAGAGACTTATAAACATAAAGAGTATGTAAAATTGCCCATATCTTTCATGCGAAAGGATGACCAAAGAACATTCTAAAGTTCTATCCTTCTAATTGTATGACTGCCGATGATAAGTAAATCATCAACATAAACTAGTAGGATAACAATACCACTAGGGGAAGACCGTGTAAATAGGGAGGGGTCATGTCTACTATGCCTAAACCAAGCTGTAATCACAATTTCACGAAAATGTTGAAATTAAGAACGAGGAGCCTACTTTAGTCCATAAAATGCTTTATGAAGCTTGCAAACTAATTTTTTTAGACTAGTAGAACCAAGAGGTTGAGCCATGCATGTATACGATCTCCTGTAAGTCCCCATGAAGAAATGTATTTTCGATGTCCATCTGTCATATAGGCTAATCACGGGTAGTCGCAACAATAAATAGTGTGTGGACAATCTTCATTTTGCAACTAGAGCAAATGTCTATTCATAGTCAATACCATACTCTTGTTTATAGCCTTGTGCAATAAGATGAGACTTATACCAATCAATGGTCCCATCCGATTTGAACTTAATTGAGTATATCTATTTACTTCTAATCACCTGACTAGGAGGACAAGGAACAAGATGAAATGTGGTAAGGACCTGTAAGGCCCGTATCCTAGTCTATACTGTTTCGTCAATTTCGGTGATCCTTCCCGACGAATTCCAGCAACACGCGACCTATAATCGACATTTGCGCGCGACCCTAAGTCGTATCCTGTAGATTTGAGTCGGCTTAATCCGAAACTTATACCATTACGACCGCACCGTCGCCGCGGTTCCAACACCGCGTCTCACGCACTGATTCAATACCCTAGTCAGGAGATGTGGCTCACGTTCATTTCGAAGAAACACTGCACATTCGCGAATCCAAGAGAATCTCTACAACCCATCCCATCAATCAATCAAAGTACACATCTATGCTTTCTTTCTCTTCAAGGCAAGCAACCACCCTAAGTCAACTTTCATGTCAAGTACATCTTTCACTCACATCCATCACTCACACCCATCACCTCTCTTACAACCACCATCTCTCTCTCTCTCTCTCTCTCTCTCTCTCTCTCTCTCTCTCTCTCTCTCTCTCTTTCTCAACACATTTTCCAAGCAAAAGTGAGGTGGACGTCCAAGCTCTTCCATGGAGAGAAAAGTGTTGTGTGTGGCCCACTTTCCACCCCAAGATCCATCATCCTAGCCATTCAATTCTCATCACCTTCCATCAAAGTGAGACACAAGGAGCTCGGCGTTCTATCGGACCAAGAAGATCGAACGGTGGGTGTTTCTATAGGCCTAGATTTCATGTTTTTATGATGTGCCAAGTGAGGCCTACCGATTGATGGCATGGATCTCACTTTGGATCCTAAATGTGGCCGATGGCCCACCTTGATTCTCATGATCATTCCATGATGGGGCCATTCTCCATGGACCACATCATGATGTTTACTTTCTAGTTTGAAAGGGGTCATCTAGACCTTCCATTTTGGTGTAGAGGGAATCTCCACCATTGATTTTGTTTTGGTGGGCCCACATGTATCGGGACCCACTTGTTGTATGATTGAATGCATGGAAGGGAGGGCCCATAGTGTCGGGGTCCCTCCATCGCACGTGTCTCCTTCTTTCTCTCTCTCCCTTTCTTTTTCATTTTTGTAGTGTGTGATGATGTGGCCGTGTGGCCCACCCGGATGGACCCCACCATGAAGCATGTATTTTATCCAAGCCATTTGCAGGTGGGGCTCACCTTAAATATATGTTGTATGTAATCCCTCCAGCGTCCAGGGACGCTGGACGTTGTCACACAGTGAAGTGTGAGATGACGGTGTGGTGTACTGACGGCAAACACAAAAAATATATATATAAATATTAGCTTGGTTTAAGCTTTTGGGGTGGGCTGCTCATGCAGGCCCCACCTTGATGTATGGATTTAATCCACGCCATCCATCCCATTCCCCTACTCATTTTAGGCGTTGAGCCGAAAAATGAGGTCAATCCGATTATCTGGCAGGCCATTTCATAGAAAACTGTTGTTTTTACCGTTTAAATCCCCTTTGATGTTTCTATACGCCAAAACACATCGAATATTGGGCTTGATGGGTCTATCTTGAGCTATAAAATCCAACGGCTAGGTCGGATTCTACTGATGCGGGCCCCACCTAGGAAAAACCACAGAAATATATATATATATATATATATATATATATATATATATATATATATATATATATATATATATAGATATATATATATATATATATATATCTATCTATATATATAACATGTATGTGCAGCAGGTGCTGCTACTGTCTAGAGGACGCGCAACGTCCTGCTGCGCTGGGACGTGAAGGGGGGGCAGGGACGTGGGTCCCAGCCGTGGCCCCCATTGTGATGTGTGTAAAACATCAACACCATGCATTTGGTAGGCCCCCTTTGGGGCAGTGGGGCCCCCCAAAAATCAACCGTATGTGGAACTCAGGTGGTCCACACTACAAGGAAACAATGATGGTTGAACGTCTACCATTGAGACCCTGTTTGGGTCAAAGAAGTTTTGGGTCAATAAGAAATTTGTTTTTCCTCTTAATTCAGGTCTATGTGACCTTATGATCAGATTGGGTAGAAAATAAATGTTATGGTGGGCCTTGAGAATTTAATGGTGGATTGAACGTCTGTCATTGAAACTTCCTTGGTTCAGAAGTTTTGGATAAATATATATATATATATATATATATATATATATATGGGTCTGTGTGACCTTGTCAACAGATAGGTGGAAAATAGACGTTATGGTGGGACCCACTAATGTAAGTGTTTTACCCACACCGTCCCCACGTATGGGAGTGGGACGGCTGGTGTACCTCACTCCAGCTACATAGTTGTTGTAGTGGCGTCACCAAGTTTTGTGGGTCCCACCTGCTTCATCCACACCATCCATCTATAGGACCCACCATGATGCATGTGTTGCATCCAAACCGCCCATCCATTTGGTGTACTCGTCTTAAGGCTTGAGACTAAAAATGGGACAGATCTAGGATCAGGTGGACCACATTACAGGAAACAGCGGGTTTGAATGTCCACCATTAAAACCCTTGGGCTACAGGGTTTGGACCTATATGATATTTGTTTTCCCCTCTTAATCCAGGTCTTTATGACCTTATGATTAGATTGGTTGGAAAATAAACTTTATAGTGGGCCCTGTGATTTATTTAACCGTGAAAATTATTATCTTCATTGCTATCTGTGGTATGGTTCAAATGATCCTTCAATATGACTCTTTTTGGGTATGTATGAGGCCCATCTTGATGTATTTGTGGCTGTCCGTTGAGGCCCACCTTGATATATATAAGGCCCATGTGATGAGGCCCATATTGATGTATTTGTGGCCCGTTCGTTGAGGCCCACCTTGACATATATGAGGCCCACCTTGACATATATGAGGCCCATATGATGCGGCCCATTTGATGTATCTAAGGCCTATGGGTTGAGGCCCAACGGGATGTACACAAGTCCATTACAATGTGTGATTTTACCATGGTTTATGTAATGATGTTTATGGCAGGCTATGCCTTGGTAGAAATGATGGTTTGATGCCCACATTGTAAGTACAATGTTGGTTAAATGTCCGCATTGCAACTCTCCCTAGGGCCCATTTATAGGCCCATACTGGTTGTGTGTAGGCCGTCTAGGCCCATCTTCGTTGTGAGGATAGTTCATCACTTTATAGCATGCTTAGTATAACTCCATGACTCATGCCATACGCATCATATGTATGCTTGATATGAGTAGTAACTGATCATATCATATGCCATTAGGCAGATTATTTATGGGACTTACTGATAGGAGTTACCCACATGAGCGCATGGTACGTGCAGGATTGCTGCATGACTGGATAGTATCACTTATGCATCTCGCATATGTGTGACATGATCATTGTACGCCCTAGCGACGTCAGAGTCATGGTTCCACAGGCACATCGTGGATGGCTGTATCAGATACTAGAAATACTTGGTTCTAGCACTGTGGGCACTTAGGATGTCCTTGGGTGAAAGTCTCATAACCTTTTTGGTACCAGGAGATGCTCTAACGTCTAGACCGAGTAGATACATGAGCGCAGGAGTGCCGAATACCAGTAGGCCGTGTCTCCCACTGTGTCATGGTCGGTTGGAAGGGGGTGTGGCCTTATCTGCCCGACTGAGAGGGTTGTAAGCTAGGCTTAGTTTGACCAGCTCGCAAATGAGTCCGCTATCGACGAGCCGAGTAGGTATTAACAGACTACTGGTCAGACAGATAGTGTGGTCTATTCCACTTACCTGGCTGTGCGGCTAGGGAGGCGGCAGTCAGTGTGAAGTGTATTAGACCCCAGTGATATCCCATAGAGAAGCTGTACTGATATGTGTACTTGATAAGGACTGACATGCTTGCTTTGCATCTTGTATATGACATTTGGCTACATAGGCCTCGCATCGCATAGCCTTGGTATGGTCGATAGCATTCATGCCTTGCATAACACAGCTTTGGTACAACTGATAGCATTCATGGACTTACCTGTATATTTCCGCATTACTCTGATATTGTATATTTGGCACTTGCCTTGTGTACACACTTACACCACACTATAAGCTTTTGTAAGCTTATGCACCACCATTACGTGCAGGTGACGTTAGATCGCCGCGGCGCTGAGGCAGGAGCGGGTATCTGATTAGTTTATAGCCTTTTGATCACCTTGTATTTCCCTTTTCGCTTTGTACTTAAAATTTTTGATATAGTGGATATGTGGTGATGTTGTTTTGTAACTTGGTTATGCTCCATTACCAAAAAAAAAAATCATACTGAAAATCCTCCTTATAGGATCCCATGTAACGTCTCGAAAAAATCCGTACAAAGACCTGAGTACCACCTCAAGCAGAAATCACTCAGGACCAAATCCTTTAGAAATTAGACAAAATTAACTAAGTGTTAAACTAGATTAGCTATAAAATTAGCTTGAACCACTTTAAATATGAACCGCAAGATGCAAAACTAGCAGAATCATTAATACTACATTACCCTGAAATCTAGGATCAATCTCTAAACCCGGGTTGCTCTTGGGAGCACACCGAAACTTCGTATCGGACCTGGACCGCGCGTCGAAAGTCCGATTACTGTGAAGCCATACTGTTAGGACCGCCTCACTGGGCTTGACAACCATCTCGGAAATTAAATTCAGATAGTATCCAGAAACGCATAACTTGAGCCCGGAGTGAAGTGTGTGAGAAACGCGAATACTTTTAGAAATTGAACTCAGATTTAAGTGATTTGGGCTGTTCGCTTGTGGGGCAAATCTAAGATTTCAAACCGTCAGAATTCGGCCCAAATACACCCTCGAATCAGAGAAATTTCCCAGCATAGGTCCATGTACTCGTGGCCCTGATCGAGCGACGATGACCGTTGAACTGAAACTGGTCCTCCGCGGTCGATCTGTAAATCCGATCGGACCGAAAACTTAACTCGACCTAGATCCAATGGCAGGGAGCTTAGGTCCAACCACATACAGAAAAGAAGCCTCCAGATGTGCTCCGTTGGACCAAAGCAGTCATTATTTGGCTATAACCTAAGTATATCATGGCCCTGGGGCCATTCCCATCAGTTTTGGGCCTATATAAGCCCCTTAAACCCTCTCTCTCTCATTCCATACAAAGTTGCAACCCTAAGAGAGAGAAAGAGAAGAAAAGAGAGAGAAAGTGTGAGAGAAAGCGGGAGATCGTTCCTGGGATTCGATCCCGCCGCTCCACGTGCTTAACTACCATTCCTATATCGCTATACGGGCGATTTTGATTTCATTTTTAGGTAAGAAAACCTAACCCTAATCTGTTTTAGAGTTTTAAATAGTGTAAGTGATGAAATAACTAACATATTTCATGCTATAGGTGGTCGTCGTGCCGTAGATAAAGACTTGGCATACAAACTGAGTTCGATACTGGTTTATCGGCGAAAGGTGCAGACTATAAATGTTTAGGTTATGGTTTTCAAGGCTTTCAATGTCAGTCAATGATTTATGATTGACTTGAATGCTATCACGTATGCGTAGTTAGGATGTTTCAACATATTACACATATATATAAGTTAGGCTATTTTTAATGCATTCTATGTGTTTGTTGAAATGACTGAATGAATGTGGAATTATGATTTGTGTCTGCCATGTCTATGGATTGTAAATACATGAATTGTTGTGTATGTGACAACTCCTTGTTGAAAGGATTTGTCCAAATATATGTTAAAATCAACATATGTTGTGTATGTCGATATGGGTAGTATAAGTGTTCGATAAAATGTATGTATGAGAAGTTGTTAGGTGAACTGTACTTAATGGGGTTGTCGAGATAGGATTCCCAACTACCTTAGTTATATGCATAAATTCCTTAAAGTAGCTGTAATCTAAATAGTGTGGTTTGTGTAGAATGTGTATATGTAGAATGGCATGTTATATGTGTTTCATTATATATTCAAATGTTATTCATGTTTGCATTGGTTGTTAAATGCTGTATGATTATCATGTGTACATATTTCTCATATCAGAGTGTGTTTGGGACTATGGTATAGTCCAGGAAATGGGTAACAGGTCCTGATTTGGTGGCTGAGGTTATTTCGCCACACAGGACGTGTTCGATGAATCCGAGCCGTACTTTGGTTGTCGACAGTGGTTAGGCCATACGGAGTGCTTACGCACTTCATGTCGATCCACTCGATGTGCGCTCGTACTAGTCGAGCTCGTCAAGTAACCCGATTGACCCGATGTATATTCACCATGTATGGACGTTACTGCTTGAACCTAAGGTACCAAACTCACCAATGGAAATCCCGTTAACCTTGGTACCTCGATCCGCTAATACTCATGAGTCGGACATGGTGGTATGGGACACTGTGGTCGAGCTGTCGGCCTACGCCGGGGTGACGACCCCACCCGTAGTGACCAGTGAGCAACCTAAGCTCGTGAGCCGAATACGGTGGTATGAGACACTATATTCGAGCTATCGGCCTACGACTAGGTGACAAACCATTCGTAGTGACCTCGAGCATACTTTGAGACTGCGCTGAGGCGACAAGCCTTTCCGTAGTAACTAGAGTATAAGCTAAGCCTGCATTGAGGTGACGAGTCCTTTATAGTGACCTAAAACCGCAACATCATATGAGACTAGCTAGGACTGACAACCCTAGAATGGATCATTGTTTGGAAAATGATATAAGGGAGGTACCTTAGCTTCCCATTCCTGTTGTATAAAAAGGTTTAATAAGAACTTGGTAATCATGCTCATGCACAGCATTGCATATGCCTTTGGCGTTGGTGTTGAGCACAGAGGAAGGGGTGCATGCCGCGACCGTAAGAGGAAGATCGCAGAGGGAGTGCAGGCGAGGGTATGTATCATTAATACATATCATGTTTGCATTAACCAGAGTACTTAGGGATGTTTGATTGTATTGCTTTATCATTACTGCTTGATTGAATTGATAACATGTTAACATTTGCCTTATAGCTCCACTGAGTTGATCACTTACTCCCACATTCTGGGACGGTGCTTAAACACCAACCAGACCCTGTTATAGTTGTAGATGATGGCGATGCTTACGAAGTGGAGCCAGACTTTTATGATGATGAAGAGGAATTCTCCTACATGCAGTTATCAGGCGGGTATATGTAGACCGTATTATGATCGACGGGGCTTACAGGGATGCTGACTAGATATTATTACACTCGTTATGATTGTATTTTGGAGTACACATGTATATTCATTTTGTACATTTTGGGAGTATATATGTGTGTATATATATATATATATATATATATATATATATATATATATATATATATATATATATATATAACCTGGTAATATGATCATACTTCGGAGATTTACTACAGTTCATATATCTTATACATCTATTGTAGTCTTCCGCTTACGAAATTCACTTGTCTCAGAGTATGATATGTTGTTTTAGTATAATCTCACTCATGTTTAATGCACTAATACGGACAACATTTAATAATAATTATCTATGTTACATAAGTGATGCATTGGAACTCGGGAGTTGAGCTTATGCTCGACCCTCGATTTTCAAGGCGTTGCATCCCAGGATCAGAATCTGACATATGAGTGCCGGGATCCGAGAATGGGGTACTACGAAGGCTGTCGGCGCCGGATTCGCCAATCGAGAATTTCGTGAGCCCATTTTCTGAGTTTAGGGCGTGATAGGACCGCTATAGTAGAAGTAGAAATAGGTTAAAGTGTCCTGGAGGGGGGTGAATAGGACTTTATAAAATTTTATGCGTTATTTTAAATCCTATTACCTTTATCTTGATCTAATGTGCAAATATCAAGATATCCCCACTTTAACTCTAATGGCCTCAAATCCAAGTAGAGGATCCAATCACAAGACTACTTCAATATTAAGCATGATTCAACAAATAGTCTAAGGTGAATGAGAAGTGTGAAAGTGTGTGGGATGTGATTCAAATCAAAGAATTCATATTATAAAGCTTGCATGTAAAAGATTAACATAATGAAAGATCAAGCAAGTATCAATCCCAAACACAGTCGTTTATAGTGGTTCGACTATGTGCCTACTCCACTCCCGGCGGATGCACTCATCCCACAAGTGTATTGGATTTCACTAACGGAGGTTTCAAATCAGGTTCACCTCAAACCATTACAACCTACACAAGGTCGACTCTAGGACCTACACAAGGAGCCTAGACATGTCTCCGCGAGACACAAGTTTATGCCCTACAGAAGAGCAAAGGTCAACACACAACACTTAGGTTTTATGTCCTATACAAGAGTAAAGGATCTACACAAGGAACCTAAGTTTTATGCCCTACACAAGAGCAAAGAATCCACACAAGGAACCTAAACTTTATACCCTACACAAGAGCAACGGATCCACACAAGGAACCTAAACTTTAGGCCACACAGGCCAAGGACTCACACAAGAGACATGAGTTTATGCCCAACACAAGAGCAAGGGTCAACACATAACACCCAAATGTACTCTCCCTTCGAAGGCCTCCTATGAGGACTTGAAAGGGCGAGAAGCACCTATGACCCAATCCTACGCAAGGAATGATCAACAGGGTCTCTGGACTCTAATGACTTACAGATAAGTAGATGAGCGTCATTAAACACGTTGATGAAGATCTCTTCCTTGATGATGAAGATTCTTCAGCTCCCTTGATCCGCAACACTTGTTGATGTATCCATAAAGGCGACAAGTTGGGCCAAGGTTATGTTGGAATCCTGCTCTAATAAATGTTTTCCTATTTTAGAGAAAGAGTGATTCCAAGCATTCAAGCATTCAAGGTATCCCAGCTTAATGATTTTCCATTAAGATAGTAGCTGGATGATCTTTGAATGGGGAAGTTCATTCCTCAGTCCACTCTATTGAATATCAATGATGAGGGTGGATTGAAGGATAAACTTCCATAAGAAAAGGAGCTTGGGGTAAGTGATATGCGATTACTCTCTTAATTAAGACTCTCTCTCTTTTTCTTACTTTAGCAACCAAAAGCAAGCTTCCTATATATAGGCAAAAAGTCCCAACGGTAATAAATATGTCAAGTATGACTGAGTTCGATATCATCAGGCCAGACTCGATGTCATCGAACGTATACTTTCGATGACGTCGAATCAAGGTTCGATGATGCGAACTCAACTGAAGCACATACCCGGAACTTTTTGACTGAAGATTGATGTCATCGAACATGCTTCGATGTTATCGAACTTTGAATTCTGATTTCATCGACAGTGGTTCGATACATTGATCTTTTCAAAAAAAAAATTGAGAAAGCTTGCTGGACAGTTTTTTACCCAATTCAATGATATCGATCCCATATCGATTTCATCGATATTTGAATTACGATCATATCGAGACAATATCGATTCCTCGATCATTTCCACATGATTTTCCTTATAGGCTTGCTAGAGTAGTTTTGTCCTGATTCGATCTTATCGAGACATCCTCGATATCATTGCAGTTTGAATTTTGATAATATCGAGGTGGGTTTCGATTCCTCGAACATTTTAGGTGATTTTCCTCTGAAGCTTGCTAGACACAACCTATCCCATTTCGATGTCATCGATACCTTGTCGATATGATCGAGTTTTGAATTTCGATGATATCGATTGTGTTTCGATTCCTCGAGCAATATCGAGAATATTTTCCAAGCCTTTGCTGGATAGAGCTCTGAGACTTTCGATATCATCGACTGTCCTTCGATATCATCGATATTTGAAGTTCGATGTCATCGATATTTGAAGTTCAATGTCATCGAATGTACTTTCGATTTATCGAATATTTTGTTCAAAATACTTTGTGGTTACTGGACATAAAGAGGACTCAATTCAATGATATCAAGACAAGTTTGATTCATCGAGACTGAGTGTTCGATTATATCGACCAATAATCGATGATATCGAACTTAGCTGAAAACTTAGAAAAATTTTCATTTTGAAACCAAGTTTTCATACTTATATTCCTATGTTGTTCTAAGCTTCTTTTTTTAAAGGAGTTATATACCTGGGTGTTTTGGGACATGGGATGTGAGGCCAAGTTTACCTGTGATGAGCTCTGAACACACATCCGGTTGAGGCAATGTCTTGAACGATCTTCATATAGGGTCCACTTAACTCATCGACTCAACACTCATACTAATTGACAAACCAGGGCACTTTCAATCTCCCCCTTTGTCAATTACATGACAAAACACCTAAAACACACCTAGAACAACATCCTAAATTGTGTGTACATGGACTTTACACAAATTTACAAATATTCTATGAAGTTTATACACACATTCATCATGAAGCTGCTCCCCTTATCTCCTTGCAGCTGATCCCCCTGTCACTTGTATCACCATGCATAAAAAGGCATGTACAATTGTTCTTCATGGTGGGATTTGTTCTCCCCCTTTTTGTCAATCATTGGCAATGGTTAGTATATTCTAAGAACAGAGAAATTGACTGAAGTTGAAGGTGAAAAAAACTGGGAGAATCAAAATAGAAGAGCCATATAGGGAAGCGACAGTCCATAACACCTACATATTTCACTTCATAACAAATAACGACATCTCTAAAATGCATAATCATCAAGGTAAGATTCCGTAAGAGACATAAAAAGCATATATGCATTTAAAGTCAAGAATAGCAATCACTATCATAATATTCATACCATTCATCCCATAAACAGTCAATAAGAGGCTCAAAGAAAAGATTATCTTCATTCATAAGAGCATTCAAAAAGAACTACCTAAGCTTGGCAGTAATGCACCATTAAAAACAAAGTATGTGAAACACACAAAAAAAAAAAAAAAAAAACTCCCACAATCCAAAAATAAATAAATCCAACCCATCCATGGGCATAAGCAGAAATATTCTCCTCATCTAGAGGCAATGTCAGACGATCAATCCAAAATATTCAGCCCAACCACGGCTAGATAACCAAAACAAACGTTAATCTGTCCAAGTCAGCGGACCGTCACATACACTCATAGGTATGTAGGACATTCAAAAAGATACTCATGTCCTACGTATGAATGAGAATCAGTGTATGTGATAATAAAAATGAACACTATGGTGCTGGAGCAGAGTTAGATGGAGCCGTGTCATCCCGACGGCACGTCAATAGATCGACGACCTGCTGTGCCGTTTGCTGTAATCCAGCCACCATCCTTTCAAAGCCTAAGAGTCTTTCATCTTGTTTATCAAGCCTATCCTCAATCCTTGCCACTCCTCGCAAGGTTGCCCCAACTCGGTCCTGATGCCGCTTTTGTTTCTGGGTCTGGGCAGTGTCTGGTGTGGATGGAGTGACCCGAGGTCCATGTGTCTCTTCTTCAGTTGGTGCTGCAGCCTCTCAAATGTCAAGTTCACCTTGAGTTCCTTCTTCAGTTTACCCTTCTGTGACTTGATGGAATTTGAGGTCCATCTTGCGTATGTTAACCTTGTTGAAGTGTTGCAAGGGACGCTTGGGGTCTTTCATCACAGGTAAGCCCAATTCATCACTCAACATGTGAATGATACGAGGAAAGGGAAGGTGAGTAGCTCGAGAGGTGTGGATAACAGTAGCCTACTGATGGACTATAAGGGTAGGCAGACACAATTTGATACCGGATGCAATGCTATACAAGATGAGGACCATGAAACCTGTAAGGTCAGCTCAATTAGTTCCCCTTGGATACACATTTGTTGAGAAAATCCCATGCAGAGCCTGGTATTTTGGTTGCGTATACTTAGCTTTGAGTGCATTTCCCTGATACCAGGGAACATCTCTTCCATGGCACAGAAATTTGGTTACTTGGGACCCTACAGTAGGATCCTCCATATCAAGATCAGACATACCAATTGGAGAAAGGGTGAGACCAAGTATTTCTGCAATAGACTCTACTGTAATTTTGACACTAAGTATCCATAAATACATTGTAGAGCAGATCGAAGTTGTTTCTAAGATTTGTTCTCTAGGCCTTGTACTCATTGATGATCAACTGGTTCATTTGATCATAAACAACCTACCTCCTCAATTCGGTACATTCCTAGTAAACTATAACACTGTGAAGGACATGTGGACATTGGATGAATAAATCACTCAGTGCATCCAAGAAGAAGACAGGATCAAACAGATGGTCAAAGTTCAAAATGTTAATATGGTGACCTCAGGACATGGGCATGGGCATGTGCATAAAGGTAAGAGGAAAAGAAACCAAGGTTCTAATAATGGATCCTCTGGTCCTCCATCTGGAAACCATGAGAATCAATCTGAAAATGGATCAAAACGCAAAAGGGTTAAAGGCAAACCATGCTTCTTTTGCAAAAAGGCGGGTCATCTGAAGAAAGACTGCGAAGGGTTTCAGAAATGGCTCATAAAGAAAGGTAATCATTTTGTTCTTATCTGTTCTGAGTCTAATCTGACCAATGTGTCAGCGGATTCCTGGTGGATAGATTCAGGAACTACTATTCACATATGCACTTCTATGCAGGAATTACTACAGACCAGGCCACCAACTGATGCAGAGCGCTCAGTATACGTTCGCAATGGTGTCAAGGTAGACGTGGACGCAATTGGAGTCTATAGGCTTAAATTAGAGTCTGGTTATTTTTTAGATATAGTAGATACATTTCTAAAGAAAGACTGCGAAGGGTTTCAGAAATGGCCCATAAAGAAAGGTAATCATTTTGTTCTTATATGTTCTGAGTCTAATCTGACCAATGTGTCGGCGGATTCCTAGTGGATAGATTCAGGAACTACTATTCACATATGCACTTCTATGAAGGAATTACTACAGGCCAGGCCACCAACTGATGCAGAGCGCTCAGTATACGTTCACAATGGTGTCAAGGTAGACGTGGACGCAATTTGAGTCCATAGGGTTAAGTTAGAGTCTGGTTATTTTTTAGATTTAGTAGATACATTTTGTGTGTGGTCTATAAGATGCAATTTAGTTTCAATTTCCTGTTTGGATAAGTTGGGATATTCATTCCACTCTGAAAATAAAAGGTTCAGTATTTACTTTAAATCGATTAAAGTTGGCACCGACTCAATAGTGGACAACTTATACCAGTTAGACTTGATTGCCTCATACGTCTATAGTGTTAATGCCTTGCATGGAAATAAAGTAGGGTCGAAGTGAAGGCTAGACTATGAGAATTCCTCCATGTTGTGGCACAGGTGTCTATGTCATATATCTCATAAGAGATTAGACAAGCTTGTGCGAGAAGAAATTCTACATTCTTTAGACTTCTCCGACTATAAAGTGTGTATTGATTGTAGAAAAGGAAAACAGACCGGAACCAGAAAGAAATGTGCAATCAGGAGTGTAGGCCTCTTAGAAGTGATACATACGGACATTTGTGGACCATTCCCTATGGCGTCATGTAGTGGACACAAATATTTTATTACCTTTATAGATGACTACTCTCGTTTCGGGTACCTGGATGCTTTTAAAATCTATAAGGCCGAAGTTGAAAATTAACTCGATAAAAGGATTAAAGTTGTTAAATCTGACCATGGTGGTAAATACTATGGCAGATATGACAGATCGGGACGCAATCCAGGGTCATTCGCTAAATACCTGTAGGATTTTGGCATTGTCGCCCAGTACACTATGTCTGGTACTCCAAAGCACAATGGTATGGCTAAGAGGCATAATCGCACCCTTATAGATATGGTGCAAAGCATGATTAGTAATTCGACATTTCCAGAATCACTGTGGGGTGAGGCGATCAAAATCACAGTTCATATACTAAATAGGGTCCTAAGCAAAGTAGTAAACAAAACTCCTTTTGAGTTATGGAATGGGAGAAAATCAAGTATCCGATATCTACATGTTTGGGGTTGTCCGGCTGAGGCCAAAATTTATAACCTGCATGAAAAGAAGCTTGATCCTAGAACCATAAGTTGTTTCTTCATTGGATATCCAAAAAGATCAAAGGGTTATCGATTTACTATCCTTCCCACTCCATTAGGATTGTTGAGACTGAGAATGTCAGATTCATTGAGGACACTGAAAACAGTGGGAGCACAAACATCAGAAATTTTGTATTTAAGGAACAAAGGACTATGACTCCAGTCATAGTCACTTCAGATCACGTGGATATTAATGATGCAGTTGATACTGCAGTTACTGTAGAACACCACGTAGAACCTCATATACCAACCACTAATGAGGAGAATAAAGATCAAAATCACACCCAATAAGAAGAACCATTGAAAAGATCTGAAAGAAAGAGAAGGCCTGTAAATTAAGACGATCACATCATATACTTACAGGAGCACGACTTTGACATTGGGGTGGAAAAGGATCCTGAATCTTTTACACAAGTAAAATAAAGTGCTGATTTTCTCATTGGGTTTAATGCCATGAAAGATGAGTTGAAATCCATGAGGGACAATAAAGTATGGGATCTTGTAGAGTTACCCACCGGAATAAGGCCGATTGGTTGTAAATGGATATTTAAAACCAAGAGGGACTCCAAGGGTAATGTCGAAAGATATAAAGCCAGACTTGTTGCCAAGGGTTTTAACCAACGTGAGGGCATTGACTTTAAGGAGACTTTCTCACTAGTATCTAAGAAAGACTCATTCAGGATTATAATGGCTCTTGTAGCTCATATGGATTTAGAGTTACATCAGATGGATGTAAAGACTACATTTCTCAATGGGGATCTGAATGAGAATGTATACATGTTACAGCCCGAAGGTTTTGAAGCTAATGGCTCAGAACATTTGGTTTGCAAACTAAAGAAATCCATATATGGGTTGAAACAGGCATCACGACAGTGGTACCTAAAGTTTCATGAAGTAATTTCCTCATATGGCTTTGTAAAACACACTACAGATGAATGTATCTACATTAAAATCAGTGGGAGTAAGTTCGTTATGGTGATTTTATATGTTGATGACATTCTGTTGGCTAGCAATGATATAAGGATGTTGAGCGACACCAAGAAATTCTTATCTCAAAGATTTGAAATGAAAGATCTTGGTGAAGCTTCTTACGTCATCAGCATTGAGATTCGCCGTGACAGATCACTTGGACTGCTTAGCCTGTCACAGAGGGCCTTTATTACTTGGGTACCCGAAAGATTTGGCATGCAAAATTGTACTTCTGGACAGTCGCCCATTATGAAGGGCGACAAATTTGGCCTATTTCAATGTCCAAAGAATGATTTGGAAAAGAATCAAATAAAGGAATTCCCGTATGCATCAGTAGTTGGGAGCATCATGTATGCTCAAGTCTGTACGCAACCGGATATTGCCTTTATTGTTGGAATGTTGGGAAGATACCTATCTAACTCAGGAATGCAACATTGAATAGCTGCAAAGAAAGTATTACGGTATCTACAGATAATGAAAGACTTCATACTCACATACAGAAGATCTGATCGGTTGGAGTTGATCGGATATTCAGACGTAGACTTCGCAGGCTGCATTGACACTAAGAAATCTACCTCATAATGCATCTTCATGATGGTTGGAGGAACTGTATCGTGGAAAAGCGTAAAACAATCTACCACAACCTCATCCACTATGGAAGCTGAATTTATTGCATGCCACGAGGCATCTAATCAGGTACTATGGTTACATAATTTCTTCTCAGGTTTACGAGTAATGAAGCATATCCCAAAACCTTTGAGAATATTTTGCGATAATTCAGTTGTTACTTCCTTCTCTAGTAATAATAAGCATTCATCAAGGTCAAGACATATCGACATCAAATATCTTGTTGTAAAGGAAAGAGTTCAGAATCGTTAGGTGTCTGTAGAATTCATCGGCACTAAGCGGATGATTGCAGATCCGCTCACTAAAGGACTCCCTATCACGTCATTTCAGGAGCATGTGACATCTATAGGAGTCATTGATCCTACAGATGTTTTCAGTTAGTGGGAGTTGAGCGCAATTTTTTTATTTTACAAACACTTAGAGATCTCATTTTATACAGTTTTTGATGATTTTGATATAAAGATTTATTTCTGCTTCTCTATATAAATGCGCAAAATTTTGAGTAAGTAGAATTACAGCCATGTCTCGTTGGAGTCATGTAAAAGCTTCAGGACCTCTTAAGGATAGACACATGTTATCACGCTAAGTGTGTAATCCTTATACCACATTTCCTAGTATCAGATCTATGTCATCAAGATTGTTGGTATTTGTGACAACACTTAGCCTCACTTCGCCTAGATTAAATGTTGTGATGACTACCGTAATTCGATACTGATAGTCTTGATGGACTAGATTAAATAGCATTACCCAGATTGTCCAACAAGTTTATTGGTTAACCATTTGAATGTTTTCTGAAAAAATCAAAACTTGTTTTCAAAACTATTTTTGCATGATAATCATTGACGTTGCTCAATGTGGCCCAAGTGGGTGAAATTAAGAACTCTATAAGGTGGGCCTTATTGATCAAACGGTCTGGATTGTCCTATAGGTTGGACTGTGTGATTGGGTAAACTAGTGGGCCCCACTACAGTGTGATCTACGCAATATATATATCTGCGTAGAGGTGCGTAAGGGGTGGAGTGTTATAGCCTGATACGTCGGGCTGTTTTGAGTTGAACTAGGATTCAACAATGTGGAGCAGTGGGAGAGAGAGTTGTGATGGGTTTCAAACTCTCATCTCCACAGATTCTATATAAGAGAGAGTTGGGTCCCCAATCCTACACAACGGTAGAAATTCGAGTCTCATCTACTGTTCTGTAGAAAGGTTGTGAAGGAGAGGATGATCTGAGCATTGGTTTTCTATTATTCTTCTATGGCGTCTCAGTTAGGTAAGTCGTCTAAACCCTAGATCTCTATGTCCTGTGCACAGGCAGATCTCTGGGATTTCCGCATCCAGATAAACCAACAATACTTTCTTTACAACAAGTTACAAGTCTCATCATAGTTGTTGGGCTTGAGGGAGGATAGTAGGAAAGATAGATTTAATACATTCAATTACAAATCTCAAAACTAGGTAACCATATGTCTAATTGGGAAAACGATGTAATTGTATTGTATATCCCATGTGCTTCCACATGCACGCATGCACACACACACACACTCTTAATACTTAAAATGAAAAATACATAGAAAAAATTCATTTTTTAACTACATCCTGATAGATTATAGTAGAATACGTTGAGACTTCACTTTGTTAGGTCATATTCCAATGATAAAAACTCTTTATATGATGGGTGTTAACTAGACGGGGCTGTACAAAAACCAAAAACTCTTGTATTGGAATATTTCAACCCTTGATTAAGATTTATTCTTTTGTATGTAAGCCTTGATAAACGATGGGTTGAAATAGTTTAATTTGAGTGTTTTTGTGTATTACCTTATCCACTTTCATGCTCATCGTGTAAATGGCTTAGGGCTGTTTAGGAGCTCGTATTTGGAATTCAAATTACAATTACACTAAATCAATGTGATTTTGAATCCTCAGTGGTCTTTGGCATCTTGTAATTGGAATGCACTAGAATCTGAACTCGATTGGGAGCTTATATTTGTAATGCATTGAAATTCTTTAGTATATCTACATGACTTGAATTTTATTAACTAAATTAGCTTTAATATCCCAAATTAGTATACAAATGTATATTTGACAAAACGACTGTAGTAAGGCCATTGAAATATGTATTCAGGCAAAAATGAGGAAATTCTAAGCTTTGGGTGGGCCACAAATGTAAGGATCACAAACGAACGAGTCACCAACGTCTTTTAATTGTCCATTTATATGGTCAACATTTGGACAATTTGGATCATTCTATTGATGTGATTTTAGTGTTGCTGCTAATAATTTAATTGCTTTGGGGTATCAATAACGAGCCACACACACACACACACACACACACACACACACACACACACACACATATATATATATATATATATATATATATATATCAAAGTAGTAGATAGGTACACTTTTGTTATACATGCCACTATCTTGCTTTAAAAAGGGAGTAAAAAGAGCATTTCATTCCAATTATACTCACACCTGAATCAGGGCAAAAAATCCAATATTTCAAAACACACCAAAAATATATATTTCAGCTTATACGGGGGCGACAACATGAAAAATGGAATTTGAGGTAAATGAAGTGAGAGTAAATGGCTTGCTTAGTTGTGTTTGGATGAGAGAAAAATGAATGCATTCGAAATTCAAATATTCTGTTTGAATGAGAGTAAATGGGGGAACTTAAGTGCATTGGAATTTTTAAATATATTCACAAGAATATTTGTGATATCCAAATTAACTTTAATATCCCAAATTAGTGTACATATGTGATATTTGATAGAGTAATTGTAATAAGCCCATTGAAATATATGCTTTAGCTAAAAATCAGAAAATTTATAGCCTCGGGTGGGCTACAAATGCAAGGATCACAAACAAGCAACTTACCAACATTTTTTTAACTGCCTATTTAGATGGCCAACTTTTGGATGATTTGGATAATTTTATTGATGTGATTTTAATGATGTAGCCGATAATTTAATTGTTTCGGAGTATCATTAGTGTGCCACATGTATAGTGGACATGTGCATAGCAACACCTTTATTTACTCATGTGACTTTCCAAGGGGATCCCCAAAGGGCATATCACCCCCATTTACTTATAAATCTCTCATTTGAAAGAGGATTTCATTTACTAATCATTTACTCTAAGGGGGTGTTGGTTTTTGCAATTACATATGTAAATGGGGATAAATTGCTAATAATGACTTTTGAATGGCATATGTTTAAGAGAGAAATGCACAAGTAATTACACAGGCGCATGAAATCCAACAAGGATGGAGTACTGGTAAAATCCATGGGTCCTAAAGTGATGTATGTGTATGATCCATGCCGTCTATCTGTTTTACCATCTAATTTTAGGGTATGAGCCCAAATGAGGCAGGTTGGAAGCTCAAATGGACTACACCATAGGAAACAAGATAGTTAATGATGTTGACCGTTCAAAATTAAAACCTTTCTAGGGCCCACAGGGATGTGTATCTGGCATCCAATCTGTTCATAAGATCACACTAACATGTATAAAGGGTATATACAAATATCAGCTTGATCCAAAACTTTTGTGGCCCCTAAGAAGTTTTCAACATTGGCTATTTAATTCCCACCATTTCTTATGGTGTGGTCCACTCAAGCTTCAGATTTCCCTCATTTTTTGGCTCATGCCCTAAAATGGGTTGGCTGAACGGATGGACGACGTGGATGAGATACATATATCATGGTGGGCCCTATAACATATGGAAATTGTATAAATATAATTTAACAAGTAGGAAGCTTTGCAAACAACCTCCCAGTCAAGGTTAATCTCAGACGGCTACTGTAAATATATATATAAAGTCCCGGTCTCCTGTACACCATACCACATTAGATATTTTACGCACCAACCAACACAAGTAAAAAAGGATGGGCTGATATTAGGCCCCACCATGATGCATTCATTAAATCCACCCCAATCATTAGGTCTGTGATAGAAATTTAGTAGTATATCTTAAAAATTAGGTAGATTCGAGATTCATATCGGTCACACCAAGTGAAACCGTTTGGATAGTTAGTATCCCGTACACTGCTTTTGCTCATGTGGCCCACCAACATTATAATTGTGGCCGACATTTTATACTTATGACTAAATTATTGTCACACACATTATGGATGGAGCGGATTCAAATAAACATCAAGGTGGGCTAACCCCTAACTAACTCAGTAGTGGTTGGGATGAGTCAGAGACGTGGATTGCATGCTGACCTTGTTAGTAACTAACAACCTTGCTAGTTGTTGGTGCTACTGGGCCGAACGATGATGTATATATTTAATCCAAGCTGTCCATTCATTTTTTATCCCAAAAATGCATAAGATCCAAATTTAAAGTGGACCACACCACATGAAAATAGTGGTGATTAAACGGATTAAACGGCCATCATTAAAAAATTTTAGGTATAGTTTATCTGCCATCCAACCTATTGATTAGGTCATAGAGACTTGGATGAAGGAAAAACACAAATATTAGCTTGACCCAAAGCTCACTTTGGCCCAAAGAATTTTTAATGGTGGGCTTTCCAGCAATCTTTCTTGTGGCATGGTCCACTTGATATTTGGATCTGACTCATTTTTTTGGAACATGCCATACATTCAGCTAGAAAAATAGATGGACAGCTTGGATTAAACACATACATCATTGTTGGGCCAACTAGCACCAACCAGCTGTTAGGTGGCTGATGGTGGTCACGACATCTAATCCACAATCTAGGACAACGTCCCTGGGTCAACTGGAGGTGGGCTCACCTTGACATGTATGTAAAATCCACTCCAACCATAATGGGTCAATATGATAATTTAGGGGTATTGATCCAACATCAGCTACATCTATAATTCTAGTGGGCCACATGAGTGGAAACTGTGTAAGGAACACCCACTATCAAAATCACTTCACTTGGTGTGATCAACATA
This sequence comes from Magnolia officinalis, assembly GCA_021015155.1. Taxonomy (NCBI): domain Eukaryota; kingdom Viridiplantae; phylum Streptophyta; class Magnoliopsida; order Magnoliales; family Magnoliaceae; genus Magnolia; species Magnolia officinalis. Next base: position 49,273,624 of record JAJHSJ010000013.1, on the reverse strand, counting down.
AATCAGGTACGGGTCTAATGTTTGGTCTCCATGAATTAACCTCTACGAGGCAATTAATGGATGGAATGGATTTCACATAAACATCATGGTGAGCCCTGTAAAAATTCAAAGGTAGGCTTTTCCTCTCTTACTGTTTTCTATTTTGTGACCTAGTAAATCACACCCTACGGTTCAATTGATATCATGGACTGATTTATCGGAATGGATCACAGGAAAACATTATTGTGAGGCTCACTTACAACACACTTGTTTAAGTTGGCATGACCGGTGGTAATTTGGTGCGCAAAAGTTCTCCTACAGTACGGTGCGCAGGAGACCATTATACCTAAAAAATTTTAATGATGGGCGTTAAATCCGTTTAATCACCACTATTTTCATGTGGTGTGGTCCACTTTAAATGAGTCGGGATCCTCTGTTATCGGGTCAACAGGATTTTCCTGTTACCCTAGTGGTCTGGCGTCCGAAGCTTTTTTTTATTTTTTTTATTTTTTCAGTGAGTGTTGACGTGGACCAATGAATTTTAGGGTATTAGGAATTCTCTGTTGACCGGGTAACAAAGGATCCGGACTCACTTTAAATTTGGATCTTATGCATTTTTGGGATAAAAAATGGATGGACAGCTTGGATTAAATACATACATCATCGTTCGGCCCAGTAGCACCAACAACTAGCAAGGTTGTTAGTTACTAACAAGGTCAGCATGCAATCCACATCTCTGACTCGTCCCAACCACTACTGAGTTGGCTAGGGGTTAGTCCACCTTGATGTTTATTTGAATCCGCTCCATCCATAATGTGTGTGACAATAATTTAGTCATAAGTATAAAATATCGGCCACATTTATAATGTTGGTGGGCCACATGAGCAAAAGCAGTATACGAGATACTAACTATCCAAACAGTTTCACTTGGTGTGACCGATATGAATCACGTATCTACCTAATTTTTAAGATATACTACTAAATTTCTATCACAGACCTAATGATTGGGGTGGATTTAATGAATGCATCATGGTGGGGCCTAATCTCAACCATCCTTTTTACTTGTGTTGGTTGGTGCGTAAAATATACTAATGCGGTACGGTGTGCAGGAGACCGGTACCTCTCTCTCTCTCGTATATATATACTATATATATATATATATATATATTATATATATATATATATAATATATATATATATATATATATATATATATATATAGATATGTATATCATGGTGGGCCCTATAACTTTTACATATGGAAATTGTATGAATGTAATTCAACAAGTAGTAAGCTTTGCAAAACAACCTCCCTGTTGAGGTTAATCTTGGACTACTGCTATAAATACATAAGTAATTAATCATTACTAATTTAATTATATTGGCAAATGAAAAAACAAACACCCCCTTAATTCATTTCATTCGCATGCATTTACTCCATCCAATTTTACCTTTGGGGCTATTTTATCTATGTTTACTCCCAATTCCTCCTATTTACCTCCACTTACTCTCATCCAAATGACCTCTTAAAGGTGCCAAGGAGGCCATTGGGTCATTGAAAGGAACTCCACTCCAAGCATCCTATGACTTTAACGTATCCTTCTGTAATACATCCGGATGCCCTGCATGGGAAGTTAAATGACCTTAGAATTACAATGTGGAGCACACTGAAAAAAGCAGTGGGGGATTGAACGTCTGCCATTGAAATCCTTTGGGGGTTCACAAAAGTTTTGGATCAATATGAAATTTGTTTTTCCTCTTCATCCATGACGTTAGGATGGAAAATAAACGTTATGGTGGGCCCTAAGAAATTTTTAACGATGAAAATTATTATCTCGGCTGCTATTTGTGGTGTGGTCCATTTGATCTTTGGATGCGATTCATTTCTTGGATACTACTCTAAGATGATCTCGAAAAATGGATGAACACTGTAAATATAATAAATACATCATTGTGGGGCCCATGTAACTCTGATCTCCTTTGAACCGTTGGTACAACTCGGAGCTCGAGTCGCGTCAGCACTCATCTTTGCATGACACGTACCTACACCAGCTATATAACTGGCAGCCAATCCGCTTGGCACAGCTAGAGAAATGGATGTATTGGAACAAATATGTCATCGTGCTCACAAGCTTTTTCAGAACGGAATTGGAGTATATACTGAGTAACTAAGTACGCTAAGAGGTACTGAGTTGAGCCAATTCGATCTAAGATGTGAGGCCGCTTCCCTTCTCCAAAAGCTGGAACAAACGCCGTTAGCTTCTCTCTC
>JAJHSJ010000013.1:49175982-49271276 GCA_021015155.1 Magnolia officinalis | reverse complement strand
TTTTTGAGTTAAAGCCATAAAATTATGTGGTAAAAGAGATGGACGGATTGGATACAATGCATGAATGACAGTGGGGGCCATAGAGTTTCAGTACACAATCCGTTTCCCCGGCGAGGGTAGGACGCAATCCGCTTCCATTGCATACCGAGTACCTCATTAGGTTTGTGCTGATTAAATTCTGTGACGTTCACCATGATTTATGTATCTTATCCACTCCGTTCATCTATTTTACCATATAATTTCAATGCTTGATCCCAAAAATAAATCATATATAAAGTTCAAATGGACCACACCACAGAAACCGTGTGAATTGAATGTCTACCGTTGAAAAATTCTTAGGGCCACAAAAGTTTTGGATCAAGCTTATATTTGTGTTTTCCCTTCATCCATGTCTTCATGATATCATGAACAGGTTTGAATGACAAATAAAAATCACTGTAGGGCCTAACAAGGTTTCAACGGTGGAAATCATTACTCCTACTGTTTCCTGTAGTATGATCCACTTGATCTTTGGATATTCTTAAATTTTGAGCTGAACGCTTTAAATTAGTTGTAAAAACTAATGGACGGCGTAGATAGACCACATTCATTCAAGGTGGGCCCAACTAAGTTTACTCTATACGATAAAACCGTATCGAGTAACTCGGTGCAATCCGACTTATGCTGGGAATAGAGGAGCGGTAGATATTCCTACGTTTCATCCATGCACGGAAGAGAGAGAAAGAAAGAGAAGCTGCCGGCATTTGTTTGGGCGTTAGGAGGAAGGAATCGGATTGTGTACTGAGTAACTCAGTACGGCAAGGGGTACTAGTTGACGTGGCGGTATTATGTTGGCCTGAGATGTGGGGCTGGCTTCACTCCTCCAAACGGCAGAGCAGATGGCGTTAGCCCGTTTCTCTCTCCCGTTGCGTGGAGTGCAGGAAAAAACAATCTATCCAGCCGTGCAGGAAAAAAAGAAGAAGAAGAAGAAGAAGAAGAAGAAGCAGAAGAAGTAGAGAGAGAGAGCTTCGCCGGTCTCTCCTGTCGAGCTCTCCGTCTCCCTCTCGAGTTCAACCTCCATCTCTTTCTCGGATCGGCATCAACTCGTTTCTCTACATGGTGATGTTGATTTAGGATTAAGAATTTTGCTCTTCTTACTCTTTTCTCTTTACATGGTGATGTTGATTTAGGACTAGGGATTTTGCTCCCTGAAAGATTAGAGATTAGGGTTTGAAATTGAAAATCCGCAGTAGGGAATTTTTCAAATCCCTAATCCATAACTTGAGATTTGTCAAATTTATAATTCCTAATTAGCATTTTCATATTAGAAATTGAAACTTCATATTAGGGGATTTTTCAAATCCCTAATCCATAACTCGAGATCCTTTAAATTTCTAATTAGCATTTTTCAATCCCTAATCCATAGTAGGGGATTCCCTATTTGTTTTTTTTTTTTTAGAGATAACATTCCTAATCAAACGTGCATTTTTTATATATAAAAAAAAATTCAATCCCTAATTAGGATTTTGCCTTTGTAAATTTAATTGGGGACTTTTTTGTAATCCAGTTACGGTTTTCCATTTTTAATCCCTAATTAGGAACATTTTGTCATCCTCGGAGGTAAATGTAGACAAAAGGTTTTATTCCGGGGTGCCAGTTTCAACCAGATTTCTTTGTTCCTTAATAGGATAGATGAATCTCAGCATTGATCTTGACTTCCTAAAACTTGGGGATGCGGGATGCCCTGATTTGAATGGTAGCTGACCCTAGAATTTGTTTTCTGGAAATTTGGATATAATGGCTATTGGAATGAAACTACTCTATCTGCTGGGTTTTGTGCGGTAAGGTGGATGGTGGTTAATGATTGTTTAATGTCACACACACAGATAATATCATAATACATTAAGAAAACCTTTTAAGGTTTCTTGCAAGAGTATGATCACAAGTCCTATAGTCCTATGGAACGGGATACGTGTACTTGTTCTTCAGTTGGGTTCCATGGACCGCATGTGTGCATCGAATGTGGCCTGCTAAGCTGCTTCTCAATTTGCTCCTTTGATTGGTCTATTTATAGAATGGACTACTTTAAGTTTCAGGACTTGACACAGAAATGGGTTGGCCTCCCTGATCATGACCTTTATCTCTTCTCCACCTGCATTTTGCACATTTCAAAGGAGTGCCATCACATGTGTCAACAAATATCATGGGTTTTGTGCATGCTATGCCATCACATGTGGAGTTCTCATATTCTTGCACACAATTCAAGTGCTTCCTTAGAGAGAGGACAACATATCACTGGTTGGCTGCATATAGTTTATCCCTTTAATTGATGGCATGTTTCACTGTTATTATCGTGTCACTACTACATCCCTGTTCTTGGATGTGACAATTGCAAAAGCTTAAACTCATACTTTGGATGACATTCATAACATCATATAGAGTTCTTCCTGTTTCCTATGTCCACAAGGTGGAAAACTCATTTCTTATTCTTGGGTCCATTTTAATATCCTATTACATCTCTACTGCTTATAAGGCTGTCAAAGGACTGGATCTTGGCTGGTTTGGGCTTGTGCTTCAAACTTGTTGGGCCGGGTCTTTTTTTTAGCCCTGATCTCACCCTGCCCATTGAAAACCCAAACTACTATATCAACCACACTTTGGCTGTTGGCAGGCTGTTTGGGTTATTTTAGACTCTGTAAACTCTCTATTACTGCTGATAGTATTTTTACATTCTATGTTACTAATTCCAAATACAATGTTGTTCCTGCAGATTGTCCTTGGTATAAAGTTAGGGATGAAACCAAAAGATGCAATCTCCAAAGTGAAAACTCTCTCTGATGTTGAGGGTTTGTGCATATCTTTTGCTAATAGCCGTGATTCTTCTGATCCTGTGCTCGCTGTTAAGGTATTCATTTTTCTCTTTTTAGTTATGTTTTGGAATTGGATTTAGAGAGAGTGTGTGTTTGCGCTTGTGTTTATGAAAATGTAAGGTGGTGATTGAGTTCTCGCAACAAAGTGGCAATCAACTTCAAATTGTTTTTTCAATCATGAAAACTGGATTTGTACCGAATGGAATAATTCTGTACACCGTTTAGAGAAAACTGTACACCCGAATAGTTTGGAATTTGGGCCAACCTCCTAAGTGTGGCAATTGAGAACCACTGTTTGATAACATCCATGTGGTAGGATTAGAGTTCCTGTTTCCTTAAGCTAGTAGACTTTCAATGCACCATTGGTTGATAAACATTTCTCATACAGGAATTTCTGAATGAGGAACCTTATAAAGCTGAAGATATTGAGAAAATTACAAAGGAAAGTCTCACATCGATCTTGGGTAATTCACCAACTTCATTAGCTGTACTTAGAGCTGCGAAGCATTTTAAGCTATTTCAGGTAATTACTTTAATATTGTACTGTGTTACATGAACTACATATGCTTTACTTATTACAAGTCTCCACCCGGTTTACATCTCTTGTTGTGTCATATTCTCCATGTTTTTTAATGATCCTTTGTTAAGGAACTTCATTTTTTTAATTTTAATTTAAATATGCTGGTAAGATCAATTAATGGTGACTTGGACTTGCCTGAATGTCAAGCTTTTATCCCCCCCCCCCCCCCCCCCCCCCCCCCCCCCCCCCCCCCCCCCAAAAAAAAAAAAAACAAACAAAACACAAAAGTAGTTAAAAATCTTCTCAGGTTGGGAGTGATATTTGCAATTTTCTTTTTGCAGTTAGCAAGTTAGCATGCACCATCATTTACTCCATGCTTTTAGTAGGTATATTGTAGTTCACCAATCAGTTTTTTTTTTTTTTAGTTGAGCATCTGACTTGGATTGCTATTTTTTTTCAAGTGGTCAGTATACACTGTGTATCATCTGTGTATCATCTGAAAATCATGTACGCTCCCAGTGATTTTATATTAGATTTTGATTTCCTTTGAATATTCTCGTGACACGTGGTTTCTCCCTGGTAGTAGTGAAGCTAGGAGAGTAACTATATTGATTTGCTAGAGCATTTGATTCAAACATGTATGATTTCTATTTTAATGATTATCTGAGGTCATTTCATAATTGCTTCCCAAAGTCATGATCCTTGATGTGTTGCTGACATACATTATTTAATTTAATTAGGTTCATGTAATACATGAATGGGCCTGGGCAGGTACTCCAAATGAAGGGGCTGCTTGGCTCCATTTGTAGAGACTACCTGATACATGGCATAGGATACTGTTAATTCCAGTGACTGGAGGAGTTGTCGTTGGCATGGTATTAACATATTTGCTTCTAAGGTAACTTTGGTGGCATTTCCAAATGCCCTAATGCATGTAGCTTTCCTTCTGAAAATTAATGTATTTTGGATGAGTTTTAAATGATAAAACATTGAATGAATGATTGTAATTGAATGAATGAATGATTATGCAGGTGGTTATTGAATGAATGAATGATTACGCAGGTAGTAATTGAATGGATGAATGAATGATTACGCAGGTGGTATTTGAATGAATGAATGATTACAATTTTTATTTTTTTTTTAAATGTAGGATATAGCTACGGATATTGACCGTAGCTGATAATTTGAAAAACCGTAGCTATATCTGTGGGTAGTTTTGGATACAGAAATCTTCGCTATAGATTAAATCTGTAGCTATTATAATCTACGACTTCATGGTTTTATCATTCTACAGATATTTGCCTCAAAAGGCTTGTTACTGACAATAATCAAGTTTTAGCTTATCAAGTTAACTTTCCAATGACGACATGATTTCGTAATTCAAGCAAGCATTCAGCAAATTTTGTCAATGAAATTCAGGTGGTTGTAATTGTATTTTGTAGTATCTGTGAATTGTGTAATCAGAGTTTCATTGGAAATATGCTTTTGTTATGCATTGCGCCCTACCTTTGGCTGTAATTTTTATCGGTGAAATTAAGGTGGTTGTAATTGTAAATAGGGGAATACATTACTTTTGTTTGATTTGAATATCTATCAATGTGTGATCACAAGCAATGGGTATGATGTGAATTAAATGTGGCTTTAATGTGGATTTAAAATGGAATTGAATTAGATTTTGTTTGTATTCATTGCCCTTAAAATGATGGATGATGCTCACAAGGGAATCGGATTGTGTACTGAGTAACTCAGTACGCTAAAGGCCCGTTTGGACGGGTGGATTGGAAGGGATTGAATGGTATTAGGGTGGATAGCATGGATTTCAAGGCAATGATAGTGTTGTCAGTGGATTGTCTTAAGATCCATGGGATTGCTATACCCTGGGATTGCTATATAGAATTTGTTTCTTACGCCCAGCTAATCCCAGGATTAAACCTTCCCATCCCTTCCAATCCCTCAAACCAAACACATCCCAGGCAAATTTGAACGGATTAGGGTGGATTGGATGGGATTGAAAGGTAATGATGGTGTTGTCAGTGGATTGTCTTAAGATCTATGGGATCGCTATATCCGGGATCAGATCACCCAGTCTGTTTGGCACACCCGGCCAATCCCGGGATTTAACTTCCAATCCCTTCCAATACCATCCAATCCCTTCCAATCCACCTGGCCAAACGGGCCCTAAGGGGTACTGAGTTGACGTGTGTGTAGTGTTGCTGGCAAACACTTTCATAACAAATGCAATACACCTTCTATTTTGATTAATTGGTGCCTACCTAAATTGGAATAACTGAGGCTTTTAACATTTCAATGATTGTACTGACTGAAAACATTTCAAACTTTTTTATGCCATGCCCAATGAAAATCATCTCAACATAGATAGGAAACAAAAATGCATTTTAAATGTTTTTTGATGTCCTTATCCATGCCTACTGAACAAAGATGGAAACCTTGCAACCCCCCTTCATGCTTTTCAATCAATCTTTCTTCACAAAGATTTTCCAAAATTCTAAAAAAAAAAAAAAAAAAAAAAATCTTTCTTCACTTTGCAGTCCCCGTTGTTTGATTATAAGGATTAACCACACTTCGAAATCTTATTGCCAATCGGGAAGGCTTGACAAAAAGAGTTGGCCCACCCCTCACAATAGTTACATCTCCACCTGCATCCAAGATAAAAATTGGATTACATCAGACAAATTGGGTTATACCAAAATTTGTACTATCAACATAAAATACTACTTAGAAAACATGCTTACCTTTAAGAAAAAGAAATACTAATTACTTGAACGTTGGTGGTAATCTTCACACCCCAATGATTGATTGTTATCATATGGTGGTAATGATGGCTGCATATGAAAATTCACATATCAATTAATATGATTTTTTTGCCATTCATAAATCCAAAAAGTATATTAAATAATATGCCAAAAACAAATGATCCTTTTTACCGGGCTAGGCAAGACACTTCTCGTAGATGAATCATGTAGGGTGCTTGAGGGAATTTGTTGGTAGAAGTTAATACTTGGTTGGGACTCAGAACAAATCATTCCAGTAATATTTGAACTCTAAAAGACAATAATGATAACTCCAATAAGCAGAAATTATATAAATGTTATAAGTATTATTACAAGTTCTTCCTCCTTTTTTTTTCTTTTTAAGATAACAATAGGAAATATTACAAGTTTACTAAATTAACTTTCACTTTTACCTGACATTCGACATTGAAAAGGTTTTGTTGAAACATGCTAGCATTAGGTAGTTGGTACCTACATTGAGCCACTGATGCATTGATAGATCCACTAGGGTCAGGAAGGTATCCCATCACCATATAATGTGAAGGTTGAAATGATGCATGGTGCATGATGTTTGGTGCATGGTTGTTTCCCATTGCCATCAACATTTGGCTTGCTTGTGGTTGAACAGTTTCAGGTAAGGATCTTTTCTTCCTTACTTTATCTAGCGGATTTTTAAACGCACGGTGGTTGCCCCGAACTTTGGGCTTTACTTTAATCCCTCTTACAATTTGTGAACCCAAACTATCAACAAAAGTAACTTGTTTTTCAATTGGCCCAGAGCGTCCACTTCCAGTGTTTTCAATTTTAATTGGCTCAGGGCGTGTGCTTTCAGTATGTACACTTTCGGTCAGATTAGAGGGTGCACCTTCAGTATGTAAACTTTCTGTCGACTCAGAGTGTGCATGTTTGGTATCTATACTTTTGGTCGGCAAATGGCGTGTAGGTTCATCATCTTCGCTTTCTTCAACAACTTCAGCATATATTAATGGAAGTTCCTTGATTCTTTTCATACATTCCATCACTTGATCATGATATATATATCTGCATATCTATCAGCCACTTTGAAGACTTCTTCGTGTTCCCTAGCAATTGCCGCAACTTTCAAAAGCTTGTGACACAAGTGATTGTACCGTTTACCTGAAGTAACATTGCGGTCACCTTGTATTGTTAACCCAGTATAATCTTTAGCATAACCTACCTTTACATCTCTTTGCCATCTCTTCATAATATAACGAAGATGAAGCACGTCTATATTATAATAATTTAAAACTTTCAATGCATGACTACATAAGATCCCCACAAATTCAAATTTCTTACAGCTACACTTCACTATACTATCTAATAAGTCAAATCTAATGGTACATCCTTCTATTTTTTTACCTTTAGAAACAACTCGAAACTCGACAACCGTTCCAAACTCACCACATTTAAACATTGCATGACTTAGCCACTTTTTATACTCATCTTGAAATATTTCAAATATTTCTGGAGTGTACACTTTTGCTGCTTCCTTTAACATAATGACATCAGCAAACAATACTGGGGTACTCCGTCTCATATTGAAATCAACTTTAAATTCCTTATATCGCCGTTCGGTCACTACCCGTTCGTAATGAGTGAAGAAACGTAAGAGATTGTATTTAGAGCTCAAATATTTTTTCAATACGCCATTCATGCTCTCACTTCGTTGCGTGCTCTTCATGTCAGCATAAAATGTATTTCCTCCATAAACCATAGCCCATTTCTCTCTTTAAATAAATTTTGTAGCCACTTGTTCTGCACTAAATCATATTTCTCGAGCAAGTTATTCCATGCAGTTAGAAACTCTTCCTCTTCCTCATAATCATATACACACTTACTAAAATCGGAACCAAAACTTTTTGAACCATTAAATACATTGCTAAGGTGTTTTGCAGCATTTTGGTATATATACCATATACATAGACGATGATATGTTTCTGGCATAACTGAAGTTATCGCATTGGCCATTGCAGCATCTTGGTCTGTTAGTATTGTCATTGGTTGTTTTCCAGACATCGCACTTAAAAATATTTGAAACAACCACTTGAAAGATTCAATTGTTTCATCGTATAGTAAGGCCACACCAAATATTACAATCTGCTTATGATGATTTACCCCAATAAATGGAGCAAAGGGTCGTCCATAGCTATTTATTCTATAGGTAGTATCAAAGCAAATGACATCCTCAAAAACACTGTAGTCCACTATTGACCTTCCATTTGCCCAGAACATGTTCGTCATTTGATCATCTTTATCCACTTGTATAGCATAAAAGAAAGACGGATCATCAATTTGTTTTTGTTGAAAGTACTCTAAAATAGCTCCTGCATCACCCTTTTCCATCGTTTTCATTCGCTTTCTCTATAAGTAGTCAATTGGCGTGAAACCCATATTCTCTCGACATCCAGCTTGTCTACTAAAATATTCAACCCCTGCTCGTGATGTTATTCCTGAATCATTTATGATATCTATGTCAGCTTTTTGATCATCAGTCAAGCTTCTGTGTGACCTTAACATGTGCACTTTCGTTGGTGTAACAACCTCATGGTTATGCTCTGCTACAAACTTATTCACACGATATTTTCCATTCTTCTGAAGCTTAATCATCATACTTGCTTTATAATTCGTTCTTGTAATCGGACGGGTAGACCTCACAAGATCGGTTTGTTTCTTTTCACGTTTTCGTCCTTCTTTAGAATAACAAAATTGTCTGAAAACCATGACATCTTCATCTGATTTTTGTATCCACCCCCTTTGAGCACTGAACCCTATCTTTTTAGCATAGCTATTATAAAAATTGTATGTACTTTCTTCAGAAGAAAACTCCATTCCTAGTTTTGGTATTTTATCTAACATATCACCTGTCTTGAATAGTACATCTTGCCTTACATCTTCATTGCACTGGCTTGCATTTTAAACATTTATTTCAGTATCAAATTCTAACCTTCGATATGGTTGAGAACATGCTTGACTTTCCAATGTATTATCATCCATTTCAACAATTGACCTTAGAAAATAAAAGGTGTACAAACCCTGCAAACAATTTATTTCATAATGTAAAATATGCATGTGGAATATAACAATACGGTTATAGTAGTGCACAGAAACATAAGCAACACAATTAGATAAATAAAACTCAAATGTGCCTCTAGAGTTAACTCTTAGCGAAATTCCAAAAAGTCATGGAATTGTACTGCATGGCTTAGAAAGAGGTCTTTCCAATTGAATAAAAAAGAAACATATTTTCAGATATTTTTAAAATTCTACCAAAGCTTTATTTGAAATAATGGATACCGATCAACTTACATTAAGTTAATAATTTCATAATATGTTTGAATAGTTATGGCTATGACATACATAATCCAAAACAAAACCATCCCAATACTAACACTCTCCAAATTTTTAGAACGCAAATATTAAAATTAAATCCAATAAAGTTTCTAAATCACTTGGAGTCATTCACGTAACAAATCATCTATTTTCCATCTACTGTATATGAACAAAAAAAAATAAAAATCAATCAATCTTTTTCTTTTTTTGTTTATAAGGCTAATAAAAAACATATTTAAAAATTTGATAACCATAATCATCCAATGGTCCTATTCCAAATTAAATTACCAATTGCTTTTAAGGTCTAAGAACTGAGAAATTTCTACACACAGAATTCATATTTAAAGCCTCAAAATTTATTTCTAAATACGTATAAAGATTAATAGTTTCATACATCTGTACATATATGTACTAAATCTAAACTTTTAATCTATTAGGAAAATTATGGATTAGGGTTTTATGAAAATTAGGGCAGACATTCAAAATATGAAAATTAATTTCTCATTTATAAATGCTAATTAGGAATTTGAAGAATCTCAAGTTATAGATTAGGGATTTGAAAAATCCCCTATTATGAAATTTCAATTTCTAATATAAATATGATAATTAGGAATTAAAAATTTGAAGAATCTCAAATCATAGATTAGGGATTTGAAAAATCCCCTACCGATTTTCAATTTCAAACATTCATCCCTAATCTCTCATAAAACTATTAACGGAAGGGAGAAAAATCCGTAATCCCGAATCATCATGTAAAGAGAAAAGAGAAAGAAGAGCATACCCCTTAGCTGCTACAAGTCACTACCGCCGCCTTCTCGTGCCACTATTGTTAAGGGAGCTAGAAAGAGAGATGAGAAATAGGTCAATGCAGATATGAGAGAGAGGGAGGTCGATCTCGAGAGGAGACGGAGAACTCAATGCGAGAGAGCCAGAGGTCGTTGTTTTGTTTTTGCCGGAGAGGAAGCGGACGAATTGCATATCGGGTAACTCAGTAAGCTTAGCGTGCTGAGTACATTTAGTGATGTTTACCATATAATTTAAACACTTGAGACTAAAAATTAATCATGTATAAAGTTCAAATGGACCACACCACAGGAAACAGTGTGAATTGAATATCCATTGTTGAAAAATTCTTTGGGCCACTGAAGTTTTGGATCAAGCTTATATATGTGTTTTCCCTTCTTTCATGTCTTTATGATATTATGAACAGGTTGGATGACAATTAAAAATCACTATAGGGCCTAGCAAGGGGCCTAGTAAGGTTTCAACGATGGAAATCATTACTTATACTGTTTCCTGTAGTATGATCCACTTGATCTTTGGATATACGTAAATTTTGAGCTCAACACCTTAAATTTGCTGTAAAAATGAATGGACGGTGTGGATAGACTACATACATTTAAGGTGGGCCCAACTAAGTTTACTCAGTCTGATAATACGCACTGCGCAATACGATTTCCACTGGGGAAGATGACTAGCCGATCCCTTTACGTTTCTATTTACGGAGAGAGAAACGGGCTATCGCCGCTCTGCCGTTTGGAGGAGTGAAGTCGGCCCCACATGTCAGGGCCAATAGAATGCCGCCACGTCAACTCAATACCCCTTACGATACTGAGTTACTTAGTACACAATCCGATTCTTAAGAGGAGGGAAGCAGCCCCACATCTTAGAGCTAATAAGCTTGTGACACGTCAACTCAATACCCCTTAGCATAATAAGTTACTCAGTACACAATCCGATTCCTTTCAGAACTGTCCCAACTTAACCCTAGTCACTGACGCCTTGCATCCTACCTCTTCTGGATGGTAATCTGTCAGATAGGGCTCTGTGGGGCCCATGGTGATGTAAGTGTCTTATCCACGCCGTTCATAGTTTTTATCAGATTATTTTAAATTATTCTCTAAAAAATGAGGCATTTAAAAGGCTTAAGTGAACCACAAAGTGGGAATTGAACTTCTACAATTAAAAACTTTTCGGGAGCTGGAGAAGTTTTGGATCAAGCTGATATCTATCTTCATAACCTTATGAATAGGTTGGATGGTAAAACAAATCACGATGGCCCTTAGAAAGGTTTCAACGGTGGATGTCATTATCACTGCAGCTTCCTTTGGTGTGGTCCGTTAGAGCTGTGGACCTGCCTCATTTTTAGGACCAAACCTTAAAATGATCTTAGAAAAGCGATGAACGACGTTGATAAAAAAAAAAATAATAATAATAATAAACATACATCACGGCCGCCCGAACGGATTAGTAGGACGCAATCCGCGTTCCCATAGCCACTTGATTAACAACGGAGAAATCATGGCCTGCCACGTATTCCAGCAGGACTCTTTGTCCTACTCCTGCGAGTAGAATTTCCCAAAGCTGCACGAGATCCGTTGAGGTGACCTGCAGCCCACATAGGCGTGCAGTGTTAAAGCCGCTCATCAGATGGGGCTGATCATGTAGTGGGACATAGATCCTAATATGTATTTAGAGAAACAACCTGATTTTGGCGCTTGGGCATATTAACAGTGGGCCACGTCATCAAATGGTCCGTATCTCTCCCACGTCACCCCTTCGGCATGTGTGGAGCGAATCACTCTCTTATTCGGTAGGAGGAAAGCAGAGGAATCCAACAGGCACCTGCTACGCTTTTGGTTTTTTTTTTTTTGGCTAATCATTGCGGTTGTTGCTGTTCTTATCATTGCATTTTTGCTAATGTCGACTGGCAGCTAACACGTGTGCCGAAGTTTACCATGTGTGCATGGTACGAGCCGTAGAGAGGAAATAGACAGTGAAAAGGAACCTGGCCAGCTACGGTGGCCCACCAATGCCTCCAATTTGGATTTTCCGTTGGAATTTCCACCCATCCAAGTTGATCACGCCACAGAGAATGGGACGGGGAAAAGCCTTCCAAAATTTTATGTGGGGCCACCGGGTTTTGTATATGTCATCTAATCCATTGAAGAGATGCACCCCACCAAAATGAACGAACATTAAAACATGAGGCCATTCCAAAACTTAGGTAGGCTACCTCATAGTAAAAAGTTTGGATGGGGATGACCGATGCCCACCATTAAAAACCGTATAGCTTTATGTTGGCCACTGGTTTTGTTTATGCCGTGGATTTGAAACCCCCTAATTCGAACCGCCTGGATTTGAAATCCTCCTGTTGTGTTTGACACCTTGGATCGGGAATCAACTTTAATCCAAAAGTATGCATGGTATATTTCAGAGATTTAAACTTAATTATTAAATCAACTTTAAGATATTCAGGTGTATGTAATGTTTGATATAATGGTTGAAACAAGTCCATTGAAATATATACTTTGCTCGAAAATGATGAAATTCCAGGTATCGGATGGACCACGAGCACAAAATCTTGTAAAAGTGACTAACCAGTGATTTTTAACCATTGATTTATATGGACAATGTTGATCATCATGTTAAAGTAATTATAGTGATGCAATTGATAATCCACTTGTTTTAGGATATCATTAGTGGGCCATGTGCCCAATAGAATAATAGTACACTGACACACATATTACACATGCAACTCTTTTTTTCTTTTTCTTTTTTAAACTCACTATTTGAGGGCATTTGAAACCCCCCTTTACTTATGGTGTCAAACTAGGGGATTTAAGATCCCGCCAAATCCATGGTGCCAAACGACCCCTTAGAAGATGCGTCCGACAAACGTGAATTGACATCTAGTAATTAGGTCATTTCACAGTTTAGGTGGGCCACTACACCTTATTTTAGAGGTTGCAGGCATGAGTGTACATGGTGTGGCCCACTTGATTTTGTATGGACTGGATTTTTGGGCACCAAGATCGGATATCATTTGGCCCCACTGGTCAATTTGTATGTGGAGTCTATCTTGGAAATGTTTGTGTTGGATAGGGCCTGCTTAAACAAACCATTTGACCTGATAGCCTTCAATTTAATGTCGAGGATTTACTTAGTCAATATGATTTTAGATATGTGCTCCATCAACACAGTACGTGCTCCATAAATTAGATGTGTAAATAGTATTATTATTCAACTTCAACACATGCCACGTGTATAATAAATGGATTGATTTCAGTTATGTGAGTATGTAAGTGTCGGGCATGTTGTCAGAAAAGTCTTCACCACCTTCGACCGGTCGTAGGGATTGCTCGACCGGTCGTAGGGGTCCACACGACCGGTCATGGCTCGCTCGACTCAAAGTCCAGCGAGCTCACCTTTTGGTGTCCAAGCTGCTCGATCAGTCGTGGAGATGACTCGACTGGTCGATGGGGTACCACGACCAGTCGTAGCCTCGGCTCGACCGGTCGTAGTTTCGCAGATTCGTTTCCGAATCCGATGCGGACTGCGGAAATTTGAGTCGCCTTTCGCAAGGGTGCAAAAGAGAAGTTGCCTAAGATATAAATAGGTGTCCCTAGGGCCTTTCTAGGGTATGAGAAATAATTCTAAAGCTTTCTAAAGGGATTCTAGGGTTATCAAAGGGTATAGCAAGGGTGAGATTCGAGGTTGTTCGAATCGGGTAAGTCCTCTCTCTTGTAATTTCTTTTCATAGTGGATTTTTGTCGCTTTGTGCCATGGTTTTTTCCCGCAAGGATTTCCACGTAAAAACTTTGTGTTCTTTTGTGATTGATTGTTACTATTGAATTGCTATCCTAGATCTAGATCTGTGTGATTCCGCAGCACAAATCCCCAATAAGTGATATCAAAGCTATCGTTGGGGCACAAATCTGAATCTGCAGGATTAGTGATAATGGGAAATGACAAGTTTGATATTGAGAAGTACTCAGGCAAAAATAATTTTGAGTTATGGAAGATTAAGATGATTAGTCTGTTAACCAAGCAAGGTGAGATTAAGGCTCTTGAGGAGCGGAAATCTATCATGAAAGATGATGAATGAGAAAACCTTGATAGTAATGCTTTAGCCTCTATTTGTTTATGTCTCACGGATAAGGTTCTCTATAATGTTTTGAGGGAAAAAATTGCGGCTAGTTTGTGAGCGAAGTTAGAGAACATCTATGCAAATAAGTCCTCTGAAAATCGCCTACACTTGAAGGTACAGTGTTATACCTTCAAGATGGCAGAGGGTGGAGATCTAGAAGCCCATATCAACAACTTTAATAAATTGATATGCAAATTGCTGGATATGGAAGAAGTGGTCAAAGATGAGGAACATGCATATATATTGTTGAATTCTCTTCCTGTATCATATGAGTCTTTCAGGGACACGATGTGCACCGCAAATAAAACCCTAAGTGTTGACATCGTTATCTCAACCCTTCAAGGGAAGGCTATGAGAAAGTTAAACGGCGACATGGGGGCATCTTTCGATTTACTGATTACGAGGGGCAGAGATTCTGAGCGAGGTACAAGATCCTAAAGACCTATATCCAAATCGAAGGGCAAGGGCAAAGGAAAATTAAAGTGTTGGAATTGTGAGTTGTCTAGACACATGAAGAAGGATTGTAGAAATCCTAAAACGAATAAAGAAAATTCAGTGGCTTCTTCCAAGGAGGCCAATGTGGTCACATCTGATGAAGAATCAAGTGGTGGTGATGTTCTGTCTGTTTCCATGATTGGTCACTTGCACGACAATCATAAAGACAAATGGATACTTGACACAGAAGCATCTTATCACATGACTCCTCATCAGAGTTGGTTTACCAGTTACAAAGAATGCGATGGTAGACAAGTTTTTATAGGCAATGACAATGCCTGTAATGTTGTGGCTATTGGTACGGTTAGAATCAAGATGTTTGATGGGATGGAGCGTACCTTGACTGACGTCAGGTATGTTCCTGATATGAAGAAAAGTCTGATTTCTCTCGGTGCAATCGAAACTATAGGGTGCAAGTTCACCGGTATTGATGGTGTCCTTAAAGTTTCAAAAGGGGCACTCGTAGTTATGAGAGCGCAGAGGCACGGAAACCTTTACAGGTTGATTGGAAGCACTTCAGTAAGTGGAGCGGCAGCAGCTATTGCAAACTCCACGTCTCTACGTATGTGGCATGCTCGTATGGGCCACATGAGCGAGCAAGGCATGAAGGTACTTTTTGATCGATGTTTGATTTCAACTTTTAAAAGTTCTGATTTAGATATATGCGAACATTGTATGTATGGTAAACAATCTAGACTATTTTTTAAATATGGTAAACATGTTTGTAATAGAGTGCTTGATTATGTGCACTCTGACGTATGGGGGCTATCGCCAGAAGTTTTCATTGGGGGATCGTCATGGTTTGTTTCATTCATTGACGACTACTCCAGGAAAGTTTGGGTTTACTTCATGAAACGTAAATTTGAAGTTTTCATCATATTCAAACAATGGAAGATAATGGTGGAAAAACAGTCAGGTCTGAAAATAAAGATCCTAAGGACTGACAATGGTGGAGAATTTACTTTCACTGAGTTTAATAATTATTGTAAGGATGAAGGGATCATCAGGCACAACACAGTGCATCACACGCCTGAGCAAAACGGTGCGGCTGAGCGAATGAATCGGACTCTCCTGGAAAGGGCCAGATGCATGTTAAGTAATGCTGCGTTAGGCAATGACCTATGGACTGAGGCCGTTAACACGGCTTGTTATTTGATGAACCGGTCTCCTTCAACGACAATTGAATGTAGAATCCCAAAGGAAGTATGAAATGGTCAGAAAATCGACTACTCAGGTCTACGCATATTTGGTTGTGAGGCTTACTCTCATTTACCGTCAGTTGAGAGAGATAAGCTAGACCATAGAGCTAAAAAGTATATCTTTGTTGACGTGAAATGTTACAGGTTATTCAACAAGGTCACATGCAAGGTCATTACTAGCCGTGACGTCATATTCAATGAAAGCTTCCTATTTCGCAAGAATGATCAAAAGAAGTAAGATGAACCAAAAAGGGTGATCGTAGACGTTCAGATTGACACAGATGATACTTAGGCAAAGACAGATGCGAAGACAGATGTACAGGATCAGGTGGGGCAGCCACCTCTGAGAAGGAACCCACCGCGTGAACGCAGGTTACCGGCGAGATACAGAGACGACTCTAATATTGCATATGCCCTCATTACAGATGAGGGGGATCCGTCTACTATTCAGGAGACTCTTGATGAGCTTGATGCAGAAAAATGAAAGGCGGCTATGGACGATGAGATGGACTCGTTGCACAAAAATCACACATGGGAGCTGGTGGAGCTTCCTGTGGGCCGAAAAGCGATCAGATGTAAGTGGTTATTCAAAAAGAAACAGGATAGATACAAAGCAAGGTTGGTAGCGAAGGGTTATGCTCAAAGAGAAGGGATCGACTTCATAGAGATATTCGCGCCGGTGGTAAAGCAAGTATCTATCAGATTCGTGTTGGCGCTGGTTGCCCAATACGATCTCGAGCTGGAACAAATGGATGTGAAGACTGCATTCCTACACGGGGAATTGGAAGAGCAGATCTACATGAAGCAATCAGAGGGCTACAAAGTTAAAGGGGAAGAGAAAAATGTTTGCAGGTTAATGAGGTCGTTGTATGGCCTGAAACACTCACCTTGGCAGTAGTATAAAAAAATTGATTCTTTCATGGTGAGTCAGAAATTTACTCAGAGTGAATATGATCACTGTGTCTATTAAAAGACACTGAGTGATGAAAAATTCATCATCCTACTACTGTATGTTGATGATATGTTGATCGCCTGTCATGATATGTCTGAAATCAACATACTGAAGACTCAGTTATTAGGACATTCGATATGAAAGATTTGGGGGTTGCAAAGAGGGTTATCGACATTGATATTCATAGAGACAGGAAGAGGAGCAGACTTTGGTTATCACAAGAAGAATACCTTGAAAAGGTATTGATCAAGTATGGGATGGTTCAAGCAAAGCCTACGAGCGTTCCCCACGTGGCTCACTTCAAGCTTTCCTCAGAACGATGTCCTCATTCCAATGAGGAAAAGCAGGTTATGTCTTATGTGCCTTATTCAAATGCGGTTGACAATTTAATGTATGTCATGGTCTGTACAAGACCAGATATTTCACAGGCAGTCGGTGTTGTGAGCAGATACATGTCAAACCCCTGTAAGCAACATTGGGAAGCGGTGAAATGGCTACTTCGATACATTCGAGGTACGAAACAATACGTCTTAACTTTTGAGAAAACATGGACAAAGTTGGTAGGGTATGTGGATTCTGAATACGCAGGCAGTATAGATTTCAGGAAGTCTACTTCAGGATACTCGTTTGTACTAGCGGGTGGAGCAATTAGTTAGATGTCGAAGCTTCAGTCAGTGGTGGCTCTTTCCACAACTGAAGCAGAATATATGGCAGTGACGGAAGCGTTTAAAAAAGATGTTTGGCTCAGGGGGATGATAAATCAGTTGGGACTTCATCAGGAGGTCGTGCCGGTTAACTGTGATAGCGAGAGCGCTATCAATTTAGCTAAAAATTCTGTTTATCACTCACGTACTAAACACATTGATATTCGTCACCACTTTATCCGACAGGTGCTTGAGGAAGGAGGCGTCACATTGGAAAAGATTCACACCAGCATGAATCCAGCAGACATGCTCACCAAGGTCGTTCATACAGAGAAGTTCAAGTTATGTGCAACTTTTCTGGGCTTGGCGATGACGTAAAATAAGGACGGAGTGTGCACGAGAAGCGTTGATTGAAGCTATGATGCGATGAAGAGATAAAAGAAGAGATCAAAGAGCTACACGGTTGAAAGTTGAAGACTTGGTGGAGATTGTTGTCAGAAAAGTCTTCACTGCCTTCGACTGGTCGTAGGGATTGCTCGACCGGTCGTAGGGGTCCACACGACCAATCGTGGCTCGCTCGACTCAAAGTCCAGTGAGCTCACCTTTTGGTGTCCAGGCCGCTCGAACGGTCGTGGGGATGACTCGACTGGTCGAGGGGGTCCCACGATCAGTCGTAGCCTCGGCTCGACCAGTCGTAGTTTCGCAGATTTGTTTCCGAATCCGATGCAGACTACGGAAATTTAAGTCACCTTTCGCAAGGGTGTGAAAGGGAAGTTGCCTAAACTATAAATAGGCGTCCTTAGGGCCTTTCTAGGGTATAGGAAATAATTCTAAAGCTTTCTAAAGGGATTCTAGGGTTATCAAAGGGTGTAACAAGGGTGAGATTCGAGGTTGTTCAAATCGGGTAAGTCCTCTCTCTTGTAATTTCTTTTTATAGTGGATTTATGTCGTTTTGTGCCTTGGTTTTCTCCCGCAAGGGTTTTCCACGTAAAACTGTGTTCTTCTGTGATTGCTTGTTACTATTGAAATGCTATCTTAGATCTAGATCTGTGTGATTCCGCAGCACAAATCCCCAACAGGGCATATATTAGAGTTATATTTGGCTTTAATTGAAGCAAATGCCTTGAGACTCCAAGTGCAAAGATAGATTGATTAAGGATTTGTAAAGATGATTGCTTAGTCAATATGATTTTAGATATGTGCTCCATCAACACTGTACGTGCTTTATAAATTAGATGTGTAAATAGTATTATTATTCAACTTCAACACATGCCACATGTATAATAAATGGCTTGATTTCAGTTATGTGAGTATGTAAGTGCCGGGTATATATTAGAGTTATATTTGGCTTTAATTGAACCAAATGCCTTGTGACTCCAAGTGCAAAGATAGATTGATTAAGGATTTGTAAAGATCGACGGTCTATTCATCCATTAATTAATAAGGTGAGCAGATATGATATGAAAGGGATGATTGGTCTTTTAGATGGATTCTTTTTTGTTTTGAAACAAGTTCATTTTTTATTTTTTACAACTATGATAACTTGGTTACATTTTTAACACAAAAGTAATATAAAAATTGAAAAATTGGAAAAAAGGTTACATGTTGATCTTATTAATTTGGATATAGATAAAGTATAATTAGTAGATCAAGTAAAGAAGGTAGAATATATTGACTAATGTTTAAGTTGGAGAAACAATCATGGACCTAATGGTCTTTCAAATTTAGATGGTTATGAGATGGTCGTAATATTTGATCAACAGTTGTGACAGGGGAATCACTAAGTGCTTAAACATTTGGGGGATATGATAACGAAGTTGTGTATATTTAAATTAGGCTAATTGACTTGTTGCAGCGATGAGCTGGATAGAAATGAAAACTATATTAGAAGTAGAACTATGCTAAAGACTTCGAACCTGCTACAATACGGTGGTGGATAGAAATAGAGATGTTTAAAACTAGACTAATCGAAATATAAGTTCAAGAACGATGAAAGATTGGTAGTGTCTAGCAGAAAAAAAAAAAAGTTGTCTAACTATATTTGTGTGAGGCTTCGAATTTATATTTTTGTGCTGCTTTATATAAACTTGGAGAGATGGTAGCTGTACAATCTCATGTAGCTCTCCTTGTAAATCTCCTAAAGTTTTTACTTCGTTGGACTTATTATTTACCAGAAAAGATCTTTTATTAGAAGCTTGCAAGCTTGCACAATAAGGATTTTTTTATTTTTATTTTTATTTTTATTTTAGCATTTAATAATATATAGAGAATTATTACACTTGGGCTTTTACATTTAATGCTTTCCAACACAAATATTCCTTCATCCTTTTTACCTCTTGAATTCATTATAATCTTTAATCATGACCATCCAAACCTCTCAACATCATTGGAAACAGTTGAGATGGATTCTACCATAAATGTTTTGTAAGGCACACCATGGTGTTTGCATGCCATCCAATCCATTCATACTGTGCTTCATCAACATGAAAGGATTATCCAAAAAACTCAATGTTCAAAAATCTGGTATGCCACACCACACTAAATTTTAGGGGTTTCATACAATTTTAAACTAAGTAAGATTTGAATCAGGGTTTTGAATCGAACTAGTATAAGGGACAGATGGAGTGGATTTCATTAGCCTTAAATCATTTCCGAGGGACTTATGTGAGGTATTCGTTGGTTTCTGAGGGGCTCTATAGCATTCACCACAATGTCCATGTGACATTTACCACTGTACTGGAGGTATTTCTAGAATCATTTTAGGATGTGAGCCCAAAAGTGAGGTAGAACTAACCCACAAGTGGGCTATATCACAAGAAATAGTGACGATTGAATACCCACGGCTGAGATGTTATTGAGCCCATAGAAGTTGTGAATAAGGTTGATATTTTAATTTACTTGCACGCCGGTGTGAATTACTGTTTTTTATGAGCAGGTTGGATGGCATATGAAAATCAGTGTCCATAAAGGTTTTCATGTTCGGGTTTCTATTCCTACTATTTACATGGCGTGGTTCCATGCGATACGTATATGCTTCAATTTTGGGCTCATGCCCAAAAATGAGCCCGCAAAAAGACGAGTGGGTGGATATACTACAAATACATTAAGGTGTGTGGCTAGGTGTATCCCTGATTGTAGGGCTCACTATGATATATGTGACTTACATCTATACCTTTCATCCATTTTGGCTGCTCATTTTAGGACATGATCCAAAAATAAAGGAAATCCAAATCTTAGGTGGACCACACCACAGGAAACAACGGTTAGTGAATATCCACTATTAAAAACTTATTCGGGTCACTAAAATGTTTACTTGTTATCTAGCCTTTTGATAAGTTCTCAAAGACTTACATGTATGGAGCACACAAATATCAGCTTGAGTCAAGACTTTGCAATGAATATAAAGGAGAAATTTACGACCGTGGACCCCACCTTTTATCCATTGGATATTCTTGAAGTAATACAAACTTAACATACGCACTTAGACCTCCTCGTACGGACGACAAATTCCAGGACGAAAATACCCCTCCTTTTCACATAAACGGACTAGGTACCCTGCCTGCCACCCGCCAATGGCGGATCGTCGATGGTTTGTGGGCCCACCATGATGTATGCTTTTCATCCATGCCGTCCATATATTTTTCCGGATCATTTTATGGTATGAGACAAAAAACGAGGTATATCCAAATCTTAAGTGTACCACATTACAGGAAACAGTGTTGAATGAGCGTCAACCATTAGAAATCCTCCCCCGTCTAAGTTGGGGCCTACTGTGATGTTTGTGAGAAATTCTCCCCGTATAAGTTCATTCATAGGGTCACAAAGACCTGGATGAACAGGAAAAACAAATTACATAATGAACCAAAACTTCTGTAACCCCTAAAAGGGTTTCAATGGTAGACGTTCAATTCCCCACTGCCTTTTACAGTGTGGTCCACTTGATAGCTAGATGTGTCTTATTTTTCACCTCAAGGCTTAATATGAGTTCACCAAATAGATGGACGGTTTAGATATAACACATACCTCATAATAGGACCCACAAAAATTGCTGGGGATTACAACAGGAAAAAAAAAAAACAAAGCCAGCGAGTTGGGGTTGACCGGGTTAGGACCCGGTCGACCGGGTCAGAGAAAAAAAAACCGCATCCAGCAAGTTGGGGTCGACCGGGTTGGGACCCGGTTGACCGGGTCAGAGCTTGGCTTATGGGTACGGATTATAACCGTAGCCATAGAGACCGCCAAATCCGTAGCCATAGGTGGGCTTTCTTAAAAACGAAGCCAGCGAGTTGGGGTCGACCGGGTCAGAGCTTGGCCTATCGCTACGGATTATAACCGTAGCCATAGCTATAATGCTATGCACTTTTTTCTCTTTTTTATTTATTTATTTATTTTTATTTTTTTTACATGGAGAACATTTTTTCCCTTACATTTTTCTATAATAAATAATTATGTAAATATGTATATATAAGTATATAAAAATATTTTTCTATCTTTTAATTCATTTCTTTGTCTATTTATTTAACAAGCATATCTCCTAAACTGGAATGATTTACTTAACTTACCATATATGATTTTAGGGTAGGAGAAACTAATTTAGCTAACCAACCTATTTATTTTCCAAGATTCCATCGGGTTGATGGTCAAAAATCTATTTCATTTAGTTCGTGGTCAATTTCAATCAACATCGATGGTTCGGGTTGGTGCTCAACCTTAACCCAACCCAAGGTTCCTATACTTAAACCTTGACCCAACCCAACCCAACCCAATCTTGGGTTGGGAATTCTCAACCCAAGCCCAACCCCAAAGGGCTCGACGGGTTGATTGGGTTGGTCAGGTGTATACGTGCTAATATTTTCGTTATTATATTAGTTTATTATATTTCAATATAGGATTTATTTTTTGTATCTATGATTTTATTAATTATATACGTGATTATTCATTATAAAGAACTTCATTTTTTTTTTCTTTAAAAAACCAAGCTAAAATATAGGACTACTCCTTTAAAAAGTCATGTATCATAGCACGCAATCTACTACTCATTTAAAAAGTCATGTATCATAGCACGCAATCTACTACTCCTTTAAAAAGTCATGTATCATAGCACGCAATATATTTGGGAGAGAGAAATCCGGCATATTTTGTTAGCTTGAGTCCTTGGAAATGACGTGGACAAATGAGACCCGACATCACTAGTGTACCTTCTACACAAACAATCTACACTCAATTATAATTTATAAGTAACTAATATATTGATCGAGTTCAAGATGGGTTGGGCAACCTCAGACCTCAACCCAAGCCCAACCTAAGTTTTATCGGATTGGTGTTTGTATAACCCAAGCTTGAGATCGGACCCGATATATCCTGCCTGAGCCCAACCCAATGTCGGGTCGGTCGAGTTGAACCCGCCCAACTTTCAGCCGTATAATAAACTGAGCGGGGCAAACATGAAAATGAGCAGGGTAAGCATGAAAAAGAGCGGGGCAAACTGAAGTATGAGCGGGGTAAACTAGAAAAATAGCGGGGCAAACTGAAGTATGAGCTGGGCAAACTAGAAAAACAGCGGGGCAAACTGAAATATGAGCGAGGCAAACTAGAAAAACATCGGGACAAACTAAAATATGACCATTTTAGGATGAAAACCACCTTAAGGCAGTAACGATGCCGACTACTCATCTCTTGGTTTCAAGAAAGTGTGTAATTGAAGCGATAGAAATCATCAACTAGCAAATGTGGACCTCACCTTTTATCTAGCAATTTTTTTGAAGCAATACAAACTTAGAATACGCACTTGGACCTCCTCGTACGGAGTCAGAATTTCAGGATGAAAATACCCCTCCTTTTGACGGAAATGGATTCGGTACTCCCCCTACCACCAGCTAATGGCGGACAGTCGGTGGTCCGTGGGCCCCACCATGATGTAGGCTTTTCATCCATGCCGTCCATATATTTTTCCAGATCATTTTATGGTATGAGACAAAAACAAGGTATATCCAAATCTAAAGTGTACCACATTACAGGAAGAGAAATTTAGGACTGTGGACCCCACCTTTTATCCAGCTATTTTTTATGAAAGAAGACAAACCTTGGTTTGCAACTTAGACCTGCACGTACTGACAGTAAATTTGAGGACGAAAATACCCCTCCCTTTCGAAGACGAGCGCTGACGCTCCTCCAGCCAAGAGTTGTACGAACGGCTCAAAAGAGATCAAAGTTACATGGCCCCACAACTATGTATTTATTATATCCACAACGTTCATCCATATTTAGAGATCATTTCGGAGCATTATCCCAAAAAAAAAATTCATATCCAGATCAAATGGACCACACCACTAAGAGCAGCGGGAAAACTGATTTTCACCGTTAAAATTTTTGTAGGGCCCACCACTTGATAGTTAGATCTATCTTATTTTACGTCTCAAGCTTAATATGAGCTCGCCAAATCGATGGATGGTTTGGATATAACACAGACCTCATGATGGGACCCACAAAAGGTGGTGGGATTACAGCAACAAAAATAATAATAATAATAAATTAAAAAGAAAAAAGAAAAAAGAATCTATAGTCACGGATTATAACCGTAGCCATATCCGTAGCCTAGAAAATCGGCGAGGCAAACTAGAAAAGGGCGGGGCAAAAACGACGGGGCAAACTAGAAAATCGGGGGGGGGGGCAAACATGAAAAACGGCTGGGCAAACTAGAAAACGGCGGGGCAAACTAGAAAATCGGCGGCGCAAGCAAGAAAAAGGGCGGGGCAAACTAGAAAATCGATGGGGCAAGCATGAAAAACGGCGGGGCAAACTAGAAAATCGGCGGGGCAAGCATGAAAAACGGCGGGGCAAACTAGAAAAACGGCGGGGTAAACTAGAAAACGGCGAGGCAAACTAGAAAATCGGTGGGGCAAGTATGAAAAACGGCGGGGC
Organism: Magnolia officinalis; assembly: GCA_021015155.1. NCBI lineage: Eukaryota > Viridiplantae > Streptophyta > Magnoliopsida > Magnoliales > Magnoliaceae > Magnolia > Magnolia officinalis. The sequence continues at coordinate 49,246,623 of JAJHSJ010000013.1, read as the reverse complement.
AAACTAGAAAATCGGCGGGGCAAGCATGAAAAATGGCGGGGCAAACTAGAAAATCGGCGGGGCAAGCATGAAAATCGGCGGGGGAAAAATTTTTTTATGTAACGTCGATATATCATATCAACAATATGTCGATATATCGATACTTGATTTTGTCGATAATATCGAATTAAGTCCTCATTTGTTCAGCGACTTAACCAAAAAATTCCATGTAACGTCGATATATCGACAATATGTTGATATATCGATGCTTGATTTTGTCAATATATCGACATATGGTTGATAATATCGAATTAAGTCCTCATTTGTCCAGCAGCTTAACCAAAAAATTCCATGTAACGTCGATATATCGACAATATGTCGATATATTGATGCTTTATTTTGTCGGTATATCTACATATTGTCGATATATCAATGCAGTCTGTGTTGTTTTTTTTTGTTTTTTTTGTTTTTATATATATATGTTGTGTTGCTTTTGTGGGTCCCATCATGATGTCTGTGTTATATCCAAACCGTCCATCTATTTGGCGAGCTCATATTAAGGCTTGAGACGAAAAATAAGATAGATCTAACTATCAAGTGGACCACACTGTAAAATACAGTGGGGAATTGAACGTCTACCATTGAAACCCATTTAGGGGTTACAGAATTTTTGGATCATTATGAAATTTGTTTTTCCTCTTCATCCAGGTCTTTGTGACCTTATGAATGAACTTATACAGGGAGGATTTCTCACAAACATCACAGTGGGCCCCCAAAAAGTTTTGTGTAGAACTAGAAAGTACATTAGTGATGTTGGGTCTCATTTGTCCACGTCATTTCCAAGGACTCACGCTAACAAGATATGCCGGATTTCTCTCTCCCAAATAGATTGCGTGTTGTGCTACATGACTTTGTAAAGGAGTAGTCCTATATTTTATCTTGATTTTTTAAAGAAAAAAATGAAGTTCTTTATAATGAATAATCACGTATATAATTAATAAAATCATAGATACAAAAAATAAGTCCTATATTGAAATATAATAAACTAATGTAATAACAAAAATATTAGCACACATACACCCGACCAACCCAATCAACCCGTCGAGTCCTCTTGGGTTGGGCTTGGGTTGAGAATTCCTAACCCAAGATTGGGTTGGGTTGGGTCAAGGTTTAAGTATAGGAACCTTGGGTTGGGTTAGGGTTGAGCACCAACCTGGACCATCGATGTTGATTAAAATTGATCACGAGCTGAATGAAATAGATTTTTGACCATCGACCCGATAGAATCTTGGAAAATAAATAGATTGGTTAGCTAAATTAGCTTCTCTTACCCCAAAATCATATATGGTAAGTTAAGTAAATCATTATAGTTTAGGAGATATGCTTGTTAAATAAATAGATAAAGAAATGAATTAAAAGATAGAAAAATATATTTATATACTTATATATACATATTTACATAATTATGTATTATAGAAAAATGTAAAGGGAAAAATGTTCTCCATATAAAAAATAAAAATAAAAAAGAGAAAAAAGTGCATAGCACTACAGCTATGGCTACGGTTATAATCTGTAGCGATAGGCCAAGCTCTGACTCGGTCGACCGGGTCCTAACCCGGTCGACCCCAACTTGCTGGCTGTGGTTTTTTTCTCTAACCTGGTTGACCGGGTCCCAACTGGTTGACCCCAACTCGCTGGCATGTTTTTTTTTTTTTTTTTTTTTGTTCTTCTTTTTCTTCCTTGTAATCCCCACCAATTTTTGTGGGTCCCATTATGAGGTATGTGTTATATCCAAACCGTCCATCTATTTGGTGAACTTGTATTAAGGCTTGATGTGAGAAATAAGATAGATCTAGCTATCAAGTGGACCACACTGTAAAAGGCAGTGGGAAATTGAACGTCTACCATTGAAACCCTTTCAGGGGTTATAGAAGTTTTGGGTCATTATGAAATTTGTTTTTCCTCTTCATCCAGGTCTTTGTAACCCTATGAATGAACTTGACGGAGAGGATTTCTCACAAACATCACAGTGGGCCCCACCTGCGTTCTCCACGTCGGACCGTCCGTCAGCGCTCGTCTCTGCACGCCAGCTAGAGGAAGGCGGGGGTATTTTCGTCCTCAAATTCGGTGTCCGTACGAGGAGGTCCAACTACGTATGTTAAGTTTGTATTGTTTCGTAAAAACCACTGGATAAAAGGTGGGGTCCACAGTCGTAAATTTCCCAATATAAAGTTTTCAATAGTTAATCAGCACGGTTTCCTACAGCGTGGTCCACCTGAGATTTGGATTGGGATCATGCCTTAGAATGAACTATAAAAATAGATGGAAGGCATGGAGATAAAGCACATGCATTATGTTGGTCCTGTGGATCTGCCGACGCCGGGCCCTTCTTATTGGGTGCGGCTCTGGTGGTTCCCCGATCCGTGACCCCTATAGTCAGGGATCTATCGAAGCCAGGCCTTCTCATTGGGCAGCTTTGATGGTTCCTCGATCCGTGACCATGGGACCTACCATGATATATGTGCATTGCATCCACACAGGCCCTCATTTTTTCAACTCATTTTACGGCATGACCTAAGATATCTTAGGTGGACCACACTATAGTGGTGATTGAATACACACTATTAAAAACTCATTTACACCACCGAAATGTTTATTTTCCATTCAACCTGATAAGGTTAAAAAGACTTGGATGAAGGACCACACAAATATCAGCTTGATCCAAAACTTTTGGGTCCCCGATAAGTTTTAACGGTCAATCACTACTCTTTCTTGTGGTGTGGACCACTTAAGATTTGAATCTGCTTCATTTTTGGGATCATGCACTAAAATGAAATTTCAAAACGGATGGACGGCGTGGATGTAAGGAAAATACATCAATGTGGGCCCCACGGTCAGGGATCCACCGAAGCCGTGCCCTTCTTGATGGTTTTTTCTGACCCTATGAATAGCTGCGATCCTCCACACGTGTCCCGCGAATGGTCTTCGGAATCTCCCGCGCGAATCGCGTCAGCATTTCTCAACCCATATACATTCCTGTCTCTGTCGCCAGACTCTCAATCCTCTGGACCAAATACGACCATCCCTGCTACTTAGAAAACTCTCTCTCTCTCTCTCTCTCTCGATGGTGAGTTCTCATGCTACTGTCCTCTTTGTAATCCTCACCGTCCATCTCGGCACTGTTTTCAGTGGAATGGAAGTGATGGAGGGCTTGATCAGTCGCCTACATGCTCCAAGAGCGTCTCCCTCCGTACAGGAAGCTGCAGCCAGAGGAGTCCTCGATAGATTGCTCCCAACCCATTCTTTCAGCTTCGATTTCAAGATCATTTCCAAGGTTTCCCTCTTTTCTCCTTCCTTTCATGTTCAAAATATCAGAATTCCAACGCCTGGAATTCTACTGTATTGGGGATTTACTGCGGTGATATCCCCCATTAATACGGAACAAAGTCTTGAATATGGGCAACCTCTAGTGGGTGGGTCCTATACAGTTAAACCTTGGAACATTCCCAGTTGGATATCCCTTTTCCAACCTTCTTCTCTCAAAATGCAAATTCAAATAAGAGGATTGGGAATGGCTTGTACAATGGCAATGATTTATTTATTTTAAAATTTTTTTATGCTTCAGGTTTTGTTTGTGAAAGAAAAGGAGTTTAGAAATGAGATGCTCTTCATAAGTATTCTATAAACAATATGTTAAACATGAAATATTCTTTCAATTCCCCTCACTGAAATCAGTTGAAACTGTTGTTGATATCTTAAATCTGAAAAAAAAGCTGTCTGTCTATGCCATCGAAGTGCCATTGAAGGTCCCATTGAAGTGCCATTGAGCAACTGTTGACCATCGAAGTCCCATTGAGAAAATCCATGTTTTATTGTTGGAAGATCCATGTTTTATTGTTGGAACATCCATGTTTTATTGCTGGAACATATTGGTCTTTCTACTCGATGCCATCGAAGTCCCATCGAAGGTGCCATCGAGCGCTCATGTAGAATTGCGTAAGTGAGGAATTCGTTTCTGATTTCGATTACGATTCTCATAGAGGCTATATATATGGGTGTAATCGGGATTTGGGTAGAAAGAGGTTCTAGGTTTTCTAAATTCGTTCCTAAGGGTTTCAAGGGCATAGCTTGGGGAGATTCGAGGCTTGTTTGAATCGGGTAATCTCTATCTCTTGTAATTTTCTGCTTTCATAGTGCATTATTGTCACTTTGCGCCGTGGTTTTTCCACGTTCAATTCTGAGTGTTTGTGATTGGACTTGATTGTGCGATTGGAATACTATGCTTGATTCATCTCTATGTGCTTCTGCGGTCCCCCAACAGATACTTTTGCATCGGCAGTCAGCCAATCACACATTTCCGTTCTTCATTCTAGTCGAAGCCACTTTTGTTCATTGCAATCTTCATTGACTTGTAATTCTACATAGTCCGTAAATGGTTCTTGCAGTTCTCGACAGTCACATGTACAAAAAAGGTTACTTCCACTGCGTTTGCTACTTTATTCAAGGTGTTCCGTATCCGTTACGATACGCCCATAAAGGCCGATACGTATAGGTAACGGCCATGACCGTTATGCGATACGGGGGTGAAAAGGGGTAGTTAGTTTTTTGAGACCATATCAGCCGTTATGGTGGCCATAAAGGCTGTTACATGGCATAATGACCATTACTCCTGTAATGGTCGAAAAACGATCACTTTTTAAAAAAAAAAAAAAAAATTTAAATTCAATTTTCTCATCTTTTTCACTTTTCTCATTATATAAACTCTCCTATATAATTTTACAACAGATTTCGACCACTCTTACCATAGTTTTTAAGATTAAAATTGTGGATTGAAGTGATTTGAGCAAATAGAATCTCTGAGGGCCTTTTTTTTTTTTTTTCAAAAAATTGAAAAAGCAGTATTTATGCCTTTTTCGAATTTCTAGTTCTAATGCGTGATTGTGATGTGTAAACATTAGAGACATAATTATATTAAACAATTCACTAGACAACCCGATACAACACTCTTGCCAAAGAGTGGACCGTTACACTATCATAAACATGTTCAAAACAAAAAATGAATACATATTTGAAATATTTACATTATTCTTGATTTTCTAGATATTTTTCAGAATTTTTCGGGCAAAAAAAAATTTTCAACCGTTACGGGGGTCGTAACGGTCGTTACGCCCCCGTATCGACCGTTATGGCCGATACCCATATCAGTAATGGTGGTGACCGTTACGGCCACCGTTATCGATACGGAATACCTTGACTTTATTCATTGTTGCTCCTCCAAAACAATGGTTGGACTTTTTTCCCACATTTACTTCCTCGCCCAGTATTTTACCATACATTTGTCCATATATGGAGTCTAGTTGACCTGTTCCTTTCGGCTGCTGCTATTTGCTTTTGAATTTTGCAAAATAAATGTTCACATTTGCAAGCAAAATAAGTTATAAAGAAACAAGATAGAAACGGTGCTAGGAATACTAGATAAAATGCAACCAAAAAAAAACAAGAAGCATTCATATGCCAAGTAACAGTAAGTTCATATAATACAGTTAGCATGCACATTCTTAAAGAAACATTTTTCTAGAAACAATCAATTGACATTTTGTCGAAGTTTATAGTTTGCCCACATAGCTATTGCAATTTGCAAGCTCTATTCTAAATGCATTCCATCATTGTTTCTCCCTTCTAGATCTTACGGATGCATTCTCTATGCCACATTTGTTTTCCTCCTTGCTGCTTTTAACTTCTTCCTTGCTACCTTCATCTTCTTCCATGCTACCTCTATCTTCCTTGTTATTGCTTTCGTTGATAGTCTTTAAATCAGGCTCTAGATCATGACTTTTGTTCATAATATGATTATGTAAGATACAATATGCAAAAACTATCTTGACTTGCATATTTATTTGATAAGTTGTGGCTGTCTTTAACATAGGAAACGTTCCTTCAACACTCCAAAGGCACGTTCTATGGTGTTCTGCAATGACAAAAGACGAAAATTAAACAATTTGTTGTATGATTACAACCCTGCCTGGTTCTTTAGATGATACTGAACTCCATGAAAGGGTGCTAAGAAATTATATATTTGTTTAGAAAACCGACATCAACTAAGTAGCGTTTGCCTACAAGGAGTATAGACTAGAAGTCATTAAATTGTAATCCATATATTAATTAATAAATAGTTTTATATACGTTGATTTGAGTTAATACCTTTGTGGATAATCAATTTGTCTTTTTGTGTACGAGCATCTGTTTGTATCTATGAAGCTGCCACTGATCCTTTCCACCCTATTAGTATGTATTGGAATTTTAAATTGAAAGAGTAGTATATATTGGAATTTTAAATTGAAAGAGTAGCTTACTAAAACATTCTGTGAAATAAATTCCTTTTGATTATGCCACTTGGTTTGCTCTTTAAAAGTGACCATAGCTACAATGTGTGTTTGTCTATGGTTCAAACACAATCCTAAAAAAGGAAACTATAACTTGTATGTTATTTAATTATTTTATTTTAAAGAAGGGGACTATAAAATGAAAAATACCTACTCATTAACTTGAAAATATGTGAAAAACTTTGTACTATTCATTATTTTGGGAGGTAGCCTAATCCCGGGTAGCTTTAAAAACTCGCCATGTAGCCTGATGATTGCGTTAAGTACCTTGGTGAAGTGACAATTAAATCGTTTCCTCAGAATGGTTGAAATGGTGCCACATGATACGGTTTTTGATGTGATGACTAATTGTATGTAGAAGAATCACTAATTCTTCTTCTAGAGACGCTACAAATGTGCCTCATAGGTTACACTTTTCTCGTATGTTGTGAAAGAAAGCCTTTTTATACGTACGAATGTATTTGTAGCATGTTAACCCCTGGTGTATTAATAATTGCATTTGCATCCCGAGTATCTGTCCTATTTCGCTGATGTTGTTGTTCTTCTTCCAGCACAGTTATCCGTAAACCAAGAAATCACTAATGCACCAACCACGACTGTTCCAATTGTGACATTGAAGTCCATATCAGAATTTGATCCTGAAATATTGGAGACTGAAATCTCCAAGTCAAAACAGTTTGAAATGTTAGAGCCTGAAATCTCCTTGTCCGACATGTCAACCTAACATTTGACAATCAATAATTTGATTATCTAGCAATCTGAAAAATAGAGTTTGATATTGTAATTGTGTGATGGTTCATACGCCATACTTAATTGATGATTAAAATGGATTCTATGACTGATTGGTCATATTTCAACACACAAGTGCCCATGGATAATAGATTAATAGTACCAATGGTCCTATTTTAACGAGCAAGTGCCCATGGACAAGAGACAAACCTATTTGCACAAACAAGTGCCAATGGTCCATGGACAAGAGACATAGTGTATCATGTGCATCCCTTCATCTTCTTCTTGGCCCCGAAAAAACAAGCCGTTCTTAATTTCAGTTGGGCCATACTACTGGAACGTACACTGGATCAATCAGGTCCATGGATAAGAGATTAATATATCCAATGGTCCTATTTACTTAGAAATTACACATGTGGCATTCAAGTTGCTAGATTAAACTGTCTAAATTATGGTAACTAGTGTAGAATTAGATGCATCATGAAACGAAAATGAAGCTTATTTGATAATCTCACTAGCGGATTAGTGGACATTTATTTGATGGTGAAAAGTGAATAAATCCAACGATCCTATTTTCATGAAACAGAGGTTAGGATCGTTTGATTGTGGTCCTATGATTTGGCAACAATGGGCTCCACAATCTTGTCTGTTTTATCTGTGTTTATAAATGTCAACTGTGCAAATTATGAGTGCTTGCGTATCAAGTGTAACCCTACATGTCATGCATGTTGTATGCGTGAGATTGTATGATCCAAAGCTCTACAGGGTCCACCGTAATGTTTGCATGAAAGCCATGTTGTTCATTACTTTCGCTGGCTCATGCTAGGATGGGAGACAAATGATATTTAAATAAATAAACAAAAGTAATTAGTTGCATTAACATATAAACAAAAGTAATGCTTAAAATGCAAGTGATAAATAAATAGTGTTAAACATAACAACTTACTAGCCTGGTGGGGTGAATGATCAAGGGTCTTAGTCCATCTGTCATCGATGAAGATGATGTCAAGCACCCATCTATGCAAATGGGGAGATGCAAGCTGTATCCCCTCTATCATCAATCACATAGGCTTGTACATGGATCCCATTGAAGGTCATGTATCATTATCTACGATCTTAAGAACCCTATAAATCGGTTGCAAGGTTCTAAAGGCATTCTGAATTCTGTCAAAGAAGGAATCACTAAGCATGGTCTTTGCTATCCTCTATGCACCCTAGCTCTCTGGTTCCACTCCAAATATCTATTAGATCTGAGCAGACTCCTCAGCCCTGCCATGTGTCTGTACAAGCCGTCGAGTGCGATAAAGTTCGTGGTGAACTGTGTCACACCTGCTCGGACGATTTCCCCCTAACACTACTTGGGAGTTGTGACTCACGACCAACAACCACGAGTGACTAATGAAGTTAGTCACCCTCCTTGTTGCCTCAATGGTATTCTTGACTAACTCTCTTTGGCCTACTCGAGCATTAGGTCACAACTTAACTAACAACCATGAGTGAGCCGCGCTCAGGGTCTAATAAATACTATACTTCTTCATTACCTTTTTCTTCGCCTTGACGAGTGTATTGCTGTTGTCTGCCACAACTTGCACCTCATTCTTCAAGCCCACCTCTCTAATCACTCCCTTCAAAAGGCTATATATATAGGAGTGATTTTTTATATGGGCGAATGCATCTATAAGCTGAGGAAAACTGGCTCCTCTTTACAATACACCATGAAGTAGATAATGGATAACTTCGTGGGTCCTGTCCACCCATCTCACATGACCGTCACCCTATGTCTCCCAGTTCTGCTTGAGTTCATTTAACCCATCTTGTATCTCCTCATATTTGCGGTTGAGCTAGACCCCCATGATCTCCTTTGGCGTTGGAGGCGCCTTGCCCAACATGCGATATGGTATTGATCATATTGTGAAAGTGGGGGCTCGATGTTGTATGTGCTGATATATGGCTCGAAACGAACCACTTAGCGATGACGCTCCCCACAGTCTCCCAAGAATTGGGCTAGTTAGGAGTGAGCTGGTACAAGTTAAAGGCTCTAAAAGGGCAACGGGAAAGCCCAAGAGGATGTGGGTGGAGCCATTGTTTTCAATATCTTGCGATATTACCGATTTATCCCATAATATATCTGTTTTCTTAGCCGGGCGACGAAATCCAGCTTTAATAACCATTCTTTATGGTACAGTGTAATATATTGCACGATATTGTGATGTTGTATGATATATCCACACTCCCCCCTTATAAATACTTAATGTATTGTGCAATATATTGATATTGAGTGTGATATCGAAAGGGATACAACGAAGCTGGCATTACTTTGTTTGGAAAATCCTAAAAAATTCACAAAAATGATTTTTTTATTTTTTGGCAAAAAAATAAAAATCTAGCATACTGGAAGGCGATTTCAACTAGTCCACTCTATTTTGTTTGAAGAAAATCTTCGAACTTTCTCCGAAATCACAATCGAAAGCTTCTTGGGGTTGAATTCTAAAAGGTGCATATTTTTCAGTTTTCCTCATTTTTATTGTTTTTATATGTTGTAAATGGTGTCAAATTGTAAGAAATCCATTATTCTTCATGTTTTGCATGAATAATTATGGATTTGGATTTTCAATTTCGAGATTTTGGGGAGATGGGCTAAGTTGTAGAAAATTGGAGAAAAACCAAAATTTTCCCAAAATTTCCAAAATCGGTTGCAATCTTAATGTGCAAACATAAAATCAAACATGTATTAACCTAATCTACACATTCTTGGCAATTTAGGGATATTTTAGAAAAAATAAAATTTGATGTAGGACATGAAATTCAAGTATGATGTGCAAGATTTTCAGGCTTTAGATCACACTAATTCAGAAACAGTTACACAAAATTCCACATCCCACACAAAAGTTCAAGCACTCAATCAAGGGGAATCTTATGCGGATCCAGGCCTACACATGCTAGGGCTGGATCAATCAAAATTATAGACCAAACAATAATCAAAGGAGGGGAAATTCATCCACACATGCACATAAATAATTCCCCAATCCAAGGGATTCATAGATTTCAATTCGGGGAACCCTAAAGTTGAAGAAATGGTATAAAATTGAGGATTTGAGTAATTTAGGGTTAGGGTTAGGGATTTGGGTGAAAGAGGAGTAAAAGAGAGGAGAGAGACGAACCAGAGAAGCACCACACGTGTGAACAACAATGAAGGCGCAGACGCACGTGCGCTGGTGGTGTCTCGCACGTGTGTGGGGCCCACGAATTAGAAAACGGCCAGCTTGGCCCTCGTCGGCCAGGGGTGGACCACAAAACTCCCAAGTTTCATCGGTCTGTGTGCGGTGCTCCACCGAAGTTTCAGCCCTCCTACAGGGTTAGATTCCAAAAATCTGTCGTAGAAAAGAAACGTCTGCAAAATATTGATGGATTTGCAGGGAGGATGGCTGTAGGAGGAGAAATACGGAAGGTAGAAGGTGGGGGCGAATCGGGATGAGTGTGGCTTCGCACTACGGTAGTCAGCCCTTCGAGGAAGGGAGGGTTTCACACCCAATTGGATTTCCGCAACTCAGAAACTTAGAGAAGCAGAAAAAAATGCAGAAATTTTATTAATCTTTAATGAGGAAAAAAGACTACAAGGGGTGCCTATTTATAATAAAATCCTATACTCCAAAACTCGTGCCATGTGCGCAACCTATTACTTGGAGACGAAGTAATAAAAAATAACAATTAATCACAGCAATCTAAACTGTCCATGATATTCCTAATAACAATAATAAGCAAAACCTAAAGTACTAGATTAATTAGAATAGTGGGCCACGATCATGAGAACCCATGGTAGGATTCACATGACTATCGGGTGCACTCCAACGAACCAAAATGCAGTCCTTTAACTAGGAGGCCCTCCTTGGACGTTGTCATCAATCCAAATAGATGGTGGGGCCGTCCTTCTTGCGTATGTGCATAGGGGGGGCGTGCGTGTGCGCGTGATGTCTCCATCAAAATTTTAATTAAAAATGTTAAAAAACATTTTTTTTTTTTCTTCAACATCCATAGGTATATTTATACTTTTCTACTTTTTCTTTTAGTTTTGAATGTAATGCTTGTGTTTCTATACATGTCTTCTTCCGTTTATAACATTTATGAATTGACCTTGAATATAGCTGCATCAGTTCAATCAAACAACGCATAGATTAGGAATCAATACAATGGAAATATATTATGTTGTTTTTTGTGATATATATATATATATATATATATATATATATATATATATATATATATATATATATATATATATATATATATAAATCCTTGAAGTTTCATTGAAAAATTTGACTAATTTCCTAATGTTTTCCCATGTTTCCCAATAACAACGATAAATTACACGATACTACTGATGTATCCCGTGTGATAACCAATATGTATCCGTATCCCAAGGGTGTGATACATTACGCGATAACGATGAGGAAAACATTGGGTGGAGGTAGTAAAAAAAATTTGAAGGCTTATGGTCTTAACTGGAGTTATGACCCTTGATAGAGTGGAATGGCGTAAAAGGGTTCATGTAGCTGATCGCACTTTGTTGGTATATGACTATGATGATGATGAAGGACATAGTCATCATTTTGTTATTTTTGTTGTTGTTTAGGTGTATTTTTAGGTTTAACTGCCTAAGATTGTCTCCTGTTTTCTAATGGGGGACAGTTTCACATTTGTCATGGTTTATTTTAGAGTTTGTCTCTAATTTTATTAGAGTTAGTTTCCTTTTTTTTTTTTTAAAAAAAAAATATTTATAAATATCAGTTTTAGTTATTTTCCTAATTTGTGTAGGCATTTTTGGTTAGTTTTAGTGAAAGGTTATGGAGTATGTGGCCGTAGCTTTTGATGCTTGATTGATAAAATTCACTTTTTGGTGCTGCTATTATTATTATTATTATTATTATTATTATTATTGGTTTTGTATGTGAAACACTGGCAGTTCGGAGTCTTCTCCCGCATCACATTCCTAAAGGGATTCACCTTTACTAACATTTCTTAGATCTCCTTGAACCAAACTATGGTTATCCAGCTTTCAAAAATCTGTGGGCGAGGAACTGACTAGTTCTGCGAGGCCTCCAGTTTTCACTTTTCTCAGTGACTAACCAATCTATTCATAATAATTGCGCATGCTTCTTTTTAGCCTTATTTTCCATGTTTTCCAACTTTTGAAGCCTTGCAATTATCATGATCAATTGTATTGAATATGCGTCGTTTGAAAATTTCAGGATATTTGTGGTGGATCTAGTTGCTTTTGGATTAATAATGTCAAAACTTCAAGCAAGAATGGACCAGAGATTATGTATGTACTTTCTTCAAAATTTTAAGAAGATTCTGATTATTTTCATCTTGCAAAAATGTACATTTTACCTGTTCCAGCATTTTAGAATTGGCTTAATCAATAAAGCATTACTCTTTTCAACATATGGTTGTAAAGTACAGCAATTTCCTTTGTTTTGATCTGCTCGTATTTTCATAACTTCCTTTTCTCGACCTGCCTAGGGATCTAGTTCACCAGTTCCTTGGAGTAGAGGTGGCTGTAGCTATTGGTGGGGTTCTGAAAGCAACTTAAGGTGTTTACACCAAATTATGTTGATTTTAGCAAGTCTTCTATCCAAAGTGCTAACTTGGGCAAGTTTATACTTGTTTTTGAGCATGGGAAAGCTCTTATACTCAACAATTAACAAAAAGTAGTCATGCTTATATCCAAAGCGCTAACATGGGCAAGTTTACACTTGTTTTTGAGCATGGGAAAGCTCTTATGCTCAGCAATAAACAAAAAGTAGTTATGAGCAAATAATAAGCAACAAAACCTTGCTGCAAAGCCTGTGCCATTTACTGACATGTTGCTGGATGCTGAGTCCACTTGAGACAGTAATATTGATTGATACTAGTTTAAAATTGAAGAAGAAGGATGTAGAAAGTTCTGATACAATTTCTTTCCTGGTAAGGTGTTCTTATAATGTTCGATCGGTGTGCTGTTTCCATGACCCATGTAGGATTAAAGGCACTACAGCAGTTGAGATTTCATCCGGTCTCCATTGGTATTTAAAGTATTGGTGTGGTGCTCATATTTCATGGGACAAGACTGGTGGCATTCAGACGGCTTCTGTTCCAAAACCAGGATCACTTCCACATGTAGAAGATAAGGGGGTGATGGTTCAGCGTCCAGTTCCATGGAACTATTATCAAAATGTTGTTACTTCCAGTTGTAAGTTCTAATTCTTGTTTATGTAGCTTCTTTCTTTCGTTGCCAAATGAATGCCAAAATATTAACATTCTCCATGTGATAAAATTATCGATGTTTCGAAAGAAATATTTTTAAACTTCAACTTTTGTTTTTGAATTTGATGGAGAAGAGAAGAACAAAAGGGAGTGAGAAAAGGCGGGTAGCATGGGGAGTGGTGCACAACCAAAAGATTATTTCAACCAAAATCAGATAGATTTTTTTTCAATGATTCAAAATTGCTTTATCATCCACATTTATAGATGGACTTTCTTTCCCTCTCCATCTCAACCCTTGATCACATCTTCCCATTTTCTCCTAATGCAATTTCCAACTACAACAATCTAAGACTTTGAGCTCCCTTAGGAACTCTAAAATTATTGTATTCCAAAAAAGATGACAGCTTCCAAAAGCACACACATATTCCAAGTGCATGAGATGGTTAACTAAGCAACTACATGCAAATTCAAATGAAAAAAGGCTCTTGACATTTGGCCTACTTGCTGGCACTTAAATGGGCCCCACCAAAGTTGTGCACACATGGGACGACCATTGTTCGAAGTATCCTCGATATTATCCGTATCTCCAACTTGGCGTTACCTAGAGCTAGGCATCGAGTTGAGTTGGACCGAAATGGGTGGTTATCGAGCTTGGAAGAGGAGGATGAGGGAGGGAGAGATAGAGTTTGGGATTGGGTCGGGGTAGGGTGCGGTGGGTAGGGTTAGAGAGTCGGGTCAAGTCGAGTCTAACCAGATCGAGTTTCGGGTCGAGTCTAACCAGATCGAGTTTCGGGTTAAGTCGGGTCAAGTTACTGGGTAACTCGAACTTGACTCGATTTGAGTTCGGATTGGGCGAAGCCGACTCGGTTCGAACCGACTCACCCATTCGGTTCGAACCGACTCACCCATTCGGTTCGGGTCGAGTAGGATCTGAACGAGTTGGACGAGTTGAGTTGGCCGGATCGAGTCAGATTGTGCCCACCTCTGGCGTTACTGATAACACCGGTAGCAATACCAATAACATCGATAGTATCAGAAATTCCAAGTATCTGTGATGTATCGCTATGTATTGCCAATGTATTGCCAATGTTTTTGACTGTGTAAATTTCAGGTGTCACTTGCAATGCTAATGTCTTGATATTGCCAATATTATCGACTGTGTAAATTTTTGGTGTCACTTGTATTGCTAGTTTATCGACGATATTTTGATAATATTGACAATGTATCGATATCACCAAAAATTTGTTTATTAAAAAAATTTCCATTCCAATTTTTTTTTATGGGCACATGGTTGTATGTAGTGTTCAATTTGTTGACGATAATATCGATAATATCGTGATATTATCCTTATCGCAAAGTGGGCGATATCGAGACCACAATCTTTCGTTTCCTTTTCAGTTGTTGATGATTTATTGGCGAAATATCGTGTATTATCGATATTCTAAAATATCGATGGATTTTTGGATGGAAGGTTGGATGGTTGGACTGATTTCTTACTAAAGCACATGCTTTTAGGCCCCCAAATGGAAACTTATTATGTATTCATTATTTTTTGTAAATTTTTTATTCCTAAATATGTTAATATGCTTATTTTAGCATCTCCCGAAGTTTCATTGAAAAATTCCACTGCTTTACCCATGTTTGCCCAATGTTTCCCCGCATTTCTGGTTACCGTTGATATCGATATTGTTTTTGTATCCTCAGCCAGTGAAACTTGTAGCGATACCGATACATCGAGCACCAGGGACGACAATCCCAAGTGCATGCTATAGGAAATGGAAATATATGTACTATGCATGCATGCGTGTGCATGGCCTTGGTACTATTACAGAGTATTTTATGTTTTTATTTTCTCTGATGTTAATATAAGGATGTGTGTTGGTTGATTTTGACTTAACACACAACATCTCTCTTAACCCTAAAACTCATCTCCCTTCTTCTCCATCTTCTCTCTCTCTTCTCTCTTCTATATTTCTTATTCTCAGTATCATCTTTTCTACTTGGTATCAGAGTGTGGAATCTTCATGTTGATCATTGCTACAGGATTCTACTGATGTCAGCAACCGCACAACTGACATTTGCATGTGTACAATCCGTGAGAGCAGAATTGATCGGAAAAATATGGTTTGTTGAAGCTTGATTTTAGAAGAATTGTTATGATTTTTGTGGAAAATTTTGGACTGATTTGAGGTATGTTTTGAGCCATTCTTTGCATCCGATGGAGAAGCCCTAAAATCATGATTATTTGAGATCTTTCCCAAATCATTTAATGTTTCTCAGGAATTCCGGCATAGGGCAGATCAGTTTGACCTTATTAGGCTATCTGTAGTTTTATTTTAAATCGGTTTGGATTTTGGTGATTATGGGGGACCGGTTCCACCTGTTTTTTGGCCCTTTTCATCTTTGGCCATACACTAGATAGTGTATATACTAAATCATGTGAAGATGTTCAATGCATTGATCCAGAGAGTTGATGATGTGTGATTTTAGGGTTTCATTGTTGAGCTTCTTTTGGGCTATCTTGATGTGAGAGACTTACACCACAGATGTGGTGTATGAGCTGAAGTTCTGTACCCTAGTTTGGGTCTCATATTTCTTTGAGAAGGGTGTTGTGTACAAGTATTCTTGAAGTTTGGGTGCCAAAATGGAAGAAAAACTTTCTTGCAGATCTATTGTGGGGTCTTCTAAATCCCATACTCTGTTGATCACGTCTGTTAAGTTGAATGATAATAACTTTGCTATGGGCTGAATCGGTTAAGTTGTTTTTAGGAGGTAGAGACAGACTCACATTTATATTGGATGAAGCTCTTGATCATACGGATGAGAGTTTTAAAACTTGGATTAAGGAAAACTATCAAGTTATGGCTTGGTTACTCAGCATTATGGAACCCTTTGTGAGTAACTCTGTTATGTTTTTGACATCTGCAAAAAAGATATGGGACATCATTTGTTACATGTAGTGTTCGAAATATCGGTATCGCGCTATGTATCGCACCCTTGGGATACAGATACGTATCGGTTATCGCACGGTATATATCGTTTGTATCGCATAATGTATCGCACTTTTTGGGAAACATGGGGAAACATTGGGGAAATGGTTGAATTTTTCAATGAAAATTCATGGATTGTTAAAAAGGACCTTAATACACACTTTTAAATCATAACATCTCAAAAAAAAAAGGTGCACATAATAAATTTTCTTTGTATAGGGTTCTAAGTCATGCGATGTTTAATTGAACTAATGCAATTGTATTTAAATTGAATGTATAACATTTATAAATGTATGGAAGACATGTATGAAAACACAACCAATTTATTGAAAAGCAAAAGAAATAAAAATGGATAAATATACATATAAATGATAGGGACGTTGTGGCCTATACCGTTTCATGCGCTAGAAACTTAGATAGGTCCCACCGTGATGTTTGTGAGAAATCCATCCTACCCGTTTGTTTTGTGAGGTCATTTTAGGACATGGTACCAAAAATGAGCCGATCAAATACTCAAGTGTGCTAAGAACGTGAAAATTGAATGTACACAATTGAAATATTCGTGGGGCCATAGAAGTTTTGAATCAGGTAATATTTGTCTTCTCAGTTCATCTCAGTAGGAATGATGTTATAAATGGTATGGATGGCATTTAAACATCACTGTCGACCCAGGGAGGTTTTAACGGTAGGAATTTCTCTACCCACCTTTTCCTTTAGTGCGGCCCACTCGAGTCCTGGAACTTGCTCACTTTTGGTCTCAAGTCCTAAAATGAGCTCACAAAAAGGATGGACGGGGTGGATTTCTTACAAACATTATGGTGGGCCCACCTAGGTTTCCAGCGCAAATTTCCTGCCAAAGGCTTTCCCAGGAAATCGCGGAAGTGGATCGGCTCGTGTACCACACATCACCTTGGTGTGTTGACATCAACAAGTTTTGTGGGTCCCATCATGAGGTATATTTTATATCCAAACTGCCCGTCCATTTGGCAAGCTAGTCGTAACACTTGAGCCGAAAAATAAGTCAGATCCCATTATCAAGTGGTCCACACTGCAAAACGTAGTGGAGGATTGAACGTCTACCATTGAAACCATTTTGGGGTCACAAAAGTTTTGGATCAATATGATATTTTTTTTTCCCTCTTGATCCAGGTTTGTGTGACCTTATGAACAGATTGAATGGAAAATAAATGTTATGTGGTTCCTACAAACATTTTAATGGCGAGAATCATTGTTCCCACAGCTATTTGTTGTGTGGTCCACTTGAGCTTTGGATATGACTTATTTTTAGGGTCATGATCTAAAATGATCTCGCCAAATAGATGAAGGGAGTGGATATAATAATACATCATTATGTGCCCGTGTAACTTTGATCTCATTTGAACCATTTGTATTAACTCGGAGCGTCAGCGCTCGCTTCATCCGTCCATTTATTTTTTCATATAATTTAAGAATATTATTCCAAAAACTAAGCTGATTTAAATCTTGGGTGGACCACACCAGAAAAATTAAGCAGATCCATATCATTTAATGGTAAGTGTTCATTAACAACTGTTTGATGTGGTGCAGTCCACCTGATATTTTAATGTGTTTTATTTTGGGCATGACATTATAAAATGGGCTATAAAAACGAATGAACGGAGTGGATCTACAACATATCATCAACGTGGTCCCTATAGCAAGCGTACCACCCAATAAGTTAGTTTCTCATGTAGCACCAATCCACCAAGTGCATTTACGGGTGCATTTTATTTTATGCACCTAGTAAAAACCGTGGGATCCACCGTGATTTATATATTTTATCCACTCCTTCAATCCATTTTAACAGATAATTTTTGGGCTTGATCCAAAAATTGAAGCACATTTAAAGCTCAAATGGACTGCACCATGGGAAACAGTGTCAATTGAACATATACCATTGAAAAATTCCTGAGGGCCACTGAAGTTTTGGATCAAGCTTATATTTATGTTTTCCCTTCATCCTTATTTTTGTGATCTAATGAACAGGTTGGATGACAAATAAACATCACTGTGGGGCCTGGAAAGCTTTCAACGGTTGAAATCATTATTCCCACTGTTTCATATGGTGTGGTCCACTTCAGATTTGGATATGCTTCAAATTTGGGATCAACCCCTTAAATGATCTATAAAAACGGTTGGACGGCGTGGATAAACCACATACATTCACAGTGGGCCCCACGGAGTTTCATCAGTACATTAAAGCGTACGAGTAACTCAGTACGCAATCGGATTTCTAAAGGGATTGCAGTGGAGGAAGCCGCATTTCGAAAGAGGGAAGAGGGTTCCGGAGATTCCGAACCCTAAAAATCTCAAATCCTGTCTTTAATATGCCCGATTTCTCGCCGAAATCTCGGTTGCAGAAATCCCTTTGCCGAAATCTTCGTTTTGATGCGAAATCTCCGTTGGATTCAAAGAAAAAATCAAGAGGGAAATCGAAATTACCGCTGTTGATGGAGTGGCCCATCAAATTCAACCTCTGATCATGCAATCTGAGTCTACAGGTACTAAAATCCTCCCTCCATCTTTTCCTCTATGTTTTTTTTTTTTTTTGGTAATTACGAACCCCACGGATCCAACGATGAGTGATGGTATCGATGATATCGATCATAATGGGGCGATATCCTACTATATATCGTGCGATATCGTCGATAATATCGGCCGATATCTGGAGTTGGGATTTTTTGGTATCTTCCGGAGGTTATCGCGAGTATATCGTCTCGCAGTGGTGCGATATCGATAATATCGGCCGATAGTATCGATATTTGAAACACTGGTTACATGTATATGGAGGGTCGGAACATGTCCAAGGTTTATAAGTTAATTTCATATGTTAGTAAGTTTCAACAGGATTATAGAACCTTAAAGGAATACTTCATTGCCCTCCAGGGTATATGCAATGAGTTGGATCTTTATCACCCTCTTTCGTTTCATTATACTCAAGATTATGATCTCATCTGGCAGTAATGAGAAGAAACTCAAATTATGCAGGGTTTTTTTTTTTTTTTTTTTTTTTTTTTTTTTTTTTTTTTTTTGTACTAAATTCAAAATATTAGGGTGTTTGTGATTGGATTATTGTTATTGAACCCTTCCCTTCTCTGATTGCTGTTTCTGCTCATGTTCAGAGGGTTGCTACATTATCTTCCACTACTAATAATGAAATATAGATACGCTTACACTGTTGGGGACGAACCTTCTTATAACCCTAGCCCTAGAGCCCTAGGATGGGGTGCGCATGGTCCTGGTCGCGATTATGGATATGGTAATCAACGCACGGGCCATGATAATGGCAGGCATGGCAATTGTGCTCAGGTGGTCGTCGCCGTGGCCGTGATGGATCTACTCGTGTATGCACTCACTATGGTGGCATGAATCATACTATTGATCGATGTTGGGATATTATTGGTCGTCCTTCATGGGCAGGACCATCTCTGTCTGGATTATTCTAGGATTATCTTAAAAATTTAAGCATGAGGTATGTTCAAGGCTTTTTATAATGAAGTTACCACTCAATTTCAATGTCCCATTAAAATTTTATATTATGACAATGGTGGTGAATATATGTTAAAATTTTTCTTGTCATTTTTGTAGGACCATGGTATCTTATCTAAGACTTTATGTCCAAGGACTCAATAAAACGGTATTGCTAAGTGGAAAAATCGTCATCTTCTTGAGATCACACATGCTCTCTCATTCTTGTTATGAATGTTCCTAAAATGTTTTGGGATGATGCAGTACTTACTGCCGTTTTTCTTATCAATTGTATACCATCTACAATATTGTTGAATATGACCTCTTTTGAAATCTTGCATCCATATAGCGAACCTTTTCCTTTACCTCCTAAGGTCGTTGGATGTACTTATTTTGTTCATATTCTTGATGGTGGTAATGATAAGTTGAGTTCTCGGACCATGAAGTGTTTTTTTAGGTTACTCTCGTTCTCAGAAAGGGTATTGAATGTTCCCTCTGACCCGTGAGAGATGCATTAGCTGATGTCACCTTCTTCGAGGATACGCCTATTCTCTTTTGAAGGGCATTCATTACACGATCCTCTAATTATCAGGAGGAGCACCCAAAATGTAATTTTATACCCCTTCCAACCATTTTTCTTGATGATGCTCCCACTTCTTTTGGATCCGCCGAGCCTCTTCTTATATACTAGTGCTGGAAGACGTTCTCCACCAATTTGCCCTCCATTCCATTTGCCTCTACTGGTGGTTCAGCTAATATCTATCCATCTCCTGATGATATTCCTATTGCTTTGCAAAAACCTTCTTGTTCATGCACTAAATATTCTTTCAGTAATTTTGTTTCCTTCTAGCATCTTTCATCATCTTTTAGGTTAGCTTCAATATCCTGATTTGTTCCTTGTAATCTGAAGGAAGCTTTGAGTAGTTCTGATTGAAAATAAGCTATGATGGAAGAAATGTAAGCCTTTGAGAAAAACAATACTTGGCAGTTAGTTCCATTACTTGAGGAAAAACTAATTGTTGGATGCCAATAGATTTATACCATCAAATATCTTTTAGATGGTTCCATTGACAGATATAAGGCTCGATTGGTCGCCAAGGGTTATGCATAAACATATTGGGTGGATTATTTTAAAGCATTATCTCCAGTAGCCAAGCTTAACTCCATTTTTGTGGTTATTTCTTTGGTAGTAAAGTTACTTGTTGGCCATTGTTCCAATTGAATGTGCAGAATTCCTTCTTACATGGCGATCTTGTAGAGGAAGTTTACATGGATCAACCACCAAGTTTTTCTGTGCTAGGTGACTCACATCTTGTGCGTCGTCTGTTAAAGTCTATTTATGGTCTCAAGTAGTCCCCTCGGGCTTGGTTTGACAAATTTAGTTGCGCTCTTCTGGACTTTCAGTATGATTGCCATCATGCTGATCATTCTCTATTATCTGTCGTTGGTCCACTGGAGTTATGGTTTTGATTGTTTACGTGGATGGCATTGTGTTGTCTGGAAATTATATTGCAGATATTGTTGCTCTTAAATCCTTCCTCATGACAAGATTCGAGATCAAAGATCTTGGGACTTCATTATTTTCTTGGAATTCAGGTTGCTCGATCCAAGTTCGGAGTGGTTCTATCTCAAAGGAAATATGCTCATGTTCTCTTGTTAGAGATTGGGATGCTTGGGTGTAAACTTGTTGGTACATCGATGGATGCTACTCATAAAATTGGCCTTGATGGTGGAGAGCTTCTTTTCAATCCTAGTATGTAGTGATGGTTGGCTGGCTGGCTCATTTACTTGACTATTATATGGCCTTATTTTTGATATGTTGTAGGTGTTGTTAGTTAGTCTATGCATACTCCTCCTACAGCTCATCTTACTGTCATGTATCGAATTCTTCGTTATTTAAAATCAGCTCATGGTAGAGGTTTATATTTTTAACAATATGATCATCTTCATATTTCTGGATACTCTGCTGCTGATTGTGTTGGAAGTTTTCATGATCAACGGTCTATGTTGAGGTACTGCACCTTTGTGTCACCTGGAAGAGTAAGAAGTAATTAGTTGTTGCTTGATCCACTACATAAGCTGAGTATAGGGTAATGGCTCATGCGACATGTGAGCTTGTTTGGCTACAAGAATTGGATTATCCTTCTTCGAGTCCCATTCCATTACATTTTGATAATCAAGTTGCGTTTCACATTGCCAGCAATCCAATATTTTATGAGCATACTAAGCACATTTAAGTTGATTGTCATTTTATAGAGGAAAAAGTTGCTAATGAGGAGATTGAGACTCCTTGTGTTTGCTTAGGGGAACAATTGGCCAATGTTGTCACGAAATCTCTCTGTGGAGATGCTCTTCATTGTATTAGTGACAAGTTGGGCACGGTCAATATCTATGCTCTAATTTGAAGGGGACTATAGGAGATGGGAGTAGAGATTAATAGAAGAAAAGAGTAGGAGAAATAAGGAGGAAGAGAAGAAAAGATGTCGAAAGAAAGGAAAAGAGAAAAGAGGAGAGAAAAGAGAAAGTTAGGGCAGTCGGTTGTGTGTTTCTCACACCCCTTTATTAATATTAACATGTGCAAGGTACGATACACCACCAAAGTATACAAGACATGTATACACACTTAGGAAAAAGATGAAAAAGGGGTTACTTTTTACACATTCACAATTCTCCCCCACAAGTTGGAGGATAGATGTCAATCACGCCCAACTTGTCTACAAGACAATGTAGGGTGTCTCGATTAAGAGATTTAGTGAACATATCGTCCGGCTGCTCCCTTGAACAAATAAATGGAGTTCCAATTTTTTTAATGGTCACCTTTCTATGGATGAGATGACAATCTTAATATGTTTAGTGTGCTTATGAAACATAGGATTGCTAGCAATATGAATGGCAGCTTGATTGTCATACTATAGAGGAATTGGATCAGAAAGAGGATAGCCAAGCTTTCATAAGAGAGTTTGAAGCCACATAAGTTCACATGTCACATGTGCCATTGTCCTATATTTAGCCTCTATAATGGACCAAGCAACTACTAATTGCTTTTTACTCTTCTAAGTGACTAGATTGCCACCTACAGAGGTGCAATAGCTAGATATAGAACATCGATCATGTAAGGGCTACCCGCAGAGTTAACATAAGAATAATTAGAGGTGTGAATGTGATAATGTCGTTGAAATGGTAAGCCTTTACCAGGAGCCAACTTTAGATACAGAGGATCTGATATATAATAGTAAGATGGGCTGTACGTGGAGCATGCATAAACTGGCTGACTATACCTTCATATGGTAGGTCAGACTGAGTAATAGTCAAGTAAATGAGATGACCAACCAAGTGACGATACATGTCGGGATCAGATAAATGATTTTCATCATTAGTACCAAGTTTCTGAGCAACATCTATGGGTGTGGCAACGGGTTTACAACCAAGCATGCCATCTCAAACATGAGCTCGACAACATACTTCTGTCGAGATAAAAAATTTCCAGACTTGGATCTGGTAACTTCAGCTCCAAGAAAGTTGGCAAGTGTGATTAGATCTTTGACTGCAAATCGTGTTTGGAGAAATGATTTTAGGTTAGTAATTTCTACGGCATCATCACCGGATAGTAAAATTTTTTCTACATGACTAGCAAAACAATAACCCCAATAGTGCAACGACAGATAAAAAAGAGTAATATGAATAGCCATAAATGGAGCCAAAGTCTAACAAGGTGTGGCTGAACTTTTCAAACTAGGCACGGGGAGACTATTTAAGGCCATAAATAACCTTTTCGAGACAATATATATGATGCGAGTAACTGGTCAAGAAAAACCCTGGTGGCTGATCCATATAGACTTCCTTAGCAAGGTTACCGTATAAAAATGCGTTTCTTCACGTCTAGTTGGAATAATGGCTAAGACATATTTGCAACTAAAGACATAGTTACATGAACTGAGTTAAGCTTGGCCATAGGAGAGAGTTTTAAAATAGTCCACACCATATGTTTTGAGTGTAGACCTTAGCTATTAATCAAGCCTTATATCTGTCAATTGATCAATCTGGAAGATACTTATTTGTATAGACCCAACGACACTCAACTGTTTGCTTGCCCTTAAGTAAGGCCATAAGGGAACTAACTTCGAGGTATCATTTGTCTTAAGAGACCGCATTTCTTCTATCATAGCTTGCCTCCATTCAAGACTACTTGGAGACTTTGTGAGATTTCAAAGAGTAAACGAAGAGGAGATCGAGGTAGCAAAGGACTTGAAAGTAGGAGACAAACACTGAAAGGAGACAATTATGGATAAGATGATGAATATACATGAATGGGGAGGCTTACGTAAAGCAATGGAAAGATCATCAGAAGTGAAGAGATAGTACCTGAATCTCCATTAGGAGTAGATGGAGTGATGGGTGGTTGATTGGTAGGGAATTTCTTCCTTCATTGGTACACAAGGAATTGCTTGAGAGGTTCAGAAGTATGGGAATCTTCATTAAGAGAGTGGAGTGGAAGAGGTATAGATTGGTCTAACAAAGTCTCCCCCTAACTGGTAAGGTGATTATATTGCAAATGCCCTTCAATGGAGAAGTAGGGAACATCCTCAAAGAATGTGACATCCACTGACGCGTATCTCTTGCTAGTTAAAGGATTAAAACATTCATACCCCTTATGGGATCAAGAATATTCTAGAAAAAATACATTTTTTTAGACCGATAAATTGTCATTACTGCCATCAAGCTTATGAACAAAACGGGTGCACTGAAAACTTTACGAGGCAAAGGAAATGCTTTTTGATGAGGATGCATGATGTTAAAGGAAGAGTTATTTTGTAGAATTCTAAATGAGTTTTTATTAGTAAGAAAAACAATAACAAGTAAAGCATCATCCCTAAAACGTTTAGGAACATTTATACTAAGGAGAAGTTCATGTGCGTAACTTTGAGAAGGTGGTGATTCTTCCATTTGGAAAAACCATTTTGTTGAGGAGTCATTACACAAGAAGTTTGAGATATAATACTATGGTCTTGCAAAAAAGTCAAGAAGGCTTTCAACATATATTTACCTACATCGTCTGAACGAAGAACTTTAATGGAGCATTGGAATTGAGCGGCGACTTCATGGTAAAATGCCTTGAACACATCAAAAGCTTCATGTTTAAACGTCATAAGATAAATCCATGTCATCTAAGAATGATCATCAATGAAAGACACAGAGCATCTATAACCTAAGACAGAATTAGTAGGTGTAAGACCCCAAACATTAGAATGAACCAATTCAAAAGGTCCGCACTTCCTTCGAGTTGGGAGGAAACACTGTTCTATGATGCTTAGAAAATTCACAAGTATTACAACATAATGGTTCGAGAATAGTAATAGAAGGAAAAAAGTTTTGGTTTTAAGATACCATCTGGACACAGACTTCCTATCTAAAGACAATGCACTCATAAGACTAGCAAATGTATCATCTAGGAAACAAATCCTTCTCGCCTGCTTTGTCCGGAGGGTCCTAAAATACACACTGAGAAGGAAATAACGTTACAGAACAATTTAATGACTGGGCAAGGGAACTGATCGACAAAAGATTCAACAGAACGGAATAAACATGTAGAACATAGGATAATTGCCTAGTGAGAGAGAAGGTGATGGAACTAGTTCTAGAGATGGGAGATTGATCACCATCAACCACTGTATCAAAACTAGCTTGACTAATAGATTAATAAGATTTAAAATGGTGAAGCTCACCAGTCATATGTGATGTGGTTCCAGAGTCAATGATCTAGGAAGGAGATGAGGAAAACATATAAAATATCTGACTGTGTTAAGCTAGCAATGGAAGTTGAAATAGTCTTGAGAATGCCGCTGCATCAATGCATCATATACCTCTCCAGAATGGTGATAGAATCACCTAAGGTAGACATCCTGTGGGGCAATGGTGGAGATACCTTATGAATCTTCTCAGAATCGGATGATATAAACATCGGTCACATTGGCTCCTATTCACGTAGGATGAATGATAGTATCCCAGCATCGATCAACAGTGTGATTGGTACCATCACAATGAGTGTAAGTACAAGTAGATCTATCACAACCATGATAACGTCTACCAAAAGCGCGGTTGCCATGATTGCCTTTGTCAGAAACTCGACCCTTGCCTCAAACTCCATAACCAAGGGCACAATTTCTACTCGGGGTGCTCTAACTTGGAGCTTTAGAATTGGGACCAAGAGAATGTCGATCTCCAGCTATGTATGCCGATCTATTAGGAGCAAAAAGAATCAATAGAAAGATGGGACAACAATTCTTTGAACGAGGTCATAGACTACTGCAAGAGGAGAAGGGCTCCATAACTATGATCTGATCACGAACACTCTGATATTCTAAATTTAAACTAGAGAGAAACTGCATAATTCTAGTCTCATTGTTGTTGGGTGAGTTCATGGTCTTGAGTACAATTAGATGTGTTGATACATTATGGTCACATGTGTGGGTCATCTTGTCCACATGTGTTGTTCCCCCAGTCTCACATGTGGCCCACAAGTCATTAGTTTATTTTATCTTTTAACAAGAGGGGTACAATTGTAGTTTCATTGTAATTGGTGATTGCCCCATTTTATAATAAAAGAAAGGTGGCGCGTGAGGGGCTCTTTATGCTCTTCCTCTCATCTTTCTTCCTTTCTTTTCTTCTTACATCTCAAACTACATGGTATCAAACAATGTTTTAAATATTGATGATATCGGCTGATATATCCCACGATATACCTTGTATCCCACCAGTGCGAAACGAAACATACAGTTAGTGCCGATACTCCCACATGTTCAATCCGATGAGCATTTTCAATTTCTGATCCTTTTTTTTTTTTTTTTGTTGAAATCCATTTTAAATCAGTGTCAAATGGTTACAAATATATTGTTTCTTCATGTTTTGCATGAAAAATCATGGAGCTGGAGCTTTGATTTCAATATCCATTGGTTCTTCATGTTTGCCATTTTTTTCTTGAAATTTTCCTTTAAGCAACTCTCACTTGAGACTAATTTCGAAGTATTTAGGAGTATTTGATGAAATGATCATCACACACTCTAATTTTGAAATTTGAGGGGAAAATTTGAAATTTCCCCAATTTCTCCTAAATTGCTTGCAATGTTGCACTCCAAACATGAAATCAAGCATGTATGAGGGCTGATCTACTGATTTGTTAAGTCCTTGTCAATTTTCATAAGAAAAAATCATTTTTTAATTAAAAATTAATAATTTTTTTTTTTCGAAATTCCCATTCAACCAGCTGTTAATTGATATTAATTTCAAAGTATTTAATTAGGAGTGTTTGATTAAACGATCATCACATACACTTTAAATGTTATGCATTCAATTTGAATATAGTTGCATTAGTTCCGTCAAACAGTGCATAGCTTAAGACCCTATACAAAGGAAACCTATTATGTGTACTTCTTTTTTGAGATGTTGTGATTTAAAAGTGTGTATTAAGGTCTTTTTTTAAACAATACGTGAAGTTTCATTGAAAAATTCAACCATTTTCCCAATGTTTCCCAAAAAGTGCGATAAATTACCCGATACAAACGATATATCCCGAGTGATAACCGACATGTATCTGTATACCAAGGGTGCAAGCTGCGATACGTGGCGCGATACCGATATTTCGAACATTGGTATCAAATACTTAAGTGATCTGATTTCTTGCCTCTCTCCCTCTTTATCATATTTTCTTCCTTTTTATCTTTGTTCTTCTTTTTTTGGGAACCCTAACATGCTTGGGGCCAGCTGACCTAACCTAATCCCTTTCTCTTGTTGTACCAGCGCTTAGTAGGTAGTGTAATCATGTTCAATGAAGGCATGTAAGGCTAACTTTTATATTCTACTAACGTAATGGGCCAAAGTGGTCAATCTCTCATTTATAGTTGGATTTACGGTTAGATTTGAAGACAAAAATTATTCGTGAAGGTTGTTGATGGTATAGATCGAAGAAAAAGTGTACGGTGAATGCATGTAATAATCTAGTTGATTGTGTTCGTGGATTTTATGCATCCTTCTACATGTGTAAAGTCCAATTTTGTTGAAAGTTTTCCCTAGTGTGTATTTAAAGTTCTTCCCTTTATCAAGATGAATACCAATGGTGAATTAAAGAGTAATATTATGTCCTCATCAGAGTTGATGTCAAGGTGTCCTGTATCGGTATCGGTTGGCTTAATGGTGACCTCCAAAACCGATACGGATACGGGGGTGTAACGGCGATACGGGGGCGTAACGGCCCGTAATGGCGTAAATTTTTTTTTTTTGCCAAAAAAATATGGATTAAATCCGAAATATTCTAAGCATTCCAAATATGCATTCATTTATAAATTGGAACATGTTTATGGTGGTGTAACGGTCCACTCTTTGGTGAGAAGTTGCATCGGACTGTTTGATGAATTTAGGAACCAGATAACCTGAATTTGACTACAAGATTCATATATTTAATTTTCTAACTATCTACTATCAATGATAGATATATTAGAATGAATGTAATATGAAAATATCTTACATTAGGTGTTTGCAATTATTTTTGAGGAATTTCTTGAACATACCTGTGCACGTGACTGTGATTCCTGTCTATGACCTGTCATCCTCAAGTCAAGAATATTAAAAATAAAATAAACTTAGTAGTGTCTGATATACTCCCCTGTAACTTGATTAAGGATTACTTGATTAGTTGTCAGGGGAGCTATTTTAAATACAAGTTCGGTAGTGTCAAGTGTGTGCATGGCTTCTTGCAATAATACTGCTGTGAGCTGTCTGCTGCAAATACTTACCTTAATACAAATATATACTCACAATCACAAGTCACCACCAAAATGAAAATCTGCTTTTTTGTGGTTGCTCGACCTCTACATCATCGTCATCGTCACCATCAGGCTGAGGCTGTCCAATAGGTGTAGGTGCTGCATATCCATAATATCTAGTGCCAGAAGGAAATACTAGATCAACGAAACCAAAGGATGACTGATCCTGACTAGGTAACGACTCTGACCCCGAGTAAAGATATCCACCAGTGCCCGTCGAATAGCCATACTGGTGTCCATACTCAGGTTGTTGAGAATCTTGAGATTGAGAGTGCGTCTGTTGTGATGAGTAACTTGGATTTGAATCTGGATATCTATAATCATATGGATATTGATCGGGAGGGCTACTCCAACATGAATGTGATGGAACAGGTTCAGTATAACCACCATAATTATAATCCAATTAACCATAAGAATATCCATCATAATAACCAAGACCATGATCCTGATGATGTTCCGGACCTCCCGAACCCGGTGCACCACTAGATGTACCCTCCTGCTGGCTGTATCGTGACTCGGTACACTCATAAGTCCGACCTCGTGTACCACCTCGTCGATGTTCATCGGCATCACGATCTGTAGACGACTGTATAGGGCGTTGAGTAACACCAGAAGTGCCAGCACCAGGGGCAGGGGGGTCATCGTCTTCATCCGACACGGTCACGCTACCACTGCTCGTACTCTTTTGTTGATCTTGAGCCGTATCCGTACGTGGCATAAACGCTGCCCCTCTTACTGGGTCCAACACATCTGGACGACTCTCTTGTTGTGCTCTGCATATTTCTGGGTCATCAATTTCCAATTCTTCACTATCCTCTTCAATTTGCTTTTCCCTTGTTTCCAACCAAGGTAGAAGTGGGTCATCCTCATCATAAATATTGTCTAAGTTTATTGGACAGTAGTCTCCGTCATCGGCAGCTGTAATGCTCCTATGATGTCGTCGCATTCTTAGTTTTATATTGTAGTGTATGAAGACAAGTCTATCTAATGTTCTAGTCTGTAATCTATTCCTATTCTTTGAATGAATGAGCGCAAAACAATTCCAATTCCTTTCGCAGCTAGAGGAAGATGTTGTCTGGCTCAAAACTTTTACTGCAATTTTTTGGAGAGCCTTCGTACTCTCTCCGAAATTAATCCACCATTCGACCGGTTGCAACCTAGATACTGCATGCTGTGCAAGAGTATCTCCAAAGCTACCAAGGCAATTTCCAAATGTATCTAATTCATTCAACGCCTTTATTTGCAAATCTAAGTCAGACTCTAATCTCCTTATCACATTTTTTAAGCCCGACACGAACTTCATCATCCGCAACAAATGATTGGGCATATCTATACCTAGGATTTAGGTAGTAACTTGCTGCATGAAGATCGTGATGGAGTTGTTTTGTCCATCTCCTGTCGGTCATCTTCCAATAAGTCTCCCAACTTCTACAATCACGTTGAATTGCAAGCTTTGCCTTATCCATGACATCATATAGGAAGCCCATGGTAGGTGCTTCATCGGTTTCAACAAGACAGAGTACCCTTATTAGTGGCTCCATCACCTTTAGGATCGCCTTAACCTTCTTCCAATATTTGTTGTCCCGTATGGTGTTCGCAACGTCGACCGGTGTCCCTGATGTCTTCTTCCCATGTTTTGTGTTGAGCCATTCTCGGGAAGCGAACATCTCACTTAACTCTCCCCTATGCTGGAATAAACTCTTTGATGCTATAAAGTTTGTTGCGAATCTAGTCGCCACAGGCCTTAACAACTCTCATCCTTTCGTGAACTTTCTCATTATTGCGACTACTTGATTATGGTTGTAAATAAACGTCATCACTTCCCTTGCCCTTTCGACCATTTCCTTAACATTCTTCTTCTTCCCAATATCTTCCAATATAAGATCAATACAATGGGCAGCACATGGTGACCAAAAAAGATATTTTCTCTTATCCATCAACATATGTCCTGCAAGCTTATATGTTGCTTCATTATCTGTCACAATCTGCACTATATTCTCCTCTCCAATCTCGTCCACAACTTTATCCATTAGTTCATTAATATAATTAGCATTTTTTGTTGCCTCTGAGGCATCAATTGACTTATGGTATATAGTTCCTAAGTGGCAGTACACCATGAAGTTGATCATGCTGCGTCTGGTTGGGCCAGTCCAACCATCACACATAATCGTGCATCCTCTGGCTTGCCATACAGGTTTAAAGGTAGCCATGTATGCTTTCACATCCGCATACTCTGCATTTGTCCATTTCCCCCTAATGTCCTTAGCCGTGGGAACTTTTATTCCTTCACCTGCTTCTGTTGCTGCATCAATTACCACCTGCCAATATGGAGAATTGGCTCCGTTAGGAGGTATGTTAGCATGTATAAATAACTTTGCTGCTTCTCTACCTAATTTCTCAACGAAAGTTCTACTCCACATTTGTTTTATTTTTTTTTGTTTAGTTGATTCTTTCCTAAATAGGATTGGATCAATAGAGGGTCTCCTAGGCTCATTTACTTCTTCATCCAAACGTATAGGGGCATCACGTGAAGATGTCTGTCGTCGGCTCCCAAACATACATCGTAACCCACCAAACCTACCCCCCCCCTCAGTCCCACCTGCAGAAGCAGTTGCACTCCCACTCCTACTGCCCCCCTGTATCACGCACTGACCCATGCGTGCCAAACATGCGGCGACGTTCTTCTTCTTCACCAGCTACACACAAGCTCTCTCTCCTAGCTATAGTTAATTCCCGATCTGAATTTTCGTCAGAATCAATAATATCTTCATCACGAACGCCCATATATTCAGGACCAAACACCTCCTATCGAGCTGCATCTAAAATATCATCTTTCTTCTTTTGTACAACAGCACGTTTACCCTTCGACTCATCCAGACTAGCTTGCATTAAAAGCATTATCTCTCTCGGTACTCTGACACATGGCGCAACTTAACCCTTTCGATGTGCTAAATGTTGTTTGAGACAGGTAATTCCACCAGTCACTAGTCTATCACAATACTTGCACTTCATTTGGTGCCTAGTACCACCAACCCTCTCACAATGTTGCCATCCAATATCGTCACTTGTTGTTGGCCAGACCCAGACATTTCTTTAGGTTTAGGTAGATGAGTGTATGACCTATGTTAATAAAGATGATTTTATGTTCTAACTAAAATACTAAACCCTAAGCAGCTCCAAAACCTGTCCAATATAAGCAAATAAAAATATAAAGTCACTAATTCGAAAATACAAAAAAAATATTAAATGACACCCCAAATCTGTAAAATGCACATTAACATTTTCTACTATGATTAACACATCATATAGCATGATTAAAACAGCAAAACAACCATTAAAAATTGATTTTTCAAATTAAAAAAAAAAGGGTCAAAATTCATGCGTAAATAGAAAAAAAATATAAAAAAAATATTAAATGGCACCCCAAATCTGTAAAATGCACATTAATATGTTCTACTATGATTATCACATCATATGGCATGATTAAAACAGCAAAACAACCATTAAAAATTGATTTTTCGAATTTAAAAAAAAGGGGTCAAAATTCATGCGTAAATAAAAAAGAAATATAAAAAAAATATTAAATGACACCCCAAATCTGTAAAATGCACATTAATATGTTCTACTATGATTAACACATCATATGGCATGATTAAAACAGCAAAACAACCATTAAAAATTGATTTTTCGAATTAAAAAAAAAAGGGTCAAAATTCATGCGTAAATAGAAAAAAATATTAAAAAAAATATTAAATGGCATCCCAAATCTGTAAAATGCACATTAATATGTTCTACTATGATTAATACATCAAATGGCATGATTAAAACAACAAAACAACCATTAAAAATTGATTTTTCCAATTTTTTTAAAAAAGGTCAAAATTCTTGCGTAAATAGAAAAAAATATAAAAAAAACTATTAAATGGTACCCCAAATTTGTAAAATGCACATTAATATGTTCTACTATGATTAACACATCATATGGCATGATTAAAATCGCAAAACAACCATTAAAAATTGATTTTTCGAATTTTGAAAAAAAGGGTCAAAATTCATGCGTAAATAGAAAAAAATATTAAAAAGATATTAAATGGCACCCCAAATCTGTAAAATGCACATTAATATGTTCTAATATGATTAACACATCATATGACATGATTAAAACAGCAAAACAACCATTAAAAATTGATTTTTTGAATTAAAAAAAAGGGTCAAAATACATGCGTAAATAGAAAAAAATATTAAATGGCACCCCAAATCTGAAAAATGCACGTTAACATGTTCTACTATGATTAACACATCATATGACATGATTAAAACAACAAAACATATTAAAAAAAGTATAAATACCTAATTTTGACGAATTCGGAATTTCTGAAAAATGGCCCACTGAGCTTCGATTCAACGAAATCCGTAATATAATGTGTTTTTATCTTAAATACCCAGCCAAGGTTGGTCGAAATTGGTAGTAGGAGTGAGAAACAGTTTGGAAGCAAGAAATTTGAAAAAAGAGAGCAAAAAACGAGCTTAAAATGAAAAAACAATGTTACTGTTTTTCGACCGTTACGGGCGGGCTGTTACGGGTCAGTAACGGCCGTTACGGGCCCGTATTGGCCGATACGGGTACAAAAAATCATAACGGCCGATACGACCCCGAAACGCGTATCGGCCCAGACCGTTACGGTTACGTATCGGCCGATACGTAACCGTTTTGGCACACCTTGGTTGATGTCCTTCCAAATCACATCGACCGAAGTCACCAAACTAAATGAAACAAATTATCTATAGTGGGCCACGCCTGTAGAAGCTTTTCTATCGGGAAAAAGAAAAGTGAAATATCTAACATCGCCCAAATTTGATGAAACCGTGACGGTCTATGATGATTGAGTAGTAGAAGAAGCCCAAAATAGGGCATTGTTGTGGAATATAATATGGAGCCACATATTAGTGCGAATGTCATTTTCTTCAAGACCACTAAAGAAGTCCGGGATAACTTGAAAGAGATGTATTTGGGTGAGAAAAACTTAACTCATATTTCTGATCTTCTACAGAATATATTTTCATTCCAGCAGGGAGACGAGTGTGGGAGAGTATTATTTTGTCCTGAGGGGCATGTAGGAAGAGTTGAATGTGTATCAGTTGATGTCTACGGACGTTGAGACTATGTGAAGGTGGAGGGAGGAATTTCGTGTCGCCAAATTCCTCTCTAGTTTTCGACCTAAGTTCTAACCTATGGGATCTCAAATTCTTGGAGGAAGTGAGATCCCATCATTAACAGAGGCATTCACCAAAGTTCAACGCACAACTAGTATGACCACACAGGGTTCCTCATTATTCGATCGGTCTGCTTTTACCTCTGCATTTAGGGGGAGGTCGTGTTGGAGGCAAGGACTTGGGGGTAGGTCATGTTGGAGGCAGAGACTTAGGGGGAGGTCGTGTTGGAGGCAAGGATTGAGGTGTGGTTGTGTCACAAATTCTGGTGGTGGTAGTGGTTGTGGGCATGGTAATCAACATTGCGCTAATTGTGGCTCAATGTTCACATAATTGATACATGTTTAGGCCTAGTAGGAAAGCCAACTTGGGCTAATCAAGTCCGTTCATTGGATGATGGTTTTGAAGGGTATGTGTCTAAGTTTGCCACTCCTGCCGAGCCGAGTACTTCAAGTCAATGTTTGCGGTATCGATACTATTGGCGGATATTATTGATTTCGCACCTTGAGAATACGAGACATCCCTGGAGCGTAACTTAAATGCAAAAAATCCTGTTTTGCACGATATATCGCAATGTATCACACCGTATTGTAATGTATTGACGATATCTTGTGAGATTGCGAGATATCGCACCATTTCTCTTAAGAAAATTTCTTGTTATCGACGATACTTGCCAATATTGACAGATGTTGTCAATACGAGTCAGGTACTGAGTGCCTATCTTCCAAAAACCTTCGAAATTCCAATTTTTTCCATTTCACCTAGTTTTCTCTCTTCTAAGCTGTTTGTGGGTGGATTTCGGTCCATCCCTTGCTTGGATTTGGGATAAAAACCTACATTTGAAACCTGAATCAAGATTTTCTTACATTTGGAGCCATTTTCTCATTTGGTGAGTATTTTGCATTTTGATCCTTTTGTTTGTTTAAATCACATTAAATTAGTGTGAAATCATAAGAAATCCTTGATTCTTTATGTTTTGCATATAAAATCAAGGATTTCAACCTTCGATTTTGAAATTTGAGGGTAGGTGGTCCGATTTGGGAAAAATTGAGGAAAATTCAATTTTTTTGCAATTTCTCCCAAATTGGTTGCAATCTTACACTTCAAACACGAAATCAAACATGTATAAGGCCCGATTCATTGAATCATGGTATTTTTGTGAAATTTCAGGAAAAAAAATTAATTTTTAATTAAAAAATTTAAAAAATTATTATTATTAGTTTTTTTTTTTTTCTTCGAAATTTCACTTCTAGCAGCAGTCGATTAAGTCCAATTTAATAGTATTTAAGAGTGTTTGATGAAATGATCATCATACACACTCTAATTTTGTGATTTGAGGGTAGGTGGAATTTCCCTAATTTCTCCCAAATTGGTTTTAATCTTATACTCCGAACATGAAATCAAACGTGTATAAGGCCTAATCTACTGATTCATGAGATTTTTGTGAAAATTTGGGAAATTTTTAATTAAATATTAAAAAAAAAAAATTAATTCTATTTCTTTTGCTTTTGAATGTATCGATTGTGTTTCCATAAATGTCCTCCTAGATTTATGTATGTTATGAATTCACTTTGAATATAGTTGCATCCGTTTAGTCAGACAACGCGTTGCTTTGGACACTATACAAAGGAAACCTATTATGTGCACTTTTTTTTTCCCCTTCAAATGTTATGATTTGAAAGTGTGTATTGAGGTCTTTTTTAACAATCCTTGAAGTTTCATTGAAAAATTCAACCAATTTTCCAATGGTTCCCTATGTTTCCAAAAAAGCGCGATACATTACCTAATACAAACCATATATCCCGTTTGATAACCGATGTGTATCTCTATCCCAAGGGTGCGATATGCAACTCGATATTGATACGGTAAACAATGCTTTAGGTAACATAGTTACTATGTCCAAGGAAGAATATGCCAACCTTTTGAGAGATCACTCCACCCATGACTCTTCCTCTAATGCTACTTTTGCCTAGTCAGGTATAGCTTGTTTCACTTCTTTGGAGAATGTCCCATGGATTATTGATTTTAGATCTTTCGATCACATGACTGGTAAGCGTAGTGTGTTATCTCAGTTAGTCTAGTTCCCATCCATCTTTTCTGCCACACTAGCTGATTGTACATCAGTTAGCATATCTGGGGAAGGAACTGTTTGTCCCATTTTAGATTTCTCATTGTTTTCAAGTTTTACATTCCTACGTTTCCTTTAAGCTTATTACCTATAAGTAAACTAACCAAAGCTTGGAATTGGAGTTGCATTGCAGACCAACATCTGTCCTCATCAATGACATTTTACACTTGGTCGCCCATCTTTAAATAGTTTGAAGACTCTTGTCCCATCTTTGTCATATGTGTCTAGGTTAAAGCGTGAATCTTACGAGTTGCGCAAGCATCACATAGTGTCCTTTCTTTTGCTCAAGGATAAAACAAGTGATCAACCTTTTTACTTGATACATTCAGATGTTTGGGGTCCAGTTGATGTTTCCAATTTATCTGATTTTAAATATTTTGTTTTCTTTATGGATGATTGCTCTAGAATGACATGGTTATATTTGATGAAAGACCGTTCTGAGGTGTTTATTGATGCTAAAGCGTGCATTCTAAGGTCTAGCAATGTTAAGGAATATACACCAACCTATTTTCATTCATATCTCTTATTCCATGGCATTATTCCTCAAATGTCATGTGTGTATACACTACATCGAAATGAAGTTATAGAACGTAAGAATTGTCACCTACTTGAGGTTGCTAGGGCATTGTTGTTAAATATGAAGGTTTCGAAGGGTTTTTGGAGTGATGCAGTTTTGACTGCATGGTATCTCATCAACCAGATGCCTTCATCAGTCACAGGTGGCAAAACTCCTTTTTTTGTCTTATATCCCCAGCATCATCTGTTTTCAATTCCTCGAGTTTTTGGGTGTATATGCTTTGTACATCAATTTGATCATGTTTCTGATAAATTTGAACCCAAAGTTGTAAAGTGTGTTTTTCTAGAATCCTCTTACATGCAATGGGGTTACAAGTCCAATCACTCGAAGACGGTATGTGTCAGCGAATGTCAATTTCTTTGAAAATTCTCAATGCTTTTCTGAGGGTGGAAGATCATTGTAACTTAATGAAGGTTCCATCATTCTTCCAATGGTGCTAGACACAACTTCATCTAGAAAGCAAGCGCTTGCGGAACATTCGGCTTCGACACCGTTGTAGGTCTACTCCAGACGTTCCAAGAGAAGTGATGAAGTGCATACCAGTGTGTCCTCTATCAATCCTACCAGCCCATCTGAAGATTATTCTCTTAGGTCTTCACCACCGGTACTGTCAAATGAAGATGATTTGCCTATTGCTCTCTGTAAGGGAATACACTCTTGTACTCAACATCCAATCTCTAATTTTGTTTCCTTTGATGGTTTGTCCCCTTCTTTTCAGTAGTTTGCTTTGTCTTCGCCCTTCATGTCGGTTCCTTGCTCTTTTTAGGAGGCTCTTAACAGTGATGGGAGGAAGCGAGTTGTGGAAGAAGAGACGGTTGCACTTCATCTACATCAAACTCGGACTTTAGCTACATTACCTGCAGAAAAATGTGTAGTAGGGTGAAGATGGGTATATACTGTCAAGTACTATCCCGATGGCTTGGTGGATTGTTTAAAGGCTTGGTTGGTTGTAAAAGGATACACTCAGATTCTTGGTGTTGACTACTCTAAGACCTTTTCTCCTATGGTGAAGCTTCATTCCTTGTGTAGTGATCTATGTTGTTTGTAAATTTTAATTGGTCTCAATATCATCTTGATGTGAAGAACGCCTTTCTTTACGGGGATCTACTTGAAGAGGTATATATGGAGCAATCACCTGGTTTTGTTACTCAGGGGGAGTAAGATAAAGTATGTCATTAAAAAATAAATAAATCTATTTATGGATTAAAATAGTCTCTTTATGCATGGTTCAACAAGTTTAGTAACATGGTGCTTCGGTTTGGGATGAAACGTAGTCAAGCAGATTATTCGATTTTTGTTGGACAGGGGAAGACTAGTATTGTTGTGTTAGTTGTATCTGTGGATGATATCATTGTCACTAGCAGTGATAGTATAGGTATATCTGAATTGAAGAAGTTGTAGCAACACTATTGAACAAAGGATTTAGGTCACCGTCGATACTTTTTTGGTATTGAGGTAGTTGGGTCGAAGGTGGGAATTAACCTGTTGCAGTGGAAGAATGTGATGGGTTTATTATAAGAGGCAGGTTTGCTTGGGGCACTCCCTTGAACACTAATTCAAAGCTAAGTATAGATGAAGGGGAATTATTTAATGATGTAGGGACTAGGGAGATATTGTTGGCTAGTGGGCAAATTGATCTATTTAACGATTACATGACTGGACATCACTGATCCAATCATTGTAGTTAGTCAAATTTATGTAGGCTCCTCAGACATCTCATATGGGGGCTGTGTTTCGCATAATAAGATATTTAAAGGGAGCTCCTAGCAGTGGAATTCTCTACAAGCGAAATGGACACCTTAGAGCCGAAGGGTTTTCTAATGCAGACTGGGTTTGGGCTCCTTCTGACAGGCGGTGTACCACAGGTTATTGTACGTTCATAGGAGGAAATCTGGTTACATGGAAAAGCAAGAAGTAATAGGTTGTTGCTTGGTCCAACACAAAAGCAGAGTATAAGGCTATGGCCCATCTAACATGCAAAGTTGTTTGCTAAAGACATTAATGTGTGAGCTCGTGTTCGTGGTGGATACTCACATGAGATTATACTGTTATAATCAAGCAACATCTCACATCGCCAACAATTTAATTAATCATGAAAGAACCAAAAATTGAAGTCGACTATCGCTCCGTCAGGGAGAAGGTTGCTCACTAGGAAATATGCTCTCCATTTATGAAGACCCAAGATCAAGTATCAGACATGTTCACGAAGGCTTTAAGTTGGGCTCATTTGGACAAATTCTTTGTCAAGCTCGGCATTCATGATATATATGTTCCAACTTGAGGCGGTGTTGATACGTTATGGCCACACATGTGGTCCCCCAGTCTCCCATGTGGTCCACATATGTTTGGGTCTATGTCGGGCCTTAGTTATGTGTTTGAGTTAGAATCCTTAGGCCCATAAGTCATTAGTTTATTTTTATCTTTTAGTAGGAGGGGTATAAGTGCAATTTCATTGTAATTAGTGATTTCCCTATTTTATAATAATAGAGAAGTGGGGTGTGAGGAGCTCTTTATGCTCTCCTCTCCTCTTCTTCTTCTTCTTCTCATCTTTCTTCCTTTCTTCTTCTCTTCTTCCCTCTCAAACTACAAGATGGAAGAGGATGATGCATATCTAGTTTGTCCCACATACCATGCAAAATAGTAAAATTCTCTTTGAGGCTTCTGGACTTTTATCGAAATTGACATATGCTGGAAATAAGCTTGTACGCCCTGGATATATTGCAATCTTCAGAATACATGTACCTGAAGTATTCGAAATATTGGTATTGCATTACGTTTTGCATCCTTGGGATATAGATATGTATTGGTTATCGCACGGGATATATTGTTTGTATCGGGTAATTTACTGCACTTTTTGAGAAACATGGGGAACCATTGGGAAGATGGTTGAATTTTTCATTGAAACTTCAGGGATTGTTAAAGAAGACCTTACACGCTTTTAAATCATAACATCTCAAAAA
The DNA here is from genome assembly GCA_021015155.1 of Magnolia officinalis. Lineage (NCBI taxonomy): Eukaryota > Viridiplantae > Streptophyta > Magnoliopsida > Magnoliales > Magnoliaceae > Magnolia > Magnolia officinalis. Next base: position 49,207,121 of record JAJHSJ010000013.1, on the reverse strand, counting down.
AGAAGTGCACATAATAGGTTTCCTTTGTATATGGTCCTAAGCTATGCGCTCTAACTAACTAATGCAACTATATTCACATTGAATGCATAACATATACAGTGTATGTGATGATCATTTCATCAAAACTCTTTGATAGCTGGTTGAAGGGAAATTTTGAAAAAAATTATTTTTATAATTTTAAAATTAAAAATGTTTTTTATTTTTCAAAAATTGACAAGGACTTAACGAATCAGTATATCAACCCTTATACATGCTTGGTTTCATGTTTGGAGTGCAACATTGCAAGCAATTTGGGAGAAATTGGGGAAATTTTGAATTTTCTTCAATTTTCCCCAAATCGGACCACCTACACTCAAATTTCAAAATTAGAGTGTATATGATGATCATTGCATCAAATACTCCTAAATACTTCGAAATTAGTCTCAATTGATAACTGGTTCAAGGAAAATTTCGAAAAAAAAATGGAGAACATGAACAACCAATGGATATCGAAATCAAAGCACCAACAACATGATTTTTCATGCAAAACATGAAGAACCAGATTTATAACCATTTCAGACTAATATAACATAGTTTCAACAAAAAAGGGATCAGAAATTGAAAATACTCATCGGATCAAACATGTGGGATATATCGGCACTAGTTGTGCATTTCGTATCACACGGGTGGGATATATTGGCTGATATTGTCGACATTTAAAACGTTGCCTAATAGTATCTCATATCTTCTTATCCACTGTTGAAAACATAACTTAATTATTGATGGTTGTCTCCATACTATTTAGAAGCCAAGCCATGACCTGATACTTTTCTTTGGTCCAGGTTTTTAATCTCGCATCTGTAAAGTCGCGGGGGGGGGGGGGGGGGGGGGGGGGGGTGCGTTACGTATCCCACCCTTGGGATACAGATACGTATCCGTTATCGCATGGGATATATCGGTTGTATCGCGTAATGTATTGCTATTGTTGGAAGCGTGGGGAAACATTGGGAAATTGGTCGAATTTTTCAATAAAACTTCAGTGATTGTTGAAAAAGACATCAATATACACTTATAAATCAAAACATTAAAAAAAACAAATGCATATAATAGGTTTTCTTTGTATGTGGTCCTAATCTATATGTTGTTTGACTGAATTGATGCAAATATATTCAAAGTCTATTCATATAATTTATAAATGTAAAAATATGTGTGGAAACACAAGCAATCCATTCAAAAACAAAAGAAGAATCATTAGATCAGGTTACATGTTTGATTTTATATTTGGTCACAAAGATTGCAACCGATTTACGAGAAATTGGGAAATTATTATTATTATTTTTTTCAATTTTCCGCAACTCAGCCCATCTCCTCTAAATATCGAAATTGAAGCTCCCAATCCTTGATTTTTCATGCAAAACATGACAAATCATGGATTTGTAATAATTTGACACTGATTTAACATAATTTACAAAAAAAAGGATCGGAAATCGAAAATGCTCACCGGATTGAACATGTGGGATATATCCCACTACTTGTGCATTTTGTATTGCACAGGTGGGATATAAGAAATATCGTGGGATATATTGGTGGATTTTGTCGATACTTTAAACACTGATCCAAGATATAAGAAAGTCTCTGTCTTCCTCCCAAAAATAGCTTGATTGATTGAGCCCATTATAAATAGTTGTTTCCATTCCACTTAACATTTGTAATCAACAAAATGTGGGAATCAGAGGGTCCCATGAGAGCACCTGAAGTGAGCTTGTCTGCCGTACTAGATTTATAAGATGGGCTGATAATGACTAGACACACAAACAAAGTTCCATTAAATGAACCGCATGAAGACAACACCTAAATTTCTGCATATAGCCGAAGGTCCGAAAGGTTCAAAAAAGGCGAAATTCCCACGTAGCTGTTCAGAAACTTAAGAATGATCAAAATATGTCCAGGTTTTTGGATATATTCCCTCTCGAAATCCAATGATTTTTGGCGAAAAGAGGGAAAAGACGGTGGAACTGCATGTCAAATCTCCCAAAAGAAAGGTTAAAAATCCCATCAACATGCAAGTAGGGCCTATGAATGGCCAACAACAGTAAATCTGACTAACCCTGAGTTGGATTTTCTCAGAAAATCATTTTGATTGGAAGAAATTTCAAGAAAACTCAAATTGCAGCTCTTTTCAAAAAACACATTTGGGGGGGGGGGGGGGGGGGGGGGGGAGGTGTGGCGCTCAAAACTCACCTTAAACTAGCCTATAAAAATCCACAAAAACCATCACAAATCTTGTAAAGTCGAGATCTTCCAAACCATACCCTTCATAGGCTACATATCCATATGGATAGTACAGATACTAACGTCAGCCGTATGTATGTTGGTGTCAACAGAGTACGATGGCCACGAACAGTACCACACTCAAGGGCTTTGATCTGATACCAAGTAGGGATTAATAGAAGAAAAGAGGATGGAAGAGAAGAAAAGATATAGAAAGAAAAGGAAAAGAGAAGAGGAGAGGAGAAAGTAATGGCAATCTATTGTGTGTTTCTCACTTACACCTCTTTATTAATATTAACATATGCAAGGTACAGTACTCCAGCAGAGCATACAAGACATGTATACACAGGAAAAAGAGAACAAAGAGGGTTACTTTTTACACATTCTCAACAAGATGGGAATATATGTATTTGCGTGTGCGTGTGTGCATGGTCTTTGGTACTTATGCAGAGTATTTTATGTTTTTTTTTTTTTAAAAAAAAAATTATAAATCTTAAGCTAATATAAGGATGTATTAGTGATTTTGACTCAATACACAGCATCTCTCTTTACCCTAAAACTCTTCTCCCTCTTCTTCTCCGTCTTCTTCTCCTTCTCCTCTTTTTCGTTTTCTCTATTTCTTAGTCTCAATCTCATCTTTTCTACTCATGCCACCAAGTTTTATATATCAAAATTGGCCTGCGGATCTCTAAGTTCAATTCTCAGCCATTTTTTTTTTCAAGAAAGGGCTAAATATACAAATCTGATGGGTGACAAATACACATGGAACTATTATCAGTGTTGATACTTTGGCTGTAAGTTTTAATCTTATAATTATAGTTTCTTAACTGTGAATGCTAATAGGAGCATTTTCGGTCTGATAGCCTACAATTATTTATTTTTTTATTTTTATTTAAAGGTGTTTAAAAACTTGGAACTTAGTTTTGGAAATTGGTGACTAGATTTCTGAATTTGATTCTTGACCAATTTTTCATGAAAGGGTTACACAAATCTAGTGGGATTAGAAACCACGCTCATGTGTGTGCGTGTGCATGTGCACGGGCTTTCTGTGTTTGTTGACATGGACAATTATTCCAATATGTGCCTAGGCCCTAATTTATCCGAATTGGTTCTCAGATTGGGGGCTTCCCCACAAGTGAAGAGATGAGTTGAAGTGACAACATTCACCATGACATGGGAGTCAGAGATCTTGTTAGATTTTCTTAGAATAACAAAATGCAATGCTTAACCTAAATGCTAATTCACTGTAAAATATTATTTCCACAACTCATTTTGTTATTGCGCACTCAACCACATTTTGAGAAATCTCCTACTATCGTAAGGACCTGAAAAGTGCTAAGAAAATCCTTAGCCCTTCCCAATGATATGACAATCTTCTCTCATCTGAATCTTTCAAGCTTGCTGAACTGTAGAAAACCAATCAATTTTCCCTTTGTCATTTCTGAGGATATTCCTGGTTATGGAAGATCTATGATTTCCATTACAACCACCATCAAATTAAGCTTCCCAGGTCTACGCTGTGGATTCTTCTGTTTAATGATTGGCTTCTCTCTCTTGCCACCTTTTTAATCTCTACCTTCCAAAAATTGTAATGGAATTAACATTAAAAAACACACAAAATTTGCCAAAATGATCCTTTAGAGGGTTTTATTAATTTGGTGGAGACACATTCTTGCCCATGACATACTACAAGCTGTTGCATTACATCGCATGTAGTAAACCCTTGATTAAAAGGAAAATCAAAGAACATTCTAGGCCTAGGGTATTTACGCTGTCTACCGGTGCCTAATGCATACATATAAAGTAGTCCAGTGGGATTTGGGTAGGGAGTGTTCATTTGGCAAATGTGTCTGTGATAGCAGTAATGATTTGCTTAAATACGTAATACATCTTCGTTTGAATGATGATGATGGTGTTGCAAAAGTTTATTTTCTTGAGAGCTTGCTCCATTTGGATGATAGTGTATCTCTCATTAGAGACATTAAAAAGGGGTGTGATGCATACTGGTTAGGGTTTTATCAAGGGGAATGCCCTTTAGAGAGGTATCCTCTAGAGTGCAAATGCGCTAGATCATTTTCGAATGGTCATCAATGTTTTCTGTATCAGTATCGACGGATGTATCACACCCTTTGGATGTATCACACCTTTTCTTATTTTTGCTATTGAATCCACCATGTTGTTGAATTTTATTGTTTCTTCTAGATCCGTTCATTATTGTAAATGGTGACATCTTCCATGACCTACTAATAGCCTCCTCGTCAATTCAGGCAACTTCTTCTGAAGATCCACTAAATCTAAAAAAATTCTGAAAAGAAATTCCTTGTTTCTTTACCTCTCAGAAAAGAAGTCCTTGAGTCCTTTGTTTTCTTCCAATGTCGAATTAGCAAATCCACCATCTCTTTGGCCTTAAGTCCTCGACACATAACACACACTTGTGAATGTCAACGGTCTATGGAAACAATCATGTTTGGGAATCTTTGCCACCATTGCTCTAAAGCAGATTAAAAAATCTCAACTCTAGGCATGAGCTTACCCTATTCATTGGCACATGGAGAAGCAACTTCTCCATAGAGGATAAAACATTAAAGTTGTTGGGATATCACTCTCTTTGAAATTAATGAGGCATTTCTCTCTACCTTGTTGTTTCATTGCTCTTTTGTTTGTGTATTTAATATCCTCTGTTACATTGAGACTGCAGCGTCTCCTTTATTTTCTTGAGAGGCAGACATTGTTGCTAATGATTTAGCAAATCAAGCTGTTTATGCTCCAATCTTTTAAATCTTCGTTTCAATTCTTGACCCTTTGGTATTCTTCATGGGGTTTTGAGGTTCATTCATTCCGTAGTTTCTGAATGTATCTTTTTAGATACTTCTTGCTTCTTGGTTACTTTAATATATAGTCCATTCTCCAAGGCTATTGTCTTTTGCTACTACTTGTCACAGATTTGCTAAACCTAAATTTTACACAGATTCCTTTGTTTGGTGGGACTGGGAAAGATGGGAGAAAGAGATCGATTGGATGGCTCTTCAAGGGATTAACTTGCCTTTAGCATTTACAGGGCAAGAGAGCATTTGGCAGAAGGTTTTCCAGGTAATATGGGGCTTCATATTTTTTCTTGATATTTGGGGCATGGATTTCTAGTTCTACTATTTGCTCATTGAAACCAAATTTCATGCATTTGGATGTAAACTGGAATTGCAAAATTTGTAATGGAATTAACATTAAAAAACGCAAAATTTGCCAAAATTATCCTTCAAAGGGTTTTATTAATTTGGTGGAGACACATTCTTGCCCATGACGTACTACAAGCTGTTGCATTACATCACATGTAGTAAACCCTTGATTAAAAGGAAAAGCAAAGAACATTCTAGGCCTAGGGTATTTACACTGTCTACTGGTGCCTAATGTATACATATAAAGTGGTCCAGTGGGATTTGGGCTGGGAGTGTTCATTTGGCAAATGTGTCTATGATAGCAGTAATGATTTGCTTAAATACATAATACATCTTCGTTTGAATGATGATGATGGTGTTGCAAAAGTTTATTTTCTTGAGAGATTGCTCCATTTGGATGATAGCGTATCTCTCATTAGAGACATTAAAAAAGGGTGCGATGCGTACTGGTTAGGGTTTTATCAAGGAGAATGCCCTTTAGAGAGGTATCATCTAGAGTGCAAATGCGCTAGATCATTGTTCGAATGATCATCAATGTTTTCTGTATCGGTATCGACGGATTTATCACACCCTTTGGATACGAAAACATATCGTTTATCGCATGAGAAATATTGGATGTATTACATAAATGTATTGTTATTTTTGGGAAATCTGGGGAAACATTAGGACATTGGTCGAAATTTTTAATGAAACTTTAGGGGATGTTGAAAAAGACATCAATACCCACTTAGAACTCAAAAGATTATAAAAAAGTGCACATAATATGTTTCCTTTGTATAAAGTCTTAATCTATGCGTTGTTTGACAGAAGTGATGCAACTATATTCAAAATCAATTTATATCATTTATAAATCTAAGAAGACATGTATGAAAACACAAGCAATTCATTCAAAATAAAAGAAGTAGAATTGTGATGTGTGTGGCTGTGCCTCGGACCCGCATAGAATTGTGTGGTGGCTCAAAGTCATCATCTCCATCTTGATGGGGTTGGCCATAGTACTACTCCACAAGCTGATAATACTATGCCCAGGTCATGGTAGAATGATACTAGTGAAGATACTCTGATGATATTTCTACAGAAATTTGAATTGTTGAGATCTTGAAATCAAGTTTTGATTCAATTCGGGGTGGTCCTCATTGTGAAATTCCATCCTCTTAAATAGATTACATAATGCTATATATGGTATATTGTGACCCATAATTTTGGGTGATTACAATCCTTGATTTAAGGGATAATGAAGGAGAATAATTCTATTCTTGAAATAGACAATCTAAGTATAGTATATGATTGAATGGGATAATGAAGTAGAATAATTAGATTCCTAAAATAGACAACCTAAGTACAATACATGATTAAATACGATCCACGTTTTGAGAGTGTGGTCCCTCAATTGACACCCCCCTCAAATTGATGCCGGAGAATCAAACAACATCAATTTGGACACGAGGAACTAATGGCGTGGTCGAGGCAGTCCTTTCATGAAGATATAAGAGATTTGAAGGTTGGTGGAGACATGAGGGATGCTGATGACCCGACACTCATATTCATCACGAAAGAAGTGACAATCAACTTTGATGTGTTTTGTACGCTCATAAAACACCGGATTCTTTGCAATTTTAACGACACTGGTATTATCAACATGTAGAGGTGTAGGATGGGGTTGAACTAGGGGTGCACATCGAACCGGTAGAACCGTGGAACCGGACCGGAATCGATCAAACAGTCCGGTTTGGTCCGGTTCCAGAGTGCACCGGTTCCGGTTCCGGTTCCAAAAAACAAAGAACCGTTTAGTACGGTTTGGTTCCGGTTTAGGGGTACGTAGAACCGAACCAAACCGTGATCCAAACCATGGATCTGAACCGTGATTCGAACTGCGGATCCCTTCTATTTAAAAACCTTGAGTCTTGGATTAGATTGATTTTGGAAGTTTCTATTCATACTAATGGGGTTTTACACACAAACCTATGATTCGGCTCCCTCCCCATTGTTCAATTTGGAATGGACCACCTGAATTGTGTGTCTAGATGATTTTTGGCCCTATAGGTCTAACATTGAGGGGCTCATGGATGGACGGAGTGGATGTCACACTCATGACATGGTGGGGGCCCCACTAGGTTTGGGTGCTTTACCTGCTGCCTAGAACATGTGTGGGATGCGATTCCGGTCCCGTGTCCTCGAAGATTCTCAACCACTTTCTATTTTACTGTTCTCTTGGTAGGTGCCATCATCTCTCGGCAGTGCATGAGGCAGGGTGATATGTCAGTTGGATCCGTCCATTTGCATGCCTAGACAGTGGATAACCAATGGTTGAAAATGATCCGTCCATCTACTCTCAACTTATCATCTCTCTCTCAGGCACACAAGGACCTTTTATGAATGGGCCACAACCCAAAATTTTTCACTATCATGCGATCCTAACCGATCAGGTTGGAGCATTTTCTTTGCATACGGTGACGGCCATTGATCAGTCACGGAGACGCAAGAATTACCTCATCTTGAGGAGCTTCCCACATTTTATTTAAAAAACACGTTACCAATTGGGCTGGATTTTAAAAAGCCTAGAATTGTGGAACCGATCCGGTTTTCACGGTCCGGTTCCGGTTCGGTTCTAGGGTGCTAACGGTCCAGTTTCGGTTCCGAAATTCCTAGAATCGTATGGAACGGTTTGGTTCCGGTTTCACGCTAGAATCGGACCGAACCAACCCGTGTGCACCCCTAGGTTGAACAAAGCCTAGATCAGCTAGAAGTCTACAGGGCCAAATGATTTCAGAACAAGCAGAGGACATAACTCGATACTCTGCTTTTGTAGAAGATTTGGATTAGGCCTATACATGAGCCAAGCTAGCTCGAAAAGCTCGCTTGGCTTGGCTCGATCTAGCTCGACTTGACTTGGCTTGAACGACGACTTGAGGTGAGCCAAGCTTCATATGACCCAACTCGTTTTGAAAACGAGCCGAGGTTGAGCAGGGTGGAGCTTGATTTGGCTCGGATCAAAGCTTGAGCTTGGCTCGACTCGAATATATATATATATATATATATATATATATATATATATATATATATATATATATATATATATATATATGTATATTATATTTAAAATAATAAAACTTAAATACTTAAAACCCTACCACCCATCCATCCCTTTCTTTCCTTTCATTACCCAACCCGCCGCACTCGAGCTCCTCTCTCTTGCACCTGAGCTCCACAGTCTCTCTCTCTCTCTCTCTCTCTCTCTCTCTCTCTCTCTCACTCGGCTACTCACTCGAGCTCGACTCAGTTTTTGCTCGATTCATCCCAGCCGTACAGCCCGCACTTGGCCACTCGCTCTCTCTCTCTCTCTCTCTCTCAATAGCAAGGTACCTTTATTTAAATCTAATCTTTATTTATTTTTTTTATTTATGTAATTGAAAACCCCAAATACCAAAATTGATATTTGGGGTTTTGAATATTTGATTTGGGGGTTGGATCGGATGGTTGGTGTGGGTCAGGTGTGGGTGTTGGGTCGGCTTGGGTGTTGGGTTGGGTCAGGTGTGGGTGTTGGGAACAGGCTTGACTTGACTTGAGGTAAGCTCGCCTCAACTCGATCACTAGCTCGCCTTGAAAGGTTTGGCAAACAAGCCAAGCTCCAATGGTAAGCTTGAGGGTGAGTTTGAGGAGTGCACGGACGAGTCAAGCCAAGCTTGGCCCACCTCGACTCGACTCGGCTCAATGTACAACACTAATTTTGATACCCAATCCCGCTTCTTACATTTCCAGTAGATTAATGCCTTGCCAAGGTACATGCACCAGCTAGTGGTTGATCGGTGTGTGTTGGGGCAACCAGCTCGATCAACATCATAGTATGCATGTTGGGTAAGATCATTAGTTGTGGGAAAGTATAAACCCCTTTGGGTTATTGCAAGAAGCTATCGAATGAGGCATTTGACCGCTGCTAGGTGAAGATGCAGAGGAGCACTCATAAATTGACTCAACAAGTTGACATCATAAGATATATCAGGTCTTGTGATAATTAAATAAATTAAACTTCAAACAAGTCGTCGATATAAGGTAGGATTAGGGAGAAGATCACCATCATCTTTGCTTAACTTGAGATTTAATTCAAGAGGCGTGTCAACTTTACTAGAATGCTGAAGATTGGCAAGTTCAAGGAGATCCTCAGTATATTTCTGTTGATTGAGAAACAATCCTCTAGAAGATTGTTGAACCTCCAGTTCAAGGAAGTTAGTGAGTGGGCCCAAATCCTTCATATGAAATGATGCATGGAGGGGAAACTTGAAGACGCTTTATCATGTTGGAATCAGTACTAGTGATGAGAATATCATCAACATAGACAAGGAGAGCAGTAAGGCCAATAGAAGTTTGATGAAGGAATAGAGATGCATCATAAGTACTCTGAGTAAAACCAATGTCACGAAGAGAGCTTTTGAATTTCTCAAACCAAGCACATGGAGCTTGTTTGAGACCATGAAGGGAATGCTGAAATCGACACACAATATGATTGAGAAGTAGAGTGTACTCCTTGGGGTTAGCACACATAGACCTCCTCCTTAAGGTCATCATAAAGAAAAGCATTTTTGACATCCATATGGTGTAATGGCCAGGACTGTGATGCGGCAATGGCGAGAATAATATGAATGATATTCATTTTTGCCACTAGTGCAAATGTTTCTTCATCATCAATCTCGTATTCCTGTCGATTTCTTCAAGCCACAAGACAAGCTTTATAGTGGTCCAAAGATCCATCAGGTTTGAGTTTAATAGAATAAACCCACTTGCATCCAATCAGTTTGATAGATGTGGGACCTTATACAAATCCCAGGTGTGATTCTTTTTAAGAGCCTGCAATTCATCCTGCATGACCTGTCTTAATCATTCATGCTACACAGCTTGTGAGTAGGAGTGGGGAATAGAAGTAGAAGATAGTGTAAACATCAAGGTAGTATGGGTAAAACCATATTGATCAGGTGGCTTAGATAGTCGCAAGGAGCAACGCAAAAAGGGAGGTTGACTTGGGTCAGATGCAGACACGATATCTTGAGGGACCTATCCTGTAGTTGTCTTTCCTTCGCCTTTGATACTCAAAATTAAGGTGAAACCGAGTAAATGTTGTTTCGTTGGAAAAACTGGGCAAGGAGACGGTAGACATAGAATCAAGATGCTTAAGTGTAGTTGAAAAAAATACTGATTCCAAAAAAACATTTCTAGAAATCCAGATACGACTAGTTTGAGGATCATAGCAAATGAATCCTTCCTAGTGGGGTTCATATCCAAGGAATGCACATTTGGAAGACCGAGCGGGGAGTTTGGGGCGTTCAGAACAAGGTAAATGAACAAAAATAGACAACCAAAAGTATGATGATGATCATACGATGGGGGTGTGTTGCAGGTGGAAATGCAGGGTTTGATTGTTGAAAGAGGAGGGTAACCGATTTATAAGATGAACAATAGTTGTAAGCGCCCCACACCAAAAACGGGTAGGAACAGAAGATGTAAGTAAAAGAGACCGAGTTACATCAAGAAGCAGTCTATTTTTTATTTCAGTGATGCCGTTTTATTGGGGCTTGGGGGTATACGAACATGTTTGTTGAGAGATCCCCTTTTGTTTTAAAAATGTTTGAAATTCTGCTGAAACATATCCCCCCCCCCCCCCCCCCCCCCCCTAATGGAGAATTTTAATGCAGGTAGAAAATGATTTTTGACAGACTAAAAACATCTTAAATGCATGAAAAACTTTGGACTTCGAATGCAAGAAGTAAACCCAAGTAAAACAACTAAAATCATCAATAAAGGTCACAAAATACTTGTAATGGGCATGAAAGATAACAGGAGCAATTCCCCATACATCGCTATGTGTTAAATAAAAACATTTTGAACTTATTGTAGTGGATGTAGGAAATGAAAAGGGTCTTACCATTCCCAAACTTACAAGTACTGTAATAAAAAGAAACAGAAATTTTCACACCAACAGATCTATTCGTCAATCCATAATTGAACAACATCGATAAAGTTTTGGAATTTGGATGTCCAAGCCTATTGTGCCACAATTGCCAATTATTCCGAACAGAAAAACAAAACAAATCATTTTTTGGTTTATGCTGAGAAAGTGCAGAAAGGCAAATAAGAAAGAGACGTCCTCATTTAGGGCCCTTCGCGATCACTTTCCGAGACATCTGAACCTGTATCACATAACTCGAGGGTGAAACATTTGTCACCAACTGCAGTAATTGGAAGACTGTCTCCATTTGCGGTTGCCAGTATATTTTTTGACATTGGAAAGATTTTAAAATGTGAATGTCATGTGATTTGATGCTCCGGAGTCAAGATACCAAACATGAGGGTTTTTGGTTTTACCCGAGACACTAAGTGCATAAAAGGCATTTAGAATCATTTGTTGGACTATTTTGGGGGTTAGAGAAGCAGATGAGCCAGGCTATGTACTAGATGAGGAGGAGGTAGTAGTTGAAGCAGATGAAATCACATGCTATAGAACATATGTAGCTGTTCTTGTAGTATAGGCACGAGGAACCGATGTGGATTCCGATTCTGAGGTTGTTTACGGCATTCAGTAATGATATGACCGTGATGCAGGACACATGATTTAATGTAAGCATGCAACTTGGAGATTATGAAAGCGTCCATGAAGTAATTCAATTAACAGAAGATGCTTACCCACCAAGTAATTAAGAGTAAACAATAGGAAATAAAATTTGATTTAACCTAAATCACACACCCGCATGCTAAGAAATCACATAAATCAATTAAAACTAGGCCCGATGTAAGGATAAAACTTCCAATTTAGCATAGACATGTTCCACACTCAAGGGACATTTGTACATTTTATGATTAAGGTTAGGAAGGGGAAAATCTGAAATTTGGAAAATTATGGTTTATGGAAATTGGGGATTTTGGCATTGGGGTTTTTAGAAATTGGTGAAAATAGGAAATTGGGGATCTAGGGTTTAGGGTAGGGTTATTGATGCGGACATCAGACCCTTCAAAGTTTATCAAAGACGAAGGCGGCTGACGAATACATCTTTATTGCTCGATGATGATTCATGGCACAACCGAGGATGATTTTGAAGATATGGTTAATTGCACAACTAAATGATGATGTTGAAAATCTAGTTAATTGCAAAACTAAGGATGATTTTGAAGACCTTACATGTGTCCTTAGATTAATTAAAGGCCACACATTAGGAGGGCACACGTGTAGGATGAGTTATAAGACTGATCTGTTACACATGAATTATTATTATTATTATTTTTTTAAAAATAAAATTATAGAAAGCTTTGTTTTGCACGTTTTTTTTTTATTCCTTTTGTTATAGGGGTAGTTTGGTCATTTTCTTTTAAATCCGAATTTTATAAATAGGGTGCTTTCTACCCTAAACCGGTTAATATTTTTTTAATGAAAGCTTGGTGCCTCCCTTTCCTTTCTCTTTGTGGTAAATTCTTCTCTTCCCCTAATCTCCTCTTCTTCTAAATTCTATTTCTAGTCCTCTAACCTTCTTCTTCTCTTCCTATGCCTTGTCTTTTTTTTTTTTTTTTGGTTGCTATTGACCTTGAAATTCTGAGAATTGATCCCAACCCTCTCTTAGATTTTTTTGCCGTCCCTATTCTAGAAATCCTTTGATTTCCTAGACTAGAGAAGCTGCATTGATTGTTGGATTGAAACCATGCAAGATCAGGAGGTCCCATCCCTTGCCGGATCCAATCCACGCATGATTTGAATACGGTACCGCAGGATTGTGATGATGGTCTGGAACCCTTGCATGTTCCCTTTATTATTATCTTTACTATGATGTGGAATGTGAATATTTCAATAGATTTGCTTAGTTTATTTCGCTGGATCATTTTTGCGCTCACACATGCATTCTAGTTTAGACCGTCCTGCATCAAATTTGGTATCAGAGCTTTAGGTTTTGCATGGTTTTTGTTAGATCGAGTTATCTGAACTTTGGATCATCTGTTTTCTCATCTAGGATTGTCTAGATAATTCTAGATCTACATCCCATAGAAATTGCGAACCTGATTTCTTAGATTCACAGTCTTGTGAGATATAAATATGAATTTCTAGATTTGTGTTTTCATTCTAGTTAAATATGAAAATCTGCAGCATTCATACATCATATAGAAATAGGATCATATATTCATATTGAGGTTTGTTCAAACCTTAGAGTCGAGTTTAGGAAAATCGAGTTCGAGTTTTTGGTGTATGCCCACTAGAAGTGGTAAGGGTTTTGGCCAACACCCCATCATGAGTAACGAGCAATTAAGCGACCACCTCGCTCAATTACTCCAAAAGATAACTGCCATAGAGACATCCAACAAAAATATTGAACGAAAACTGACTGTCACCGAGGCTAGACTTGAGCGATTTGAGGCATCTCAAAGGGAGAACCCCACTGTTGGGTGAGATGTGCAGTCGCAGGCAGGTGGTGTTGGTGAGGGGCCAGCCCCAAGACAAACCCCCACCAATGACGGGCATGTGGGTAGAGAACAGACATATCAGGATCGCTTTGATCCTGATGAGAGGGCCATGAAGAATGTCAGGATTGATGTCCCGAGCTTTGATGGTCGCTTTGACCCCAAGGCATTCCTTGATTGGTTAGCTGACATGGACCACTATTTTGAGTGGCATGAAATGTCAGAGAACCACAATTGCTGTTTGCCAAAATGAAGCTTGTGGGGCAAGCGAAGATGTATTGGACCAATAATGAGCATAGGATTGAACGGGTGGGAGGAGCTCCCGTTACCCAATGGAGCGAGATGAAAACTTTGCTAAGAGAGAAGTACCTCCCTCTCTCTTATCGCCAGAAGCTCCTGGAACAATGTCAATCTTTACGCCAAGGATCCATGCTTGTCATGAAATACATCGCAAATTTTGAGGAATTTATGATGCGGTGTGACATTGAGGAAGACCCTTTAGTAACGCTCATGCGTTTCAAGACGGGCCTTCGATTGGATCTTCAGCGTGAGCTTTGGGCTCATCCCGTGACAGATTTGGACGATATGTACCAAGTGGTGTAGGAATTAGAGCAGTATCTGAAGTCTCCTGTCATAAGATGGTTCGATTCCCAAGAATCTAATGTTAGGACTGGTTCTCAAGGAACTAGACCCAACATTGGTAATCAACCCAGGGCATGGTGTGTCATAAAGGCCGTTACATAAAGGTAATGGTGGCACACGTTACAGGGTCGTAATGGCCGTAACAGTCGTTATGGAAAAAAATGACCTGTAATTGCCGTTAACGGCACGTTATGTCTCCTATAAAGGCCATAATAGCCCCGTAATGGTCTATTACGAGACATATACAGGTTTTTTTTTATACTTTTTAATCAACATTATGAGGTAGATACAAGTTTTTCGAAAGTTTTTCAATAAATAAATAAATAAGAGAGACTGTAACGGCCGTTATTTCCCGTATCGTAAAGGTAACGGTGGTGGCCGTTACGGCCACCGTTACTGTTACGGAACACCTTGGCCCAGGGCTCAGGCGAATATTCCACCTAGGCCTAGGGATGACAAGGGAAAAGGCGTCCTCAGTGCTGGTCTAAGTGGAGGACAGAATGTGCGATGTTATGAATGTGGAAATATTGGCCATTTTGCAACTCAGTGTCCCATTAAGAGCAAAGGAAAAGCCTTGGTTATATGCGATTCCCAGGATAACGAGTATGATCAGGGCGACTTTGAAGTTGAAGAATATCAGTCCGTAGGATTATTGAGTGATGAGGATGAGGTGGGTGATGATGCCACATTAGCAGTTGTTAAGTGTGTGCTAGTCCAAGCTAGAAGTAGTGTTGACTGGCATCGCAACACTATCTTCTACACGATCGCTAAGTGTGGCGAGAAAAATTGTAAGGTAATAGTGGACAGTGGGAGTTGCTAGAATGTAATTTCCACTAGTACCTTAGGCCGTTTAAAGTTAGAGGCCACCCCTCATCTTGACCCGTATAAAGTCTCATGGGTAGACAAGACTTCCCTTTCTGTCAGCCATCAATGTCTTGTACCCATTGAGTTTGAGTCTTATAAGGAGTCCTTGTGGTGTGATGTGTTGCCCATGGATGTAGGTTACATCATCCTAGGCAGACCAAGGCTATTCGATAATGATGTCACGTCTATGGCTGTTCTAATGCGTGTACCTTCATGCATAATGACAAGAAGATCAAAATTAATCCTATGCCACTACAAAACACTGCACAGAAGAAAGGTGAGAAGGCTAGTGACCCTAAAGAAGTGAGGAAATCCACACCCAAGTCTCTCCACATCATCACAGCTAAAGAGTTTAAAAGAGAGTCTAAGGAGGATTCTACGGTGTATGCCTTAGTGGCTAGAGAGGCTACACTAGAGGTACCAGTAGGTTACCCCATGAGGTAGCCCCGGTCTTAGAGGAGTATAGAGATGTATTCCCTGAGGATTTGCTGGATGAGTTACCACCCATGAGGGGCATCCAGCATGCCATTGATCTTGTCCTTGGGTCGGCTCTACCAAACCTTCCTCACTATAGGATGAATCTTACAGAGCATGCGGAGTTGAAGAAGCAGGTAGATGAGCTCCTGCGAAAGGGTTTCATCCAGGAGAGCATGAGCCTGTGTGCCGTACCCGCTTTACTGATACCTAAGAAAGACGACACTTGGCGCATGTGTGTGGACAGTAGAGTCATCAACAAAATCACGGTCAAGTATAGGTTTCCCATACCTAGGCTTGATGACATGTTAGACATGATGGCTAAATCCACCATTTTCTCCAAAATAGATTTCAAGAGTGGGTATCACCAAATCTGTATACGCCTCGGTGATGAATCGAAGACAACCTTCAAGACAAAGGATGGGCTATGCGAGTGGTTGGTCATGCCTTTTGGCTTGACTAACGCACCCAACACTTTCATGCCGGTGATGACCCAGGTCTTGAGACCGTTTATGAGGAAATTCTTAGTGGTGTACTTCGACGATATCCTAATCTATAGCACCACTAGAGAATCACACCTTGAACATTTGAAGCTGGTCTGTAGCGTCCCTAGGGCAGAGAAATTATACGCTACCCTTAAAAAATGTTCGTTCATGTCCAGTCAGGTTGTGTTCTTAGGGTTTATAGTTTCAGCAGAAGGGATGCGTGCAGACCCAGCGAAAGTCAAGGCTATACTTGATTGGCCTGAACCGAGGAACATCCATAAATTGCGAAGCTTCCATGACTTAGCCACATTCTATCGTCAGTTCATCAAGAGTTTTAGCACGATTATGGCTCCCATTACAGAGTGTATGAAGAAGGGAGAATTTGTGTGGTCGAAAGCCACAGTTAAAGCTTTCAAAGAAATTAAGGGCAAGTTGGTCGAAGCTACCATCATGCACCTTCCCGACTTTTTCTAAAGTCTTTGAAGTTGCGTGTGATGCATTTGGTGTTGGTATAGGTGGAGTCCTGAGTCAAGAGGGTCATTCTGTTGCCTATTTCAGTGAGAAACTGAATGAGGCAAAATAAAAATACTCTACCTATGATAAAGAATTCTATGCGGTAGTGCAGTCTTTGAGACATTGGCGCCACTACCTCCTATCGTAGGAATTTGTCTTATTCTCTGATCATGAGGCCTTACGTTATCTTCACTCCTAGAAGAAACTTAACCCAAGGCATGCTAAGTGGGTGGTGTTCCTTCAAGAGTATTCGTTTTTCTTGAAACACAAGGCCGGTGTAGAGAATAAACCAGCCGATGCCCTTAGCCGGAAAGTGGCGTTGCTCAATTCTTTGAGTGTAGGAGTTGTTGGCTTTGAGCAACTCAGAAATGAGTACCCCACATGTCCAGATTTTGGGGGTACCTATACGTCACTCTCGAGTGATCAGCAAAGTGCGGGGGATTTCGTTTTGAGAAATGGAATCCTTTTTAAAGGAAATCGTTTATGTATTCCCCATATGCCCCTCTGTGAATTCCTTGTCTGGGAGCTTTATTCGGGAGGGATAGCTGGCCACTTTGGCCGCGATAAGACTATTGCCCTTGTAGAGGATCGTTTCTACTGGCCAAGTCTCAAGTGAGATGTCGCCAAAATTTTAGGGCAGTGTAGAACGTGTCAGATGACGAAACAGCAAAAGAAAAATTCTGGATTATATACGCCATTACATGTGCCACATGCTGCGTGGCAAGACATTAGCATGGATTTCTTGCTTGGGCTTCCCAAGACGATTAAAAAGCACGATTCCATTTTTGTTGTTATGGACCGCTTCTCTAAGATGGCGCATTTCATCCCGTGTTCTAAAACTTTGGATGCATCTAATATTGCTAAGGTCTTTTTCGATGGTGTGGTCCGACTCCATGGTTAATACTATAGTGTCTGACCGTGATGTTAGATTTACCAGTTATTTTTGGAAGACTCTATGACACATGATGGGAACACGTTTGCAGTTTTTACTACATGCGACCCCCAAACTGATGGCCAAACTGAGGTGGTTAATCGCAGCCTTGGAAACCTCTTACGATGCTTAGTGGGTGAACATGTGAAAAGTTGGGATTTGATTTTACCTATAGCCGAGTTCAGTCAATAGATCTACAGGGTTGAGTCCATTTGAAATTGTTAGTGGGTACAAACCTCGGATGCCCATAGACTTGTTACCCATGTTAGTTACCCAAAAATCTTCTGAGTCAGCCGATGCATTCGCACGACACATTCACGATTTGCATGCACATGTTAGACAACGAATAAATGTGAGTAATGATAATTATAAATGTTTAGCTGACCAACATTGTAGGTGGACAAAATTTAATAAAGGGGATTATGTAATGGTTAGGATTAGACCAGAGCGGTTTCTTCCGGGTTCCACTAAGAAATTACAAGCTCGCAGTACTGGACCATTCATAGTGTTGCGTAAAATTGGGTCTAATGCGTACAGGGTAGACTTTCCACCTGAAATGGGAATAAATCCGACGATTAATGTGGAAGATCTAGTCCTCTGTCCTAACCCTTCTATTGTTTCTTCTTCCCACCCTTGGCCACTTTTTGACTTTACTTCTCAACCCACTCCACCCCTTCACCATCAATTGATCGTAAGGAAGAGATTGAAGGGATAGTGGATGAGGAGATTGTTTCCACATGAGATGGGGGCTTCCAAAGGTACCTTGTCAAATGGAAGAACAAGCCACCATCTGATTCCACGTGGCTTATAGAAGTGGAACTGCAATGGATTGATCCGGACCTTCTCGAGACACACGAAAGTTTTAACTCATTGGAGCCGAGTTATTTTCACCTGAGGGGAGTTGATGCGGACATCAGACCCTTCAAAGTTTATCAAAGACGAAGGCGGCCGATGAATACATCTTTATGGCTCGATGATGGTTCATGGCACAACCGAGGATGATTTTGAAGATATGATTAATTGCACAACTAAATGATGATTTTGAAGATCTGGTTAATTGCAAAACTAAGGATGATTTTGAAGACCTTACACGTGTCCTTGGATTAATTAAAGGCCCCACATTAGGAGGGCACACGTGTAGGATGAGTTAGAAGACTGAACTGCGACGTATGATTTTTTTTTTTTTTTTTATATTTTTAGAAAACACTTTTTTTTTTTAAAATTCCTTTTGTTATAGGGGTAGTTTGGTCATTTTCTTTTAAATTCAAATTTTATAAATAGGGTGCTTTCTACCCTAAACCGGATAATATTCTTTTAATGAAAGCTTGGTGCCTCCTTCCCCTTACTCTTTGTGGTAAGTTCTTCTCTTCCCCTTGTCTCTTCTTTTCTTCTAACTTCTATTTCTAGCCCTCCAATATTCTTCTTCTCTTCCTATGCCTAGTCTTTTTTTTTTTTTTTTGCTATTGACCCTGAATTCTGAGAATTGATCCCAACCCTCTCTCAGATTTTCCAGCCGTCCCTATTCTAGAAATCATTTGATTTCCTGGACTAGAGAAGCTGCATTGATTGTTGGATTGAAACCATGCAAGATCGGGAGGTCCCATCCCTTGCCGAATCCAATCCACGCATGATTTGAATACGGTACCGCAGGATTGTGATGATGGTCTGGAACCATTGCATGTTCCCTTTATTATTATCTTTACTATGATGTGGAATGTGAATATTTCAATAGATTTGCTTAGTTTATTTCACTGGATCATTTTTGTGCTCACACATACATTCTAGTTTAGACCGTCCTGCATCAGTTATGGATGGGGAAGCGAGGGGAAATTAAATGATTGGGCGGTTGTCCATACGATCAGCTTAGGGGCTCGCACGTGTGGGTCGTTGGCTAGGGTTTTTGGGTCCTCAATGGTCGATTTTGGTTGGGGTTGAAGTTGGATGATGAAAAGTTGAAGAAAAACATAATTTGGATGGTCTTGGATAGGAATGGAAGAAGAGAGATGAAGTTTTTGAGAAAATACTTCTTTCGGATAGGAAGAAAGAGAGAAGGAAGATGATAGATGGAAGCCTCGCACCTCCGTTGAATGTGGAGTGGAATCACACCACACCCAAGCTCTAAATCACATGGAGTATTCTTCAAGTCACATGAAGAAGAAAAACACAGCTTTTTATTCAAAATAATGGCATTAGGGCTTCACACATCCATCTTTCTCTTTTATAGTCTTAGAAAAGTCCTTTTAAAAAAAGTCGCTCTTAGATAAGATTCTCAACATAAAGATGCTTAGTAAATTAAAAGTTGTTCCTAACTCCCTAATGTCGACACAAATATAACCTATACCAAATATAACGAAGCATGTAAATAATCTAAACAACTAAACTATTTCGTGGCTCATGGGGATCCATGATCAAGATGTCCAATGATGATGATCCAACGGTCCGATCATCGTGTCCACCCAATCCAACGGTCCGATGTATCTTTCAAGCTCCTATATGTAGTCACGTGCATTTTTCCAGTGTAGGGTCTTCAAAGATGCATGAACATACACGTGGGGTCTTCAACATGTCTAGGAATGTGAATTAGGCCAAGTGGGCTGTAACGCCCTGAAAATCGGGGGTCGAGTAACAACTCATCCCCCGAGTTCCAAAACATCACTTATGCAACACAAATGCTTATGATTGAATGTTGTCGGTGTTAGTGCAATAATCATGAGTAGGATTATACCAAAACAGTAATTCATGCTCCAGATCCATGTAAAAATGCAAGCGGAAGACTGAAAGATATATATAGAGGTGTATAAAACAAAACCATCTCGATCTCAAGAGTATGAATACCAACTGAGTCACCATATGCATGTACTGAATCAAAAACAAAATGTCAAAAGAATAGTCCAACTGTCGTGATAGCCCAATAGCCCCGTCAATCCGATAGCCTAAGCAAAGCCGCCGGAGAACTGCATATAGGAGAATTCATCCCGATCATCATAATAATCAGGCTCAGCCTCTAGTGAATCGTCGGTACCTGCATCTAAGACAGAGTCTGGTGGGTGTTCAGAACACCGTCCCGTAACGTGGGAGTGAGTAGCTAACTCAGTGGAACAATAAAGCATAGGTTAACATGTTATCAAATCAGTCAAGCAGTAATGATAAAGCAATACAATCATCAATCCTAAGTACTCTTGTTAATGCAAGTATGAGGTGCAGTCGTAGTGCATGCCCTCACCAACATACTCCCTCATGCGACACCATCTTACGTCCGCGGCATGCGTTCATCTCTCAGTGCTCCACATCTTCCAGGCACATGCAGTGCGATGATGAGCATGATTACCGAGTTGTTATTAATCCTTTTCATACAGCAGTATTGGGAAACTAAGGTACCTCCCTTGTACTATTCCCAAACATGATCCATTCTAGGGTCGTCAGTCCTAGATAATCTCATACGATGATACAGTTCTAGGTCGCTGTAAAGGGCTGCTAGTGCTGTTACACGCAGTCGTTGCACCGCTCCCTCATCACCTTATCATTATAGGCCTAGTTTATACTCTGTTTACTATGGGAAGGCTCGTCGCCTCTCCACAGTTTCAGAGTATGCTCGAGGTCACTACAAAGGGCTCGTCACCAATCAATGTAGGCCGACAGCTCGAATACAGTGTCCCATACCACCGTATTCGGCTCACGAGTCTGGGTTGCTCACTGGTTACTACGGGGAGGCTCGTGGCCCCAGCGTAGGCCGACAGCTCGACCATGGTGTCCCATACCACCATGCCCGGCTCATGAGTCTTAGCGGATCGAGGTACCAAAGTTAACGGGATTACACTGGTAAGTTTGGTACCTTAGATTCAAGCAGTAACGTCCAAACATGATGAACATACATTAGACAGATCGGGTTACATGACGAGCTCGACTAGCACGAGCGCACGATCCGCTGGACGACATGAAGTGCATAAACACTTCGCGTGGCCTAACCACTGTCGCCAACCGAAGTACGACTCGGGTTCGTCAAACACATCCTATGTGGCGAATGAATCTCAACCACGAACTCAAGTCTGTTACCGATTGTCTGGACTATAATCATAGCCCCGATCACAATCAATCCTTAACCAGAAGCATGCAGAGTAAAGCAGGATAAATGAAGTACTTCAAGCATGTTAACAAGCATGTCATAAAGCATGTCATAGAGCACACAATAAACAGGAAATGCAAACACATATATTTTATAAGTGAGCAGTTAAATTAAACAACCAACATGGAGGAAATCATATACATCTCTAAGTTAGTTGAGAATCCTATCTCAACACCTATCTAAAGCGCCATCATCTAAATACTTACTCTTACAGACATTTTCACAAACACTTAGAATACACTGTTTTAACCTACATAGCATATACTAGCAAAATAATGAATTAGGGCGAACCCTTTCGCCAAGTAAGTATTATACACATATATAGCATGTTCATACAGTAATTAATCATGGCAAACACACTTTCAAAATTTGTACGTATACGGTATTTTCTACAAATACGAAGAATATAGTATATTCAACATAGCTAACGTATAACTGAAAAACGAAACGGGCATCAGTTTGTACATGTGCAATTGCATGCAGATCATGAATTTATCATTATCTATCATTGAAAGCGTTGAAAACCATAACCTATACGTCTAAAGTCTGCACCTTACGCCGTAGAAGCGTAATAAATTTGGTAGGAATGCTAAGGCTTCTCCCACGACAGTAGAACGGCTTAAAGCACAAGTAGTATTAGCTATTTTGCTAATTGAATCAATTGAAACCCTAAAACAGGTTAGGGTTAGGGTTTTCTTACCTAGAAACGAAGCTGGAATCGCCGGAAAAGCGATTAGATCACGAGGGTTAAGCGTGTATAGTAAGAGGATAGAGTATCAGGAAGGTTCTCCCACAACTCTCACACTTTCTCTCTCTTTTCTCTCTTCTCTCTCCTAGGGTTTCTTCAAATTCGTATGGGCTGAATGTGAGAGGGTTTAAGGTCCTTATATAGCCTAAAACATCACCAAAATAGACCCAGGGTCAAGGTATGCTTAGGTTATATCCAAAGTGAGCTTGTTTCATCTCAACGGAGCACTTCTGGCGGCCCCTTTTTTGCGTGCGATAGGACTTAAGCTCACCAACCTTGGATCTAGGTGAAGTTAAGTTTTCGTTACAGGAGGATTCTCAGATTGCACGCGGCGGACCAGTTTCAGTTCAACGGTCACTGAAACTCGATCGGGGATTTCAAGTACACTGCCATGTATCTGAAATTTCTCCTGATCCAAGGGTGTATTTGGGTCAGATTCTGATGGTCTAATTGCTTATATCAGGCCCGCAAGTAACAAGTCTCAGATTACTATTTGAGATTTTATTTATAAAGAAAACCAAGTGTTCTCACACTCCTCGCTACGGGCTCAAGCGAATAGCCATGAAACACTATTTGGGTTTGATCTCCGAGATGGTTATCAAGCCCAGCAAGGCGGTCCTAAGTCTATAACTTTGTATCATTCGGATTTTCGATGTGCGGTCTAGATCTGATACGGAGTTTCAATGTGCCCCCGAGAGCAGCTGAGTAATGAGATTGATCCTAGATTTTAGGGTAATGTAGCGTCAACGATTCCACAAGTTTTGGGCCTTGCAGATCGTATTTAAAGTGATTTGTGTGGATTTCATATACAATCTAGTTTAACACTTAGTTAACTTTGCCTAATTTCTAAAGGATTTGATCCTAAGTGATTTCTGCCTGAGGTGGTACTCGGGACATCGTACGGAATTTTCCGAGTCGTTACATGGGCCCCATGTAATGGGCTTCTAACCATAAGGAGGCTGGTTCAGCTCTCCTCCTCTTGTATGGTGCTCAGATGTCTTCATTAGACCGGTTCCTTTGCAGTAAGTACAAAATTTCCGTTGACACTAGGAGGCATAATGACCAAATTTTTTTTACAACTGTAACATTGCGCGATACTCATATCACAAGGAGAAGGTTTTCTTTGAGCAGCGTAAGTAACATCAACAATACTTTCTGTAGTTTTCTGTTCCAAATGTACTTTCGTCAATTGTTGTTGTTTCTCACAAAGAAGTTCATTCAGGCATTCATCTAAGGATGGAGATGGAATCCTACTTATTAGATTAGACCGAACAGTCTCATATTTAGAACGTAGTTTCATAAAAAATTGGTCCCGATGACTAGTTGCTTGAAATTTTTGTATTTCAACCATAACGACATCAGATACATTTGCATATTTAATCTCATTATATTCTGCCCATAAATTAAGAAAGCCTAAATAATATTCTTGACTGGACAGAGTTCCTTGATGATATTGAGCAATTTCAAATTCTAATTGGAATTGACGTGCAGGATTTCCTTGATGATATACCTTTTTTAAAAGTTACCACGTCCTTTGCGGTTTTGTAGGGTTTGAGATGCAAAATGAATTAAGGATCTACTGATCCAAGAATCTAGGATATGATTTTCGCATCCCGAGTATGCCAAGAGGATATCTTTTTCTCATTCTTTGTAGGCAGCGGATCAGATATGGAGACATGCCCCCACAATTCCTTGAAGGGTATACTTTAAATTTGAAAGCCTAAGATGTATAGTTTTTGCCAATAAATTGAACCAAAAATACCTCAGGCTTCTCCATTTCTATGATTGACCACCAAGAATGAATCGGATCTCTGATGAGTAGAAAATGCTAAAAATCTTCTGAATGTTTTGAATATTCAGGTTGTCATGAACCAAGAGTAACTTTTGACGTTGCTTGGAAGAACACAGACTCGTTTTGTACGAACTGAGAGAAGATGTTGCAACTTTCTTGTATTACAGCAAATAAAAAAAGTTCATTGGAATGACAAGACAATGAAGTCTATAAATCGAAGACAAGAAGTCTCCGATCGTAAAGAAATTGCGCGAACTTCAAAGAGAGCACCGTGGCTTTGATACCATGATATTTCTACGGAAATCTTAATTGTTGAGATCTTGAAGTCAAGTTTGATTCAATTCGGGGTGGTCCTCATTGTGAGATTCCATCCTCTTAAATAGATTATAGAATGCTATACATGGTATATGTTGACCCATAATTTTGGGTGATTACAATCTCTGATTTAAGGGACAATGAAGAAGAATACTTCTATTCCTAAAATAAACAACCTAATTATATTACAGGATTGAATGAGATAATGAAGGAGAATAATTCCATTTCTAAAATAGACAACCTAAGTATATTACATGATTGAATGAGATAATGAAGGAGAATAATTCCATTCCTATAATAGACAACCTAAGTATAATACATGATTGAATGGGATCCACGTTTTGAGAGTGTGGTCCCTCGATTGACATATGACATGCTAGTGCTCATCCTCTTGAAACTGGATCAATACACCTATCTGTGGGTGCTGTGTAATCATAATTTTCTGCTGTTGATATGGATCTACAATTGGATATGTGGTGGGTATATATAAAATTTCTGAATGCATTTGCCCATAGCCATATTGTGGATATCCCTTCCGTTTGTGGAAGTCTACTCCTGCCAATAGTTAAAAGACTGTGTTATAACTATTGCAGTCACTCATTACATATCCATGAGGTCCATAGTCACCATATGATTCATATCCATACTATATTTGTGGCACAAAACTATAGCTTCTTTTCCCACTACCAACGTCCATGGACCCCATGTCTGTGCTAAGGGGTCTTCTTCACCACTCAGCTGTTGCTTATTATGGCAACGATGAGTGTAAGCCTCATTTGGATAAGACAGAGACGAGGATGAGAACCATGGTCTTCGTCCTAGGTGGCATGCTCAAAATGCCTCTTTGCTGACTCTGACTTTTACTTGGAGGCTGAGTTTCACTTTCGCCATGTACATTAATGCCACTACCATCCCCATTGCCACTGCCACCATCATCACCATCGTCATCATCATCACCTGGCCTGTCACCTTCCATTCTTTCGCTGTCAGTGTCGGATATTGTGGCTACCATGTGTCCCATGAGATATTGGCTGTTGTTGGGTGCCTTCTCCATTCCTCATATGCTCGATCCAACACCCTGTGATGCTGCTACATGAGCGTCATTGTCAACACCCTGTGATGCTGCTCCTCTTCTATATGTAGCTCTAGTTGCCCATATGCTCGATCCAAATCATCTGACTTTATCCGCTCATAAAGTAGGTTCTTTGTATCTCTGTCGCGATATGCATGGTGACCGATCATTATTAAATCCAACAAGTCCTTTGCTTTTCTTCAATCTTTTGCACATAGCAACCTCTCTTGTAGCCTCATATTGTAGTGGCAAAAAAGTAGCTTTTGAAGCCTCTCAGTCATAACTAAATTTGTTCTACTTGTTCGTGTGAATGAGAGAGGTGCTCTAATGTTTCTCACATAGAAATGAGGACATCATCTGTGCGAGCACATGGGTAGCTAGTTGCTGCAATGTCCCGCAGTCACTCTTGTTCGTGGTCCACCATTCGCCTGCGAAATTGATCATTTTTTTGCTAGTTCCACACAGTGTTTAAAGTATCGACGATATTGGCCGATATATCCCACGATATATCTTGTATCCCACATGTTCGATTGGGTGAACATTTTTGATTTTCGATCCTTTTTTTTTTCCCTTTATGTAAATCATGTTAAATTAGTGTCAAATTGTTAAATTTTCATGTTTTGCATGAAAAATCATGGATTGAGAGTTTCAGTTTTGAGATTTTGAGGAGATGGGCCGAGTTGCCGAAAATTGAAAAAAAAATAAAAAAATTTCAATTTCTCACATATCAGTTGCAATCTTTGTGTCCAAATATAAAATAAAAGATGTATGTAACCTGATCTAGTGATTCTTCTTTTGATTTTGAATGTATTGCTTGTGTTTCCACACGTCTTCTTACATTTATAAATTATATGAATAGACTTTGAATATACTTGCATCAATTCAATTACACAGCGCATAGATTAGGATCTCATACAAAGAAAACCTATTATGTGCACTTGTTTTTTATAATGTTTTGATTTGTAAGTGTGTATTGATATCTTATTTTTAACAATCATCAAAGTCTCATTGAAAAATCCGAACAATTTCCCAATGTTTCCCTATGTTTCCAACAACAACGATTCATTACACGATACAATAGATATATCCCATGCGATAACCGATACGCATCCATATCTCAGGAGTGTGATACGTAATGTGATACCAATATTTTGAACACTGCATATAACAACACATGTCACTGGGGTAGGTCTCCCCACACATCAAAATGAATAATAGAGAAGCAAGTAGCACTCTTTTTGTTACTTGGTGGAAATGAAGCTCAACCATGTGTAGATGACTGACATGTCTCACATTGAAACTTACAGCTGTAAATAAATTTATTTGGAAACAATAATTGAGGAGAATTTAAAGGTAAATAACCAAACAAGCATGCCATACTTCTTCCTTATTATCTTTGGACAATTCAGTAACAAATATGGAGACTTGCTTTTCAGTGTCTAGCAAGTATAATCAGTTGTCTTGACAACCACCAGCAATCTGCTTCCTCGTTTCCCAGTCCCAAATAACACAAAATAACACAGACGGGAAATATGTAGGCAGTACAATTCGACCATTTTGTAGGAGAACTCACGTATAACAAATTCGATAGAACGGATAGAACATGGACAACAGATTACAGAGGAGTAAACTGATGTACCCCTTCCCTGTAGCATTAGAGTAAGGCCCATTTGCTTATTTTTATTCTATAGAGAATAGAGATACGAGAATAGGAAAGAAAAACATATTTCTTATCCGTCGTATGGTCGGAGGCACCTAAGTCTATTATCCAATATGTGTAAGGACAATACTTGGGCAGTTGTAGATGTGCATTACTAGATGTGGGAGATGAACATGATGATGCTTGAAGGCAGCCAGTTGTTATTGTAACTCGCTGATAATTTTAGCATCATCATTGGGTCTGTTGTTGAAGCCCCAAGATTATGAGACATCTCTCCCTCTATCGTAGCAATATTAACAACGATTTTTTTTTTTTTTTTGGTTTGGGGCGTAAATGAGGATGCAATCCCAACAGTATCCTTTGACATGGAGCAATTGTGCTTCAGCTTGTCCCCTTTGAGTTCCCTGGTCCATTGGATTTATAAGGAGGTTTGTTATTTGTCACTAGAGTAGATGGTTCTAATTCATTTGTGATTGGCTTTAGTTGCTTTCTATGTGCTTCTCCTCGAATAGAATTTATACACAGGTTAATGTAAGGGCATTTTCACACTGGGCTTGCGGTGGCCTGTGGGATGCAGGGGCACACTCGGGGTGGGGCGGCCCGTGTGAGGTGGGCCCCGCCTGTGTGAAGCAGAACCCATGTGAAGTAGGGCCCACGAGGGGGGTTCGGCCGAGGTCCTAACCCATGCGATGTGGGGCCTGGGCTATGAGATAAAGGGATTGATTCGCCATGCTCTATCAGTTCGAGCTTTTAGAGAAAGCGGTTAATTGTCTTGCATCAAAGTGATATCAGAGCAGGAGGTCTCGTGTTCTAGACTCCTCACCGGGGGTGATTAATGCAGTGGCATTTTCACACTAGGCTTGAGTGGGGTGGCCTGTGGGATGCAGGGGCACACTCGGGGTGGGCGGCTTGTGTGAGGCGGGTGGCTCATGTGAAGCAGAACCCATGTGAAGTGGGGCCCATGAGGGGGGGTTCGGCCGAGGTCCTAACTCCTGGAATGTGGGGCCTGGGCTATGAGATAAAGGGATTAATTCGCCATGCTCTATCAGTTCGAGCTTTTAGAGCAAGTGGTTAATTGTCCTGCATCACAGGCTCTAAGAAACGCATAGATTCTCTCGAAGGGCTTGCACTCATTGCAACTCGTAGTCGGGGCAAATTCATACCAATGACTCCAAAAGCCTCCATTGTTCGGCTTTTTTTTTTTTTTTCTCTTAGGGTTGCTTGCCAGTGGCAACTATAGTCAAACTTATAGTCGCACAAAGCGTGAAGCGAAGTGGCAGCAAATTCTAGTGTGGGAGAGGAGAAGCATCTCTTTCAAAATGTATACGAGTACAAATAGATAGGAAGCGGGAGTGGGAGCAAGAATCCAAAGTGGGGATTTGAAACGGGAGTGACGCATAGTTAGAAGGATCCTGCAAGTACGGTCAACCCTTTCCGGCTTTTGTCTGAGATAAGCAAAATATTCTTCTAAAAGTGTTTCCCTCTATTTCGTGTTAGTTATTTCTCATTGTAACTGATAAACTTGTTGTGCCATATCATCATGCTGGGAGTTGGTTCTTGCATCTGTATCACAGGTTTCCTTTGCAGTTCTTACAGACAATAGTACCTGAATGATGTTGGGTTGCATAAAATAAAGGAGCCATGGCATGATAGCTAGATTGTTGCTTTCCCAATCATCATGGGATGTTTTGTTTGTAGCGGGCTCTTTTTTGTTCCTAGTTATATAACCCAGGTTTCCTTTGCTTCCAGTGTACATTTTGGCAAACTAAGAACACTCTAGATGTTATCTTCTATCTAATTAAATGGTGGTAATCAGTAGGCTTCGATGGTCGTGGTGACTATTCTCAAGTGGGAGTTGAGATTTTTGTTTTGCAATAAAAAAATAAAAATAAAAATAAAAATCCTTGATTGCAGCAAGAAATAAAAATCTAAAGCTGCTTACTCAATGTAGAATAATCTGGCTAGTCTAGGATGATTAACTGTTCTATCTGGTGTGCCGGGTGGTCTGCTGGTCGACTGGTTGCCCAGTTGGGACTTCCTGAACTTTTGGTTGGCCCGACTGGACCTATTGAATGAGTGGTGGGCTGAGCAGAGCCTTGTTGGATGACTGGTGGGCCTGATTGGGTCTGTTAAACGACTGATGGGTCTTGCTGGCTGTGCTAGTGGGCCTGACTGGGCCTTATTAAACATTCATTGGGTCTGTCGAACGTGTCAGCAGGACCAACTGGGCCCGGTGGATGTCTTGTGGGCCTAGTTGGGGTTGATGCATGATTAGTAGGGCCTGTTTGGCATACTAAATTAGATAAAGGGGGTCCACTTGATTTTTGCTGATCAACAAGAGGGGGCTGTCAAGGCCTGACAGCAATGCCTATGGCCCCTATGAGGTCTGCTACTGCTTTGGGATGTGCGATCCTTTCACCGTAATTGGTGGTCCCTGTGTTGTCTGTTGGTGCCGATGGTGGGATCTAGCTATCCTCTGCTGCCATCATCAGTGGTCTTTGTGAGGTTTATTGGAGACGGTGGTGCAGCCTGTGTGTCCTGTCGTCAGTAATGATCCTTACAGGGTTGGTGACAAAAATAGGACATGATCTTTGTTGCAACCATTATGCACCATTATGCATAGGGCGTTAATCTTGTGGTCCTATCAAGCCACCCAATGGACCCAACATGGCCAGACGAATGAAAGAACAAAACAAGGAGAGAGAAGAAAGCAAGAAAGGAGAGTGAAGGGAACCAAAAAAAAAGTTTTAAGGGAAGGAGTGATGGAGAGGGTACTTGATATTTTAGCCCAAAAAGGGCTCTCATACCATGTCGAAGTCGAGTGATGAGTGAGCTCAATCAATCCTCTCTCCTTTATATTGTGTGAAGTTATAGTAGGGATGATGGATGGAGATGAAGGATTACAATCGTGAGAGGAGGAAGGGAGGGAGGGAGATGAGGGACTGTCAAAGCAATAATATATATCAAAAGATCAGCCTGAAAAGACAATGCTTATATATAGTACATTGAACTTTGTATTCCACATGCACAATATATATATATATATATAATATTTCAAAGCACTATGTAGATGTACACTTCTAATGTTTGGCATAACAGGTGTCTTGATTGACCTTTAAAGTATGCAAATATCATTTTCTAGTGTTTCATCTACCAAAATAGTAGTCCAGTGTTTGAAATCTCAACATATTCTTTTCAATGGTAAAGCCAATATCCAGTTTCTTAGTCTAACTATATGTGACAACTAAGGCCTAGGTTATGATGTATTGATTCTGTCACTGAAGG
Source organism: Magnolia officinalis (assembly GCA_021015155.1). Lineage (NCBI taxonomy): Eukaryota > Viridiplantae > Streptophyta > Magnoliopsida > Magnoliales > Magnoliaceae > Magnolia > Magnolia officinalis. The sequence continues at coordinate 49,176,364 of JAJHSJ010000013.1, read as the reverse complement.
TTTTCTATCACTATAGCCTCTATTATAATGTATTGATTCTATCAGTGTTTTGCTTGCTGATTATGACCTTTTAATGACAGAATTTGAATATTAGCAAGGAAGATTTGGACGACTTCTTTGGTGGACCGGCCTTCCTTGCTTGGGCTCGCATGGGAAATTTACATGCGTAAGTAAGATGAAACTGATAGTCTGGGCTTTACTAGCCACATTCTTGCATGTTTCTTTCTATTTACTTTAATTGAGTGTATGTGTGTATGTGTGTGTGTGTGTCAAATGTTGAATGTCACATCTTTTGCTCCTCTAGAACAAGCTTGGACTCTATTATAAAAGCGCCTCAAAATCCGGCACCCGGGTATGGTCGACCCCGATTCTGTACCCTAGG